>CM065715.1:43359521-43369521 GCA_033310375.1 Conus canariensis
CTTGGTCGGCTTGGCTATTCACAACACTGAATTGCATTGTCCTGTGTTGAGTCGCGGTTGGTTGGGCAGGATGTGGTTCGATTTGCTTGCATTGTGTTGGTGTGTATGATATTGGGTGGTGTTGTATTGCACTGCGTCGAATCGAATTGTCTTTCATTGTATGTGTTTTTACTTTTTTTTTAATCAAGACAATGCTACTGTCAGCGTCCTCGTGTGTTTGCCTTTTTGTTAATTTCTCTGAGTGCCTTTATGATAGAGAGAGAGAGACAGAGACAGAGAGAGAGAAAGATAGACAGACGCACGGAAAACAACAGACAGACAAGACACAGACAAGCAAACAGACAGACAGAATTAAAAAAAAAAAAAAAGGATAACGGAGACAGACAAGGACGAGACCAGAACGAGAAGTTAAAGCGGAAAAACTGAAAAGTGTGAAGGAAGGAAGGAGATACATCTTCATGCGCTTTAACAAACACTACGCGCTTATGGTAGTTTGTGTATATCTGTCTTCCAAGGGCCCGACAGGTCCATTACAAGGATCCAGCCGAACCGCTAAACCAGCCCTCTGAAGATGCCAGCCTCCGTAGCCAGCATGGCAGATTCATTTTCTCCCAGGACTGTTCTCTCCTCGCCTCCTCGAGTGGCGTGTTGCTTTTCTTTATGTACAAACCTGTATGCATCCATTTTGTTTTTGGTTGGAAAGAGGGCTTGGTTAGTTACACGCTCCATCAGAACCTGCAGATTCTATGTTCATTGATGGCTTTGCCATCCCGTTGAGTTGGGTCTGTTGGGTTGTTTGTTTTGTAGGGTGTTCGTTTGTTGTGTCGCTGTATGTTTCATTTTAGTTCATGTTTCTTTTAGACAGCCAGTTGCAAAACCCCTGCGCATCGTGGTCTCGTGGTTTCACTGGTTTGGTGTAGCGTGTGTGGATTAGGTCGCTCGCATTGACATTTCTTTGATGAAACTAAAACTGTGTTGTCCCCAATGACCAGGCATGAAAACTGAGAAATTAAAACTGAAAGGCAAAGGTCAGGGAGCCGCATGACTCCATGCCCCTCCCCCACAAAGGAGTTGGTGAGTTGGTGGACGGTCTACTGGACAACGCCCCTCATGGGGGTGGGGAGACGAAGCCCCCCCTCCCCCCTCCCCCCACCCCCGACGCTGAAGTTTTCCTGAATTTCAAACCATTAAAAAAACGGCCTCAAAATTGAATGACATGTTTTAAATTGATCTTATCTGGTGTGGTGGGGTATGCTGCGGTGCATTGTAGCGAAGAATTCTCTGAATGTCAAAACACGGTGCTTCTACATTACTGTTTGCCCTTTTTTCCCCAATGTTTCTGGGGGTTGGTCACCCAGCTTTTCTCTTCTGCACTGCACGGCATTAGGGAAGGCGGACACCTTCCTCTCCTGTCGCCGTCCTTAACCTTCCCTGACCTGAATCCGGTATCCGTATACTGCTGAACAGAGAGGGAGAGAGCGTCTTCAAGCGGTACTGCTGGACAGAGAGAGAGCATCTTCAAGCGGTACTGCTGGACAGAGAGAGAGCGTCTTCAAGCGGTACTGCTGGACACAGAGAGAGAGCGTCTTCAAGCGGGTACTGCTGGACAGAGAGAGAGCGTCTTCAAGCGGTACTGCTGGACAGAGAGAGAGCGTCTTCAAGCCGTACTGTTGGACAGAGAGAGAGCGTCTTCAAGCGGTACTGCTGGATAGAGAGGGAGCGTCTTCAAACCGTACTGTTGGACAGAGAGAGAGCGTCTTCAAGCGGTACTGTTGGACAGAGAGAGAGCGTCTTCAAGCGGTACTGCTGGACAGAGAGAGAGCGTCTTCAAGCGGTACTGTTGGACAGACAGAGAGCGTCTTCAAGCGGTACTGCTGGACAGAGAGAGAGCGTCTTCAAGCGGTACTGCTGGACACAGAGAGAGAGCGTCTTCAAGCGGTACTACTGGACAGAGAGAGCGTCTTTGTCATGTGATGTAGCCTCACATGGCGACATGTGACGTTCCGTCGCGTACGCCCTTATTTGTTATAAAGCATTTTCCCTAGGTAGGGAAGAGGAAAGGTAAAAGAAAAGAAAGTTTGAATGGCCTGACCAGTGTGATCGGTGTCGCTGGTGGCTATAGACGTAGGGCGATCATTGGTTGAATGGACGGACGTTGTCCATTGGTCAGCAACCATGGGCTGGTAATGCGTAGAGTTAGACGAGTACTCACTGAACGTGTACTCAGAAAGAGCGCAGGAGGGAAAAATAAGGAATAGGAAGGAGATGGCTTGGGGACACTGACCGGACAGGTTGTTTGAAGAACGAGTTCCACCTGCGACTCACCATTACCAGGTGAGGTATAGACAGATGGGGAGAGAAGAAAGAGAGAAGTTAAGAAAAGGGAAAAAGGGAAAAGAATTTATGATTATTCAGATTTTGAAATAGATTACTTACACGGACTTCATTCGTGTTTCAGCCCTTCCCAGTGCTGTGGCAGCACCAGTTAGGCAGTCGCACAAATATTTGGGCTACAGTGCTGCGGCAGCACCTAATCGTCTCCAGGGTTGGAGAATCGAGCTGTAGAAGACAGCGACTGCACCAGTTGTGAGAAAAGAAAGCATTTGTCATGTTGACCCATACTGAATTTTTTTATTGTTCCCCTGATGAACTCAGTTGATACTACTATATTTTAAGCCATCTTTTGATTTTTCTTTGAAAATATATACATTGTTTCTCCAGTGAGGAGGAGAAACCGGTAAAAGATATATTTGTGTAGTATTATGTATAATGAGGTGAAATTTGGTCCCAACTAGTGGATCTGTGGAATGATTGTACCTCCACTGGAGAGGAGGAATGAAAAATAATTCCTTGAAGACAAACCAGTTGAATATGATGGAAAATTGATTATTGTTTAGTAAATTATTCCCCGGAGAGGAGGGGAGAAGAAGAGTTATTGCAGTGCGCCTTCTGGTTGTTTGGAGAGAGTGCGTGTGCACGGAGTGAATGCTGAGCTGAGTGTGTGCATGCACTTATGCACAGTATGACAGTGGTGACCCCGACGAGGACTAGGGCTTAGGACAAGGTTTTTTTTTTGTACCCCCTCCAAGAAAAAAAAAGATTTCTATTTGTACCCCTCCAAGGAAAAAAATCTATTTGTACCCCTCCAAAGACAAATTAAGATTTCCCCTTCAAGAAAAAAAAAATCTGTGCAAAGAAAAATTTGTATAATTGATTGTTGTCTTTATTGTTTGTAGTCTTTATTTTCATTTGTTTCTGTATGTGTGTGTTCGGATGTTGTTGATTTCTTTTGATTGCTCTGCTCTGTTAGGGTTGTTTTTTTTTTTTTGTAGGATTTCCTTTTGACCCTTTTCCCCCTCAGGACCGATAGCCTCAACCTCCTCTTGCTCGTACCTGGCAGCAAGGGGGCAGGGCGTTGAGGAGTCGTTGTCCTTCCCCTAGCTTAGATTTTGTTTTGTCCCCTTCCCCAGGACTGATAGCCCCAACCTCTTCCTGCTCTGTTTTAGCAGGGGGGCATGGCGTTGGGGAGTCAATAGTCCCTCCCTCTCTCATTACTATCTAATTCTTTATCTTTCCTCTCGTTTTATTTGGATTTTTCCCCTTTCCCCTCTGAGTGTGGGATCGACTTCACCTCCGTCACTCAACTAGTGTAGGTGGTGGAGTGGATTACCGCTCACTCCAAATAAACGTCTTTTTTTTATTATCTTTTGGGTTTTGGGTTCTTTTGGGTGTGTGTGTGTGTTTTTTCTGATTGTATATTTATTAGATTGTTTATTGCATTGAGTTTCAGTATATTGTGTGTATTATTATTTGAATACTTCCCCGTCTCCAGCTTTACGGGAGACAGTTGCCATTAGGGTGCTGTCTGAGGGCCTCTTTCGCTTTTTCTAATTTCCTCTTTCTATACCGGACCTGTCTATTCTTTCATTTCCTTTTCACCCCTTTAAAAAAAATCTCCAAACCTTCTCTTCAATAGGCACCTATCTAGCTTCTTTTCATCATTGTCATCTTTTAGGTAGGATTTCCGTTAGTGTACGTTTTCTCCCCCTCTTTTTAATTGTTCGTTAATTCATTTGTTTTGTAATTTTGTATTCACTTATTGTGTAAGGCGATTCATTTGTTTTGTGAACTCATCTATTGTTTTACCAAGTAACTAAGTAAGAAAGTAACAAGTACAGTAAGAACAGTTAAGAACATAAACATTATAAAGAATTTATTTCCGGGAAAAAACTTTATATTTTGTCTGTTTTCTTTTCACTGGAAAAAAGAGTTATTAGTATTGCATTTCATTTTCTTAGCTGTTTTGTTCCCTTTCGGAAAGAATATTGGTGAAAATCTCTTTTGGAAAGACCACATTGTCAATTCTTATTAGTGCTTTTCTTTTATAAGCCTTTATTATTTTTCTGTTTATACCGGCATTTAAATTCTTTATTTGTACATACTGTAACAAAAGTTGTTTTTTTTGAAAACGTATATAACATCACATATCGCCTTATTTTAATCATATTTAGTCATTGTTTCTTGTTTCTTTGTGGTAACTATTCATGATGGAAAATTTTGATGAATATGTACGACAGGCCGAGCGTTTAGGCTTTGAAGGTGATAAATTGGCAAACTATGTCCAACAATGTCTGGATAGGGCAGACAGAGAGATAGAGAGACAGGAAAAACAGAGACAACTAGAAGAAAAAGATAAAGAACGACAAGAAAAGGATAAAGAACGACAAGAAAAGGATAAAGAACGACAAGAAAAGGATAAAGAACGACAAGAAAAGCTAAAAAGATTAGAGCTTGAAGAGAAAAAACTACAGAAAGAGATGGAAGAAAATAAAAAAAGATTAGAGTTTGAAGAAAAAAAACTACAGACAGACAGAGAGGAGGTTCAGAGAAAACTAGAGCTAGAGGATAAGGATAAGGAACGGCAGTTTAAACTGAGACAACTTGAATTAGAGACTGATGCGGAAATTAAAAGATTACAGGCATCGAGAGAGCCTCCACCACCTCCATCGGTCGGTTCCGCGAGTACATTTCATCCGAAGTCAACATACATTCCGAAGTTGCCGCCGTTCGAAGAAAAAACCGACGACATTGACAGTTTTCTTTTTCGGTTCGAGAACCACGCTACTTCTTGTGGTTGGCCGAAGGAGAAATGGACGTTGTTTATCGCGTCGCTGTTTAAGGGCAGTGCTTTGGCACTATACCACACACTTGCGGCAAAGGAAGGGTTGACTTGGGATCAGTTAAAAGAAGAACTCTTAAAGAAGTTTCAATGCTCAGCTGACCGTTTTCGTGAGCGTTTCCGATCTATTCGTCCTGACAAGGGAGAATCATTTCCGTCTTTTTTGATAAGAATGAGTCATTGTTTAGACAGATGGATAGAGCTAACAAAGACAAATAAAACTTTCGAATCACTGCGAGATTTGCTACTTCGAGAGCAACTTTTTCAAAGCGTCAGTAAAGATTTGGCCACTTTTCTTAAAGAAAGACAGTTCGATAGCGTTGACGAAATGTGTCAGATGGCGGATCAGTACTGTATTGCTCATCCGGATAAAGGTGTTGCCCGCAAGGAACATTCGTCCCTTTTCGAGTCTCACGCGGCATTTCAGATGCATTTTGGACAAGGAAACTATAGAAGAGGAAATCGCGCTTCATTCCAAGGTCCGCACTCTTACACGTCTTTTGGCAACAGACAACGACCTTTCCGTGGTCAAGGCCATGTCGGTTCTGGCGATTTCCGTCAGTACGAATACTCACCACCGGAAAGACTTTTTCCTTTCCGAGGGCGTGGTGAACAACAACCGCGAAGACCCTTTGGTCCAGCTCGTGGACAAGGTCGAGGTTCACAGACTAATGGTAACCAGTTGTCCGCCAACCAAACCATGCGTTGCCACTTTTGTGAGTGCAAATTCCATTTGAAACGGGACTGTCCTTTCAAAGGAAGTGGAGCAAAGACTGGATTTGTTTCCACTACATGTGAAGAAGGTCTTGTTTTGGCACCAGATCAGTCCATTGATGGTCTTCTTTTGGAGGATTGTGCCATTAATGGTTTACAAGGTTCTGTTTTGCGAGATACAGGTTGCACCACAGCTGGTGTAAGGAAATGTTTTGTTCTACCAGACCAATATCTTGACAGTGTTCAGAAATGCAGATCGTTTGGTGGAAAAATTGAAACTTTTCCACTTGCAAAAATTTCCGTTGATACACCATACTACTCCGGGTCACTTACCGCCTGTGTTATTGAGAATCCAGTTTGCGATTTGATTTTGGGAAATTTACCAGGTGTTGCGACAGTACATGGTGGTGCCGGAGGATCTTTCGTTCCTTGTCTCATCAGTACAAGATCAAAAGTCGTAGAGCAGGGAAAACCAACAAAACCACTCAAGGTTTCAAAACTGGATGAACTAAAAGTTACGCCAGATGTTTTGAAGACCATGCAGAGAAGCGACGAGACATTGACGACTGTACTGTCGACTGCAAAGCAGAGTGTCTCTGACAAACCAACGGACAAGCCGACGTACATACTGGACTCTGACATCCTCTACAGGCATGTACCTGGACAAGACAACAAACAGATTGTGGTTCCCAAACCACTGAGGGAAACGGTATTACATACGGCCCATGATGCATTATTCGCAGGTCATTGTGGTATCAAGCGAACGTTAAAAAGAGTTCTGGATTCATTTTTTTGGCCAGGGGTCACAAGAGAAGTCACACAGTATTGTCGCTCTTGTGACATTTGCCAAAAAACAACTCAAAAAGGTCGCGTCCCATGTGCACCTTTGCACAAAATGCCCCTAATTTCGGTTCCCTTTCGGAAGGTGGCCATTGACCTTGTCGGCCCTTTCCCACCATCTTCCTCGGGAAATCGGTATATTCTCACTTTGGTCGACACGGCGACAAGATTTCCCGAAGCAATTCCCCTGAAGAAGATCGATACTGTATCTGTCGCTGAGGCACTGCTGTCTATTTTTTCCAGAGTAGGACTTCCCGAGGAAATTCTGTCGGATTGCGGGACACAGTTCATTTCAGACCTCATGAAGGAAATATACAGACTGCTGTCGATCTCTTCTGTTTCAACCACGCCATACCATCCCCAGTCCAATGGAATGGTTGAAAGATTTAATGGAACATTAAAGTCCATGTTGAGAAAAGTCACAAGGCGGGAGCCTCAAGAATGGGATCGTTTTATACCTGCATTGCTCTTTGCATACAGGGAACTGCCGAACGAAACGTTGGGGTTTTCGCCTTTTGAATTGCTTTTTGGACATTCACCACGGGGTCCTTTGGATCTGTTAGTCACACAGTGGACGAACAAGACAGACATACCTGAAGACAAGAACGTTTACCAATACGTCTATGACCTACATAACCGAATAAAAGACGCATGTGAACTTGCCCAACAGTCAGCTGACAGGAAAACTGATTTGTATAAGGACTTTGCTGACAGGAAAGCAAAGGCACGTTCATTCAGTGTAGGTGACAAGGTACTTGTCCTGTTGACAGACGAGCACAACAAACTTCGTGTCATGTGGAAAGGTCCTTTTGATGTCATTGAAAAACTTTCTGGAGTGAACTACAAAGTGAAAATGGCGAATACTGACAAGGTGTTTCATGTAAACATGCTAAAAAAGTATGTTGAACGTACAAATGTTGCCATTAATGAGTCAATTGAATGGATGTGTCCAGTGTCTGAAACGGATGTGGCTGTTACAGAAATCATTGATTCTGATTTTGTACCTGATGTTACATACAGAGACAGAGCAAAGACTGTGCAAACAACAAATGTGGGATTGTTAACGTCTACCAGTATAGATGATACTGTACCTCTGCCCACTCTTTCTGTCAAGGGGGAAACTTATCGTGATGTCATTGTGTGTGATGATTTGTCTTTGATTCAGAAAGAACAATTGGAAGGTATTTTGAAGGACTTTCAGGATGTTCTGACTGATACCCCAGGGACAGTGACAGCAATTGAACCCCATACTATTCACTGTACGGAAAACCCAGTCCGAGTCAAACCATACCCCCTCCCATTTGCGAAAAAACAGGTTGTCGAAAGAGAGATTCAAGTCATGCTCGGGTTGAAAGTTATTGAACCGTCCTCGTCACCATACAGCTCACCAGTTGTTTTGGTGGACAAACCTGATGGCTCGGTGCGGTTTTGCATCGATTACAGGAAGTTAAACAAAATCACTGTGTTTGATGCAGAACCTATCCCAGACATTGAGGAACTTCTTTGTCAACTCTCAGAAGGAAAATATTTTGTCAAAATAGATTTGACTAAAGGATATTGGCAAATCCCGATGGCTGAAGCAGACAAGGAAAAAACGGCTTTTCAGACACCTTTTGGACTGTTTCAATGGACGAAGATGCCATTTGGTTTACAAAACGCCCCAGCTTCTTTTGCCAGAATGATGCGTGCACTAAAACTTCATGAGTGTGGAGCAGTAAGTTTTTTTGATGACATTTTGCTTGCTGCAAAGTCATGGAATGATCTGGAGGAAAACTTGAGAGCTGTTTTTTTGTAAACTCCGGAATTTTGGTCTGACGGCTAGACCGTCCAAAATTCGTGCTGGATTCCAGACTCTTGAGTTTTTGGGTCATGTCATTTCTGTTGGAAAAATGACACCAGAGGAAAAGAAAGTAGAAAAGATCTTGGCCTTGAAGAGACCCAGTACAAAGAAACAGATCAGATCACTCATTGGATTGTTGTCCTATTACAGAAGATATGTACCGCACTTTGCGTCCTTGACAGCCCCTTTGAGTGACTTGACAAAAGGAACAAAAAACAAAAGTATCGTCTGGTCAGATGAGTGCCAGAAAGCGCTGGAATGTATTCAAAACATCCTCAATTCATTTCCTGTGTTGCTTTTGCCCTCTCTTTCAGAGGATTTTGTTTTGAGAACTGATGCCAGCTCCAAAGGCATGGGAGCTGTACTCTTGCAGGAAAAGAATGGATTGATACACCCTGTCCAATATGCAAGTAAAAAGTTCTCTAACACACAAGTCAAATATTCAACAATTGAGAGGGAGTGTCTTGCCATTGTTTGGGCTTGTGAGAAATTTGCCAGATTCCTGACTGGAAGACAGTTTCGGTTACAAACCGACCACAGGCCATTGACGTTTTTGCAGTCGTCCAAGACCAAAAATAGCAGGCTGTTAAGATGGGCTTTGTCATTGCAGGAGTTCAAGTTTGACATTGAGCCATTACCTGGAACTCAGAATATCATGGCAGATTTTCTGTCTCGTGCGTGAGTGCACAGTATCCTTCGTGCTGCTGTAACTGCTGTTTGTTTTCATTGTGGACAGATTTTTTATTCTGCTGTTTGTTTTCATTGTGGAAAGACTTGATTGATATTTTGGCAGCGTTATGACTGCTAACGTCAGTCTGAATTGATAAGTAGTTGTGACTGATCTTTCTACAAAAGTGCATATGTATTGGCATTGGTGGCTCGTGGTGGGATGCTACTTTGTGAATGGGTGCAGAATACTTCATTTGATGTGTTACAAGTGCTTTTTGTTGTTTTTTCACGTCGGTCCATTGTGAAGAATGAAAAAAGTGTTTAACTTTCGAGTGGATTACTGTATTGTATATTTTGCTTGAACAAAGACTTGTCACTTGCCAAATTTTTCTCATCAAGTGAGTCATGAGGAAATTCTCATTTTGTGATGATGTTGGGACATATGATTATGTGACAACACGCTAGAAAAACTGTTTACATTTTGCTATATATATATATGATTGGCATTTGGAATAATCAGTATCATATGTTTTTCGTGTCACTGTAACTTGTGATTTGTGGTGATGGAGTATGAATTTGTTTTTAAAAAACTAAACAAAACTGATTGTATTTTTTTTTCTCAAACTAAGATTTTGGAATGTGATTTTGGATCTTTATGATGTTCATAAAGGTTAGTTCTATGCATTGATGGAAACTCTTGAATGATAAAAAAATTGATGATTGATGGCTGAAGTTGTATATTAATTAGATATGTATGT
>CM065715.1:43382021-43410394 GCA_033310375.1 Conus canariensis
ATTGATCTTGATGGTGAGAATACGAGATCCGTGAGCATTCAATCAAGAAAGAAGCAAACGAAAATGAAAAGCTGCGCCTAGACCATTCATCGAAAGAACCTCTACAGCGTTAGTCCGTGCTTACAATAATAATAATAATAATATGCAAAACAAGAGAGAGAGGGGGGGAGGGAGAGCGAGAGAGAGAGAGAGAGAGAGAGAGAGAGAGAGAGAGAGAGAGAGAGAGCATCCCCTCTTCCAAAAAAGAAACGTGACACTGTCAATAACATTAGGACATTAGAACGGATGCACTTACTAAGTCCAGCTGCACCGATCTAGCGAGGAACAGCATCCACCAGTAAGGATTGCTGGTGCCGTTCATGATGATAGAGAAAATCCGGCACTCGAGCCTACATGCTGACAAGCGTTGATGCAGTCTCAAGCGTGCTTTACTGTTCACGGCTGGCTCGTAACGACAGGCAGACACTCCGACACATCTAAACGTGGACTTTCGCGGCACTCTTTTCACCCCCACCCCCCAACCCCGCACCGCTCACACACACACACACACACACACACACACACACACACACACACACACACACACACACACACACACATGTTAACTATGGACATGCTGATCTGTTAGGTAGAAATAAGACTTTATTTGCATCGATCACCAGTCAGACCTCATTTACTCTCGGCATTCTTCTTTCTCTTTGATTTTCATCCCCGACCCCTGACCTTTTTAATATTTGTTTTCCTCTATTTGTCATGAATAGCAAGGACGACAAGGATTACATGTACTTTTTGGTTGATAGTTATAATTAATCATGAAATCATGGACGCTCACGGTCAGACCGTACGTGTGGGGGAAGGGAATTGGGGAGGGGGGGGGGTGTGCGTAATTACTTTTCGAGTGATTTTGTGTGCATTTCACCAAGGCCAAGGACATGTATGCGTTTGAAAATCAAGTAAGGTTCTTCAAGCATTGCATGACGCTCGCCAGCAGCCTAACAGAAAACGGACAAGAGGCACTCGTTTGACCTCATAATAAGCTCGTTGTATGGGGGCTATGTGGCTGGATCATTATGCAGTTTTATTTCGAGGTTTGTTCAAGACACATTTCCTGCCCTCTAGTCTTTGGAAACAGTACAGACAACATGGTGGGAACTAGTGTGTGTGTGTGTGTGTGTGTGTGTGTGTGTGTGTGTGTGTGTGTGTGTGTGTGTGTGTGTGGTTTTTTTGTTGTTGTTTTTTTTTTTTTTGCTGTTGCAGCCACATTGATGACTAGACAAACGTAAATTTTTGAGCGGAGCGTCAGTATCGAAATGAGTGAAGATTTTCCCTTGCAGGCATAAAAGAAAAGCTTATGTCTGTTAACAGCAAACAACACAGCAACTTTCCGGTCTCATGGTGAAGCAGTTACACGGCCGTGAATAACTCCGAGATAATGCTGCTTGTGGGACCGATTCGCCTAGCTCTTATGCAGACATGAAACACAGAAGAAACAAGGGAACTCCCTTAGAGTTCAACGCTGTCTAAGCCATATCCTCCGGCTGACACCAGCACGCAACCACAAGATCTGAAGAAAAGAAGAAACACAAAAAGCAGGGAAATGTAAACAGCTAATAACAAACGATTAAAACAACTTTTTTTTTCTTAAATGAGACAATATACTGATCATAACTCAAAAGTAATGCCGCTTGCAGTACGAATGACCTGCTCTGACAATGTTCAAAATCGAAAGGCATCGGTCAATGCATGTTCTGTTCACATCTCCCTGATGTTTCTAAAAATCTACCTGTTGACAACCCTTGAACCGTTTGAAAACTGCAAACACTTTCACTCCGGGCAGTGTTTCATATTACGTAAAATCAGGGGTAGGGTACATCTTACTGTTACATATCAAGAGCTCTGCTTTTTCTTTTCTTTTTTCTTTTTTTTTTTTTTTTTTTTTTTGCTTTTGCAGTAAGGTATATAAACACGTAGAATGTCTTTGCTCAGGAAATATGGGAGCATAAAAAAAAAAACTGTCGAGCGTCTCCTCATCCATTGTCAACGATAGGATGTCGAAGTCGATTTGCGCTCTCCGTGGGCTCGATCCAACAAGGGACACTATTCTCTGTAGACGGTTTGGAGTTAACTGTCTTCTCGCTCGTGTTTCTGCATACACGGGTGACAAAATCGGGCTGTACATCCCCTGTCATCGCCAGGAGGTAAGACTGTTGTTTATATGTGGAGACAGGGAGATGATATCTCTACACACT
Organism: Conus canariensis; assembly: GCA_033310375.1. Classification (NCBI taxonomy): domain Eukaryota; kingdom Metazoa; phylum Mollusca; class Gastropoda; order Neogastropoda; family Conidae; genus Conus; species Conus canariensis. The sequence goes on from CM065715.1 coordinate 43,384,271, forward strand.
TTCAGGATGCGAAACTGTGCTGGAATGCATTAGGGTTTCTGCAGACCACACGCAATGGTCATTTACATCCATTAACAATCGCGGTAGATGCCCGAGGTCAAATAATGCGTGTAAACAATCTTTTGATGGAGCGCAAGGAATGTGTCATCACTGATCATTTTCAGACTCCGGAAAAGAGGATGAAGGGGCAGAAAGACGGGAATGAGCGAGGAGAGAGGGCAGATCGTGTGACTGCACAGACAAGATGAAAGAAAAAGACAGGAGCAAAGGAAAAAAAAAAGAAAAGAAAAAAAACACTTGATGAAAAGTGGAAGACTGTACAGAGAAGCCATTTACTGAAAAACAGCTGACTGAACACCAAAGACATTCCGTCCGCGTGAGAATGAGACGAGCTCCAGCGCGGTCCGAGCTGGCTTCCAGCTATTTTATCACCCTCCGTCAAATAAACAGAGATAATCTTGCGCGACCTACACTCCGCCAGGCGATAGGCGCCACCATAAATAGGTCGGCGGAGTTCTTTGCTGAAGGCCGCTCTATAAACAGTTCCATCAGATTCCCAGGCAGCCGAAGCACCTTCAAGACAGATGCTCGGGTCAGTTGTCTTGGTCTGTCTGTCTGTGCGTGTGTGGGAGGGGGATGGAGTGGAGAACCAGCTTCCGAACTGTGGGTCGTCTGAGAAATCCCTCCCACTGCCCAGTTCTCCACACATTCTGTTCCTACTGTTCTCAGTTCAGCCGGTGTTAGACAGATCTCCCAGATAACTTCTTTGGGATACTCTCAACTCAGCTTCGTTGGGGGGGGGGGGAGGGTAGGGGGGGGCGGTTTCTCGATGTGTGAGCCGATACCAGGGAGCTGAGGGGGCGGCAGGTAGGCGTGCAAACAAGAGGAGGTATCCCTTTTTTTTCTCTGAATCCCCCCTACGTCATCTGGAATGTGGCTCAGCATCGTCAACATTATGAAGTGTTGACTTTGTGTGTGTCCAACCTTCTCAGCACAGAGATGAAGCACTGAGATGATTCTGATGCTGATGGCTGTTGAAGCAGCCACTAGTCGTCTTCGCCCGTTGATGGTCTGATGCCCTCGACGCCTGTTGGCAGACATCCGGCCACACGTGCATCACAAACACCTAACACACATCAGTTGAAAGCCAGGTGGTGGGTACCCGCTTCAAGATTGGAGCCGCCCCTTTCCCAATACAAGTGTTGAGCACCGCGGAGCGAACAGATTGCGACAGTGTACACAAGTATAGAGATAGAAGATAGTATAACAGAAACACATGCTGGTAAAACACGTGATTACGCAAGTAAAAGTGGACGCAAATAAATGAATCAAAATAGGAACGTGCAAAAACAAAATACAATGTCTCATGATTTGCAAACTAGTGACGACTTGACGTTGCTGAAATGACATTAAATTCTTCGTTAATCAAAATTATGAAGAGACTTGAGACGGTCTAATGGCAGTGATGACAATTATACAGCTGATTAAGAGATTCGAACCATGCTCACGTTTTGTGGCTTCTGTCGGGAATCGGTATGAATCTCTCATGACAAAGAATTGCCCACTTCCATTTTAAGCCGGCTTCTCCTGGTTCACATCTCCCTTCACTGCATCCATCCCCCTTCCCCCATTCTGTTTCTGTCTGTCTGCTCCGTTCACACCATTGCCAAAGACTAAACTGAAGATCAGAGGTGGTGAAAGTGAGGGGGAGCGGGTGGTGGGGAGGGAGGAGGGACGTGGTATATTGATAAAGGAGTAATGGGCCAGGTCAAATGTACAAATCTGTTTTTAGGTCAGGGGTACATCAAAGTCGCGTTGTGGACGTACACCAGCCACAGTTCGCCCGGTCCTTTATCATCTACACCATTATCAATGCTAATATCAATACAGTCTGGAACCGATCTGTTTCGAAGACGTTTAAGATTTGTGTGATAAATCAGTTTATTGTGTAAATCTCTGTATGCATGTGTATTGCATATTTACAGAAAAAAAATGCTTTCACCACACACAAACAGACACAGAAAGACGGAGAGTGGGGGGAGGAAGGAGAGAGAGATGAGGAGAGAGACAGACAGAGACAGAGAGAGACTTAGAGAGAGACAGAGAGACAATCAGACAGACAGACAGACAGAGAGTTGGCTCTTGCTAGGATGAACTTTTTGGGCCACTTCTTTGGTCCTTCAGATAAGACTATATACCAAGATTTTGGTAGTAAATGTACGAACACAAAATACCATCACCAATTTTCAGAACAGAGGACCAATTTGAACATTAATATGGATGACACTTCGTCTTACTATTGCATTTGTCATCTGTGCATTAAAAAAAAAATCAAGAAAATGAGTGAGAAACCGAGTGACTGACATTCGACTGAATGACATGGGAACCAAGTGACCATCGCCATTACGCATCTGTTCAGTCGACTCTACCCAGGCAGACAGCCTGTTGGGTAAAGTACTCAGAGCGTGGTCTCTCACCAAGGCTCTGGAAGTTGGTTTCAAAGTGGGTGACAACGGGTGGGAATTGAAACAAGAACAAAAACGGAATTACTGCGCCGCATCACGAAGCAACAAACAAAATTACAAGAACAAAGACAACTCGTTTTGACCTACTGGAACCTTCTTCAGGCAAGACAAATCACATTCAAGACAATGAAAGTTAAGGACGAACTAACAGTCATTTATTTCTTCGATCTGGAAGCACAGTTTAGCCTTGGGTGAACGACTAAACCTCTGTGGTCAATGTCGTCCCCGGCAGCCCAGTGACTCGACTCTGATTAATTAAGGCTAATAACTCTCAATTGGAGAGTATTCACGCTTGGAAAGTTCGAGTCTCACTTAAGACGGGTAGGACTGTTTGACACCGTCAGCTGTAAAGTATGGTGAACATTAAGCCGGCCCGTGACACACAGCCAGTGAGATCAACCGGAAGAGGTGAATGCCTTCAATATCCGCAACGGAAGTCCGACTAGCAATGAGCGAAGATACCGATCTTCCCCCTTCTACATCTTCACGTTATTTCACATTTTGCTGTCCACTTGGAAAACAGAAATCTTGTCGTCTGACATCGTAGTCTAAAACCTTTTCAGGATATTTATCTCTAATCAACACTCCTTCCCCCTCCCAACTCTTCCCTTCTTCTTTTCCGGGGTTATTGAGTGTATTTGTGGTTTTGCACTGCTCCAGCACACTGATTCATTTCTTTTAAAACTGTTGATGTAGAATTTTCCACCAAAAAATAACACTTTGTTAGATATTTCGTGCACAATGCACAAAAATACAACAATGGCTGCAATTTTCGTGGGTTAAGCACGAAAAATGTAACAATGTTACACTTTTAATGGACAACGCACCAGAAATTTGTCACATCGTTGCCTTTTTTTGTGGAGATTGCTGCAGTGTAACATATTCTGCGAGTGGCTGATTACTGTCCATTCTCTGGCGGGTGGTAGCAAGTTGGCGCGAAAATTACTTACACACAATTATCACGAGCGAGCATGCGTCACATTCTTTGTTTCTCCCCCTCATCAGCCAAGGTCGGTAGCGACCTCTTAGGTAAGAACAATTAAGAAAAGGGTGGAATTAGAATCTAGTTTGGTTTTTTTGTTTTAAAAGGGAAAGGAGCAAGTAAGATAAGTGAGAATTTAGGCCAAAGTCGGTAGCAATATCCTAAGAAGGAAGGAGCAACATTTAAGGAAAGGGCTGAGGTTAGGATCAAGCTTAAAAAAAAAAAGAAAGAAAGAAAGAAAAAAGAAGAAAAAAGAGGAAACACGACAAGGAAGAATTCAGGAACGAGTAAGAAAGCGAATTTTCTCATATCAGAATGGAACTCTATAGTTTCATTTTCATCATCTTCATCTTCATTAATCAGCATTTGGGGGGACGGGGGGGGGGAGAGAAATCTCAAATTCTGTTACCCTCCATGCCCTGCTCTGAGGCAGTGTCGATTTCCTCTCTATGCCTATTCTTACTGCCCTTGGTGAGTCCCGAGTCGAGGTTGCCGGTATCGGCATGTTCATATGGACTGTCGTTAGACAGACGTTGTGGCGCACTTTGGAGGGGGGAAAAGGGGAGGGGGGAGCAGGAGGGTTACTCGCTCTGGTTCCGCGACGCAGCAATCAATTCGTCTGCAGGGGGCTTGGTAGGTGGTGTCCTGCGTTTGCTGAATTTGTACAAGCACCCACTGAATACCATTGAAGTGACTGGGTAGCAGTGCAGCATCTCCTCTGGTGGGATGCCTCGCATTTACCCTCCATGTAGACGATCGGTGTCGGGGCAGCAGCAGAACAAACCAGGGTGTGACCGGACTGAAAACCGGAATAAACACTAGGCGTGACAGAGGGCTAAACAGGAGAGAGAAAAAGAACATTAAAAGAAGGGGAGGGGGGGCGGGAGGCGGGGGAATTGAAGACCTCAGAATAAAGTAAGTAAAAGACACTGAGAGTCGAGACGTTGTGTATTGTTTTTGTTTCCTTTTGACCCCCCCCCCCCCTCCCCTTTTTGTTTCGGTCTTTACTACCTTACCTTCAAATTATATAGTTGTTCTGAAAAAGACCCAGTCAAATGTTATCAGTTTAAGTAAAAGTACTTTCAAATAAAGGTGGAAACAAGTAAGGCAAGGAATGAAAATAAGAAAAGTTGGAAACGAGTAACATAAAGTATGGAAATGTGAAAAAGTGGCAACGATTAAGATAAAAAAAAAGGTGTGAAAATAAGACAAAGCAGGAACGAATAAGAAAAAAATGTTCAACGTAGAATTAAGGAACGAGACGGGGGGGGGGGGGGGGGGGGGGGGGGGGGTAAGGGACAGCGAAGAAAAGGTATTAAAAAAAAGAAAGAAAAGATACTTCTTTAGTCCTTCAGATAAGACTATATACCAAGATTTTGGTAGTAAATGTACGAACACAAAATACCATCACCAATTTTCAGAACAGAGGACCAATTTGAACATTAATATGGATGACACTTCGTCTTACTATTGCATTTGTCATCTGTGCATTAAAAAAAAAATCAAGAAAATGAGTGAGAAACCGAGTGACTGACATTCGACTGAATGACATGGGAACCAAGTGACCATCGCCATTACGCATCTGTTCAGTCGACTCTACCCAGGCAGACAGCCTGTTGGGTAAAGTACTCAGAGCGTGGTCTCTCACCAAGGATAGGCGCTCTGGAAGTTGGTTTCAAAGTGGGTGACAACGGGTGGGAATTGAAACAAGAACAAAAACGGAATTACTGCGCCGCATCACGAAGCAACAAACAAAATTACAAGAACAAAGACAACTCGTTTTGACCTACTGGAACCTTCTTCAGGCAAGACAAATCACATTCAAGACAATGAAAGTAGAGAACTATAAAATAGGCATTCTGGCTCACCCACCTCCGCCAGCTCCAACCGGCTAAAGCCGGTTTCGCTGCTGCTCCGGCGGCTTACCCAGAATGCCTATTTTATAGTTCTCTAATAGTAAACACTTTACAAACATACATAATGTGTAGGATTATCTGTTTTTAACACTAATTTAGAAAACTTTTGAGACTTAAGTTTTTGCTTAATCCTTCGTTTTTCTTGATCGTTTTCAATAACATCATTTTCTTTCATACATTCATCAAATGCGTCTCTGTCTTTCATGTGAAATAAAACCACTGTCTTTAATTGCTCTCTAAAGTCTTTTAAAACTGAGTTATATTTTTGACATAGAATCCACACACTTATCCCAGCATGTCTTCCACTGAAAGCTAGTTTTGATAAAGTGTTTCTTTTTTTGACTATATCCTTTTCTGCTGAACAATCATCTATAATAAATAGTGTCTGAGTTCCTTCAAACTGTCTAAAGAAATGTTCTAAACACTCACTCAGTTTATTGCTAGGATCAACTAAATATTATGTTATCATCTGTCCATATAAACCTTCTGTCGTGATATGCTTTGTTCCATTTAAGTGTTGGGCAGAAAATTACTATATGATCAAAATTATAACGATAAACTGTTTGTAATAGGTCGAGGACAAATATTGTTTTTCCACAACCAGTCTGTCCACAAATCAATGAACAATGAGGGGTTTTTATCATAAAGTTTAACATTGACACCAAAGTTGTCTGCTCCATAGTTTTATAACAGAATTTAATCTAATCCAGTTATTGTTTTTATCATACTCTCTGTCAAAACTTGTTCAGTATAATAAAACCCTATAAGGCCCAAATGTGTAAGATTAATCCAGTTCAGTTCTGTAAGATCGTTTCTATTTAAACTAATATCAATTTTGTTGCTTGTTGTTATGACCTTAATATCCTCGCCATTGTAAAGAACGACGACAGTAACTTTAAGTTTGTCAACGTCTAAGTTTTGCCAGCTAATAAGAATTCCTTTCATAAGATTGTCACTGACGCCCAGAGCTCCATTTCTCGCCTCATCTTTTAAGACAGAAATTTTAAATATCATTGTGAACGTGTCTCCTAATTTTGTGCGTGGAATGAACTGTAATTTTGTAGAAGCTTTCTTTAAAACCGATTCTCTTCTGTGGAGGATGTACTGTTTGTCCCCAAACGGCTTTATTTCGATCTCTTTCCGACTGTTGTCCTCTGGCATAAGACTTACATGTAAAGGGCCAGAGTTCAATGCTTTTCTGAAACTTTTTTGACGGTCAAAAAATGTAAATGGGCTTGAGAATTCAAATTTTATGTCCCATTCTAAATATGGTTCTAAGTGCCATTTGTTGTCAGTTTTTCGAACTATTTTATATTCATACTGACCTGTATTATTTGCTTCTAGATTGCGTAGTTGTTCTAGTTTAGGAAACCTTTTGTTGTCGTCAACCTCTTTGCGCTTATAATAACCATCTTTAGTGTACTCAAAACCATATAAAGTGCCTATCTCACCGTTTTGTTCAAAGTCCTCAACGTCTGCAAGGTCTTTTAATTCTAAAGTTACACACCTCTCAGGCGCTAATGTGACCCCCGAATCGTCTGGTCCACGTGACATTTTTTAAAACAACGTATTATTTTATTTCTAAAACAATGTGCAGGTTATCACATTTCACGACTTTCCCTGTTTTATCTGTGATCTTTATATTAAACGATCCGACCCTCCCACAAGCTAATCTTTTAAACTGTAAATTAGGGAATCGTATAATTTCATAATCGCAATATGCAGCTTTCCCTGATGGAAGAGCTCTTAAAACAGTTGAGGGCCTTCCATCATATAAGTTTTCATCAGTGCTCAGCTCGTCTAAATGAACATAGAGTAATGAATGTAATGCAAGATCGAGCGGATTTTCCCCCTCATAAGTAGTTTTGTCTGGTGTAACTCTAAATCTATAATAGGCTTGATTGGGTTTAAAGCCTAACATTTTAGCTAGCTCTACATCAAAAAAGTAATTGACTTCTTCTCCTTCATGTTTGAATGTTAACATTGTTTTTAGATTTGCATTGTTAAGTTTGAGAGTAATGTCGAAGTTACTCATTGCTTCTTTTAGCGAGCAAAACCCGTAATAACCATCAGGTATGGTTAACTGGCTAATTACGTCTCCTCTTCTGTCAAGTTTTGAAATCTCATTATTTTTCTTGGATTTGCTTATATTAAACCATAAGACTTTGTCAAAAATTTCATGGAGTGCAACCCTTTGGGTTCCGCAGTTATTATCAATAGCATATTCTAAAAACGAAGGACTGTCTTGAGTTGTTATTGTTACAAACATTTTTAAAACAAATTTAAAATGAGTGCATTCAAATATACTAATGCAAAATATTCTGTTGGACCGCACTACAGTCCTAAAGATATAACAACTGACACCCTTGACATTTCTGTGACTCAAACTGACGCCTTTCAAGTAAAGGTTAGTACTCCATTGAACAGATATCTTAACCCTTCTATTAAAAACGACTACATCCCGAAAGTGTGGTTCAGTCATCCGATGCAGTTTTATCAGAACCAGTTAAACTTTGCTGTGTTTTGTGCATCAACTGGGTGTGGAGTATCGTATGCTGATCATTTAAATCATCCTGATCCTTTGGTGAGGTCAGTGTATAGATTTCATTTTTATTACACCTTCAGACGTATTTTATCTGAACTGCAAGCACCATTACCAAATGACAAAACGTTTAATCCATTCAGCAACAGAATAGATTACAAGGCTTTTGAAAGGATCTGTAACGAATTTGATATTGACCCAAAGACAGACTTTAGACAAAAGTTGGATCTTAATCATGGTTTAGGCACTCTTTATTTTTGGGGCGTGCACAGAAAGTATAACTATGATTGGAATCCTCCTTACACATCTTTCTCTTCAGGCACAACTGTTCACCTCGGGTCCATAGAGCAAGAGCATAAAACAGCATGGACAACATTTATTTTGGATACTTCTAATGGTCTAACTAGAGCGGGAATAGAACGAATAAACGACTCCATTCGTACTTATGTTTGGTGTTTGCTAGGTTCGCAAGCACAAACGAGATCAAACATAATTGATCCTTCTACTGGCTTTGACGCCCAAAAACAGTATTTAGCAAATTTAGAGGATTCTATTAATTCTGCAATTGATTTGCCTTTAAGTATTAAAAGGTACCAAAATGTTTTGCAATACGCAAGATCGAAAGTAGACTTTGCTGTTGGCACTGGTTTATACATGCTGCCTTCTGACCTCAGACTTCAGATAGGAACAATAATAAACTATAATAATGAAATCCTTGTGGCTGGCAATGAAGAGAAGGTCGGAAAAAACGACATAAATTCTAAGCCAGCAATAGCAATAAAAAAAGAAGTCCCAATCCCCGTGGCCCCCTCAAAACCCCATCCAATCCCAAGGCCCAAAGCCCAAAGGCCATTGAAGACGCGCGTGATGACCATGAATATGAAAAGACGGCACTTGTTATTGGATTAACTGCCCTAGGATTACTTGGTCTTTATCTTACTAAAGAGTAACCCAACTATTAAGACAACTAATGCCCATAAGTGCTCAGCCATAAAGCCAACTACTTTACTTGCGGCAGACAAAAGCCAGCTAACGATCCCCCCTATTATACCAGGCAAAGAATCTATTGCTTTACTGGCTAATGTTTTTAATAAACTTGCAAGATGATCAAGTTGTTTTTTTACCCATGATTTATCTGATGGTGGTCCTGGTGGCACTGCTCCCCCACCGCCTGTAATAGCCAACACCAGTGTACTTATTGCAAATCCTAAGGCTGTTATAACGCTCGCTAATGTGACACCTTGCTCTCTAAACAGTGTTCTTATTCGTTCTGCTAGCGTCGTGTCTTCATATAAAATTCTTTGGATAGTTTCTCTTATTCTGCTCACTTGAGTTCGTAATTGTTCTCGGTTAGTAGACAGCACTTCTAGTCTTGCTGATCTCTCTTGTTCAAGATCTTTTAGTCTTTGTGTTATTCTTTCTTTAACACCAGGTCCTAAGTTGTGGTCATCAGCCTCAACTAGTTTTTCTTTTTCTCTTTTTATATGCTCATCTAGTTCACCCAGTTTTGCTAAATTGTTTGTTAATTCGCCTCTGATGCTTTCAAAGCATGATCAAGGGCCGTTATTTCTCTCATAGGTAGCGGCGGATCGTGCATAGTTTATAATACTGTTTCTTCTGAAAAACTGGTTTCTATTATTTCGTCTGTTTGTTGGGCTTAAATCTTTAAGGGGTTATGTTTTGTATTTGGTTATCTGTTGGGAGTTCTTGTAGTGTGTTTTGAAGTTTAGCAACTGCCTCACTGTCTAATCTTCGCGGTTTAGCAATGCCAAGGCGATTTTGATCGCTCACACTGAGCCTTTGTCTAATTGTAGTCTTGCTAAAAACTTTGATGGGTCTGGTTTAGTTGTAAGCTGAACAAGTTGTCTTGCTCGTTTTTCACAAACAAATGGTCATCTTTTGTTTCAAAATCATTAGGGTCTATAAATTCGGGAGGTTCTTGGCCTAAAACTTTGATAAAATGATTTGACCTTACTTTCTGTTAATTCACGCCGCAAATGATTGTAATGGATGTGTCAAAGGCGTCATTTCACTCATGTCGTCTCCAGGATCAAAAAACATCATAATCTTCTTCTGCCATGTTTTTAAATAATTAACTTTTTATTTTGTTTTATAAAAAAAATGTCACAAGCATATGGCTCGATTCTTGACCCGCATAGAAGACTGAAGAGCCCTTTGGCGTGAAGGGAAATAAACAGAATATTATTGTTCCAAAATAATCCATCTACTATTGATTCAGATCAGATTCTTACTGTCAAAATTTCCAGACCTAGGAGCAGATGAAGTGATTGTGCCAGGATCTGCACGGCTTACTTTCAAAATAGAACTTGATTCAGCAACAGACGTAAACAGGACAGTTGTACAGAATCTGGGGCGGGCAATTGTTAAAAAAAATTTCTATAAAACTTGAGGGGCAAGAAATATTTTTCTTTACACAATGCAGACATATTTTTAATCTATTGTGATCTATGGCTAACGATAATGAAAGGGCCGATCTTGCGTTTCAAGGAATCGAAAATAACGAAGCACTAAAACACAGAATAGACGCCGAAGATGCTAAAGACGGTAACAAGTATGAAGCTGTAAGTTATGCGTTTGGAAATCGCTTTTCTATACCTTGGATTTTGAGTTGTTAAAAGCGCATGCGCCATACTTTCAAGGAGCATTAAAAGACAGATTGTCATATGAACTAACTTTTAATGAATACAAACGTTGTCATTAGATCGACAGACACTGATTCCAAGTACTGCATTTTCGACATCTCGTTAGAGTTTGACATTGTTAGCAACCCTAACTTAGCAAGGCTGATTGAGCAACAATATCAGTAAAAAATTAGCAATATATTACGAAAGAGTGATTCATCATACTAAATATCCTAAAAGCAGGGCAGACACAATATGGAACTTTAGTTTTAGCGCCGACAGCAAGATCCCTTAAAGGTATTTTATTGCTGTGTGAAGATGAAGAACCATTCAAAAGACAAAGTGAAAAGTTTATCAATCCTAAAATAACGAAAGTACAATGTTCAATTGAGGGTAGTCCTAACCAAGTCTACGGTAGTGGGCTTAAACCTTATCATCATTTTGATGAAATAAGAAAATTGTTTGGAGGCGGGAGGTCTAGAAGTCCAACAGTAGACCTTGCGTCTAAAGATCTACACCTTCACAGTGTTAGACTTGATGAATATTTAACAACGAAATACGGTTTATGGATTGACCTAAGGTCAACAGAAGATAATCAGTTGCATGGGAGTGGGGAGAACAGTTAAAGACGTTTAAAAAACATTCAAATTGATAAAGAAAAAGAGAGTGATAAACCCCTTAATGTACATTTGTTTTTAATATATGATGCGCAGCTGAATATTCAAGATAACAGATTGAAAGATATCCAATACTAAATTATTTTTTATTTTAAAAAAAGCATGTCTGTTACGACTTATCCAAAAGTGCCCAAGAAGAGAACTCTGTTGCTGTAGACTAAAAAACTTTCAGATTAACAAACATAACACAAATGCAACAAAAACTAGAGCAGGACCTTTCAAAAATACAGTAAAACCAAACGAAGGTATTCTGCTGTCTTTAATGCTGTTACATATGTTAATACTGGAGCATCGATCACTAGTGCTTTAACAGCAGGAACAAGTGTAGGTCTCTTAGCAACAGGCGTAGGTGCGCCGGCAGCTTTACCTCTAGGTGGTTTGTCTTTAACTCTTGGCCTGTGTTCATTGGCTGTAAGTGCTGTCAGCAAAAAATAAAAAGCTAAACTCCAAAAGCACACAGCTATGGTTCAACTATAACAAACTAAACTTAGTTCCTTCAAACTGATTTAATTGATAAAGCACTTGCTGACTCAAACATCACGGATGACAGAATTTAGTCGCCTACAGGCTGATTTTGAGGACTACAAAAGACAAAAGTTTGATCTTCAAAGAAAGGCAAGGGCAACTTTTTCTCAACAACCAGGGACACCGACCAGATAAAAAAGGAATGTTTAAAAAAAATAACGTGACATTAAAACTCTGTTTAAACAGCTCACATTAACAACACCAAAGGGCGTTTATACTTTAGTTTATGAGTCCAAGCACAAAAGACCGTTGATATTGATTCTGATTAACTTTTATTTTTTTTATTTAAATAAATATTTTGAGTTAGAAAAGAAGCTCAACATGGATAAGATATATGAAGGTTCAGATGAATTGTTTGAAGCAATGCTCGAGGAAGAGCGTTTGTCAAAAACTTAAATGAGGTCGTTTTAGAAGTTATTGATCCAACAAACGTGCAGGCAAGCGTTGTACATGCTATTTCTCAAGTTCCAAGTAAACTAACAATAAACCTCCAGTTAAAGTAAGGTTAGTTGTTTTAATTTGACTATATAACAATAAACGAAGAAAAATCTAGAAGTCTGGGTCTCAACTAAACAGCAGACTATTTTTTTCTTATAATGACTTAACACCTGGTTGGGCAGATCAACTTCTTACACAGTTTAATGAAGCCTCTGAAGCAGCTAAAATGAGAGGCTCTGGTTGGTCAGAGGGTGAAGTCTAGACATCAGATTAAGACAGGCTAAGTATGAGCCGATTGTAGGCAAGGCTTACATTCCACTGCCTCCAACATTAGTTGCAAAGAAAGCAGTTTTGAACATAAAAAAAATCAGACGACAAATGTTTTATGTGGTGCGTTCTTGCTAGGCTGCATCACGTTGCCAAAAATGCAGAGAGAGTATCTAACTATTTACAGTGGGCCAATAATCTTAACTTTAACGGCTTGAAATTTCCTATGGCTGTAGACAAAATTGATCATTTGAAAAACAAAATCCCCAAGGGTTTTTTTAACTGTTATAAATAAGGTTTTTAACTGCCAAATAACGGTTCTAATTTTAGAGAAGTAGTCCTGTACCTGTGCAATGTAACAACGGCTAGTTGAACAAAAGCAGAGGAAAAAGATGACTTTGAAACCGTTATAACAGCTTTTTAACGGTTTTTAACGGTTTTTTTTTTTTTGAGATTAGCCCAAAACCATCCTCGAGTCACAACGGACGTACCTGCCAAATTTCATGACAATCGGTTGAGCCGTTTTTGAGTCTATAGCGTACACACACACACACACACACACACACACACACACACACACACACACACACACAGACAGAATTTGCAATTTATGTATTATATATATATATATATATAATTAAGTAAATGAGTATATCAATAAAGAACTAATTTATAGATACCACTAAACCAAATGATGAAAAAAAAGAAAGAAGAAAGAAAGGAAGGACAGAAGGAAGGTAGGAAGGAAAAGAACCACAAAACCAAGAGAGATGAACAAATTGGCAAACAAACCCCAAAGTCTGCGTGGTGGGTAACTGAAAAAAATAATTAGTTGATTACTTAATTAGTTAGTAAGTTAGTTCTCTCATTCTCAATTTATAACCATCTTCTCATAATATATTCATGGTACATCAGTCCTCTCTGTCTTACATGTCGTTCTTATTTCTTTCTTTATCTTCCTATTTCCATCTCTTCTTTGTTTCTTTGTTTCCTTTTTGTACTCTGTTCCTTTCTCTTTTACTCGTTTTATTTTCTTTTATGTTTATGGACATATACAATTTTTTCTCCTTTTTTTTTTTTAAAGACAATTGCAAACTTAGAGACAGAAAGAGGCTCTTTACTACTTGTAGTCTGGTTGAAGCACCCCCAAAAAAGAAAAAAAAATTCTCACTAACTAACTAATTAACTAACTAATTAAATAGCTAGCTAACTGATTAACTAATTAACTAACTGAGTAACTACCTTACTTACTACCTAACTACATGACTGACTAACTAACTAATTAACTATTTTTCACAATTTTGTTTTCATTCTTCACATTTTTTCTTTGTTCTGCCTGGATTCGAACCTGCAGCTTTTGGATGGGTGGGCGTCTGAAGGCGTGCCTTTTTCAGACGGATGTCTTACCCCACTGCTAACAGACACCTATTCTACTTTGAGATGTTTATGCCTTTTGAAGTTCACTTTTGTTCCTCCCCAACCAGCAGCTCATTCAAATATTCAGGTGTTTCCTACACAAGTCTGTTGGTATGCCTGCTATGAATCTCCCGTCAACTTTAGAAAGTATGTTGAACTCAGCACTGCAGAACATGACGCTATCCCCGTTCAAAATTGAAAGCAAAGGAAACCACATTGTGGTTGTCCTGAGGTTCGATACTATAACCGATTATTCCCTGTTACGTTACTACCACAGCATCCATGCTGTGTATCGCAGAAAGTGCCCCTTCCAGGTAAACAGGGATAACACTGTGAAACACAGAAGAAGCTAAGGGTAGGCAAGGCAGCCTTTTCATCTCCATCTGGTTTATTTTTGCCAACTCTGCCCAGTTTGTTCTATGCTGCTGATGCTGACAGTGAAAAAAACTGTTTATACTGATAACCATGTAGCTGACAATGATAATCATTTGCCTGCCTCTCTTCCCCAGTCTTTGTATGACACTCAAAACAATCAACAGCAAATTTACATGAAACTGTGTGGCGTCAATATACAGTTAGTGACAGTGTGTGATGACTCTGAGAAAAAGTGCGTAGCAGAAACAGATTTCCATATGACTGTTAGAGTAAGAAATACTGAAGGCTATGAACAGGAAAATAATGCAACCGAACGTGATTCAAAATCGATGCATTTACCCGACACAGAGCACAAAACTAATGTTAGATCAAGCACATGTGGCACAGACAGCACCTAGCTCACTAAAGAAGCTAATGTGCAGCAGCACACAGAATCTTGTCAACAAAACATTCACACACAAATAATGGCAACTATTGAGGAAAGAGGGAAGAACTTGGTCAATCTCCTCCGTGTTTGTGGCGAAGTTAAACACATCACTTCTACCTGGAGCAAAGATGTTGTGAAAGGAAATCCTCACTATGACCCATCGTAACTTTTTTTTTTGTAAAGTTGTGAGGTGGACTATTACTATGTGTGATTGACAGTCCAAGGATTAGTTACAAATGTATTTAATACCACGATGTCGGATCCATCTCAAGATGAAGGTTTGTAAAGGCCAATTGTACAACGTTCTATCCACATAATTTTCGTGTATGTGCTTCCGTCCTCACTCCATTTCTCACCTGCCCTCACCCCCTACCCTGTTCCCCCATCCCATTCCTCCATAGTCCGTTTTGTGAAGGGCCTTAATAGCCTAAACCACATAAAACTATTCGCATTCATATTCTCTCTCTCTCTCTCTCTCTCTCTCTCTCTCTGAAAAGTCACAAATTGAATACGTACATAAATTGATACCTAATAAACGCCTTAATAAATAAACAAATAATGAATTAAAAAATATATATATATTTTATGGGGCACCCGGCGTTGCCCGGGATATGAACATTCTTTGCGATACTCACGTGATGGCAAACATGTATTAATTGTTTTGATTTACAATCAACCCCGCCCCCCCCAACATCTTCCCACCCCCTCCCCCCGACACAGATACACATTCTGTCTCTGTCTCTGTCTGTCTGTCTGTCTCTCTCTCTCTTATACATTCTATTGTTTTCCGCCTGCCTCTGGCCCCTTTCCCCTAGCACGTCGAGATGCTTTTCTCGCTCGATTTTCCGCCTGCACTCACTGTTCCCATTTCCATTCTACTGATTGCCCTTAATTTTGTAGGAACAGACTTTGAGCAGAAGTAGTTTATTTCAACGGGTCTGTGTCTAATGTAAAAATAGTATATCAGGCTTTGCACTGTACAATCATTTTTCTGGCCCCTCTCATTGCTCCCTTTTCATCCCCCTACACTGTCCCATCCATGTTGCAAAATTACTTACCGTTACTGGACATACGCATACCGAATTTTATCAATAGCGGTGTAAATTTAGAAAATAACGGTTTTTAACGGTCAATGTTAAGTTTTGGTTCGTAAAATACATTGTTCAGCGCTTAAAACTGTACGTGCATACGGAATGTTATCAAGAACGGTGAAAATTTAGAAATTCAGAAAATAACGGTTTTTAACGGTCAATGTTAAGTTTCGGATCTTGAAAATTGTATATCATTGTTTAGCGTTCAAAACTGCACATGTATATCGAATTTCTTCAAGAATACTCTAAATTTATAAAATAACGGTTTTTAACGGTCAGTTTTAAATTTCGGTTCGTAAAAGTTGTATATCATTTTTCGGCATATAAAACTGCACATGTATACCGAATTTCATCAAGAACAGCCTAAATTTTGAAAATAACGGTTTTTAACGGTCAAATTTAATGGTCATAATGACCATCTAATGACCCTATGTTACCCGCAGGATGTTCCTGTAGGCTTATGTCAAGTTTGGTGGCGATCCGATGACTGTCGTGGCCTCCAACCTCAGAAGATCGGGTTTCAAACAGTTTTTATAGGGTTTGGTGTTTTAAACGGTTTTTAACTGTTATAAATAATGTTTCTTAACTGCCAAATAACGGTTCTAATTTTCGAGAAGTAGCCCTGTACCTGTGCAATGTCACAACGGCCATTTGATGAAAAGCAGAGGAAAAAGATGTCTTTGAAACCGTTATAACAGTTTTTTTTAACGGTTTTTAACGGTTTTATTTTTTTAGAGATTAGCCCCAAACCATCCTCGGGTCACAACAGACGTACCTGCTAAACCATCCATGTTGCAAAATGACTTACCGTTACTGGACATACGCATACCGAATTTTATCAATAGCGGTGTAAATTTAGAAAATAACGGTTTTTAACGGTCAGTGTTAAGTTTTGGTTCGTAAAATTTGCATAACATTGTTCAGTGCTTAAAACTGTACGTGCATACGGAATGTTATCAAGAAGGGTGAAAATTTAGAAATTCAGAAAATAACGGTTTTTAACGGTCAATGTTAAGTTTCGGATCTTGAAAATTGTATATCATTGTTTAGCGTTCAAAGCTGCACATGTATATCGAATTTCTTCCAGAATACTCTAAATTTATAAAATAACGGTTTTTAATGGTCAATTGTAAATTTCGGTTCGTAAAGTTCCATATCATTTTTCGGCATTTAAAACTGCACATGTATACTGAATATCATCAAGAACAGCCTAAATTTTGAAAATAACGGTTTTTAACGGTCAAATTTAATGGTCATAATGACTATCTAATGACCCTATATTACCCGCTGGATGTTCCTGTAGGCTTATGTCAAGTTTGGTGGCGATCCTATAACTCTCATGGCCGCCAACCTCAGAAGATCGGGTTTTAAACAGTTTTCATAGGGTTTGGTGTTTTTAACGGTTTTTAACTGTTATAAATAACGTTTCTTAACTGCCAAATAACGGTTCTAATTTTCGAGAAGTAGCCCCGTACCTGTGCAATGCCACAATGGCCATTTGATGAAAAGCAGAGGAAAAAGATGTCTTTGAAACCGTTATAACAGTTTTTTGTAACGGTTTTTAACGGTTTTATTTTTTTAGAGATTAGCCCCAAACCATCCTCCGGTCACAACAGACGTACCTGCTAAATTTCAAGAAGATCGGGTTTTAAACAGTTTCTTTTATAGGGTTTGGTGTTTTTAACGGTTTTTAACTGTTATAAATAAGGTTTTTTAACTGCCAAATAACGGTTCTAATTTTAGAGAAGTAGTCCTGTACCTGTGCAATGTAACAACGGCTAGTTGAACAAAAGCAGAGGAAAAAGATGACTTTGAAACCGTTATAACAGCTTTTTAACGGTTTTTAACGGTTTTATTTTTTTTGAGATTAGCCCAAAACCATCCTCGAGTCACAACGGACGTACCTGCCAAATTTCATGACAATCGGTTGAGCCGTTTTTGAGTCCATAGCGTATACACACACACACACACCACACACACACACACACACACACACACACACACAACACACACACACACAGAATTTGCCATTTATGTATTATATATATATATAAACTAAGTAAATGAGTATATCAATAAAGAACTAATTTATAGATACCACTAAACCAAATGATGAAAAAAAAGAAAGAAGAAAGAAAGGAAGGACAGAAGGAAGGTAGGAAGGAAAAGAACCACAAAACCAAGAGAGATGAACAAATTGGCAAACAAACCCCAAAGTCTGCGTGGTGGGTAACTGAAAAAAATAATTAGTTGATTACTTAATTAGTTAATAAGTTAGTTCTCTCATTCTCAATTTATAACCATCTTCTCATAATATATTCATGGTACATCAGTCCTCTCTGTCTTACATGTCGTTCTTATTTCTTTCTTTATCTTCCTATTTCCATCTCTTCTTTGTTTCTTTGTTTCCTTTTTGTACTCTGTTCCTTTCTCTTTTACTCGTTTTATTTTCTTTTATGTTTATGGACATATACAATTTTTTCTCCTTTTTTTTTTTAAAGACAATTGCAAACTTAGAGACAGAAAGAGGCTCTTTACTACTTGTAGTCTGGTTGAAGCACCCCCAAAAAAGAAAAAAAAAATTCTCACTAACTAACTAATTAACTAACTAAGTAACCAATTAAATAGCTAGCTAACTGATTAACTAATTAACTAACTGAGTAACTACCTTACTTACTACCTAACTACATGACTGACTAACTAACTAATTAACTATTTTTCACATTTTTGTTTTCATTCTTCACATTTTTTCTTTGTTCTGCCTGGATTCGAACCTGCAGCTTTTGGATGGGTGGGCGTCTGAAGGCGTGCCTTTTTCAGACGGATGTCTTACCCCACTGCTAACAGACACCTATTCTACTTTGAGATGTTTATGCCTTTTGAAGTTCACTTTTGTTCCTCCCCAACCAGCAGCTCATTCAAATATTCAGGTGTTTCCTACACAAGTCTGTTGGTATGCCTGCTATGAATCTCCCGTCAACTTTAGAAAGTATGTTGAACTCAGCACTGCAGAACATGACGCTATCCCCGTTCAAAATTGAAAGCAAAGGAAACCACATTGTGGTTGTCCTGAGGTTCAATACTATAACCGATTATTCCCTGTCACGTTACTACCACAGCATCCATGCTGTGTATCGCAGAAAGTGCCCCTTCCAGGTAAACAGGGATAACACTGTGAAACACAGAGGAAGCCAAGGGTAGGCAAGGCAGCCCTTTCATCTCCATCTGGTTTATTTTTGCCAACTCTGCCCAGTTTGTTCTATGCTGCTGATTCTGACAGTGAAAAAAACTGTTTATACTGATAACCATGTAGCTGACAATAATCATCATTTGCCTTCCTCTCTTCCCCAGTCTTTGTATGATACTCAAAACAATCAACAGCAAATTTACATGAAACTGTGTGGCGTCAATACACAGTTAGTGAAAGTGTGTGATGACTCTGAGAAAAAGCGCGTAGCAGAAACAGATTTCCATATGACTGTTAGAGTAAAAAATACTGAAGGCTATGACGAGGAAAATAATACAACCGAACGTGATTCAAAATCGATGCATTTACCCGACACAGAGCACAAAACTAATGTTAGATCAAGCACATGAGGCACAGATAGTGCCTAGCTCACTAAAGAAGCTAATGTGCAGCAGCACACAGAGTCTTGTCAACAAAACATTCACACACAAATAATGGCAACTATTGAGGAAAGAGGGAAGAACTTGGTCAATCTCCTCCGTGTTTGTGGCGAAGTTAAACACATCACTTCTACCTGGAGCAAAGATGTTGTGAAAGGAAATCCTCACTATGACCCATCGTGACTGTTTTGTTGTAAAGTTGTGAGGTGGACTATTACTATGTGTGATTGACAGTCCAAGGATTAGTTACAAATGTATTTACTACCACGATGTTGGATCCATGTCATGATGGAGGTTTGTAAAGGCCAATTGTACAACGTTGTTTCCACATGATTTTCGTGTATGTACTTCCGTCCTCACTCCATTTCTCCCCTGCCCTCACCCCTACCCTGTTCCCCATCCCATTCCTCCATAGTCCGTTTTGTGAAGGGCCTTAATAGCCTAAACCACATAAAACTATTCGCATTCATTATTCGTTCTCTCTCTCTCTCTCTCTCTCTCTCTCTCTCTCTCTCTCTCTCTCTCTCTCTCTCTCTCTCTGAAAAGTCACAAATTGAATACGTACATAAATTGATACCTAATAAACGCCTTAATAAATAAACAAATAATGAATTAAAAAATATATATATATATTTATGGGGCACCCGGCGTTGCCCGGGATATGAACATTCTTTGCAATACTCACGTGATGGCAAACATGTATTAATTGTTTTGATTTACAATCAACCCCCCCCCCCCCAACATCTTCCCACCCCCTCCCCACGACACAGATACACATTCTGTCTCTGTCTCTGTCTGTCTGTCTCTCTCTCTCTCTTATACATTCTATTGTTTTCCGCCTGCCTCTGGCCCCTTTCCCCTAGCACGTCGAGATGCTTTTCTCGCTCGATTTTCCGCTGCA
The DNA here is from genome assembly GCA_033310375.1 of Conus canariensis. Classification (NCBI taxonomy): domain Eukaryota; kingdom Metazoa; phylum Mollusca; class Gastropoda; order Neogastropoda; family Conidae; genus Conus; species Conus canariensis. The sequence goes on from CM065715.1 coordinate 43,404,622, forward strand.
CTCACTGTTCCCATTTCCATTCTACTGATTGCCCTTAATTTTGTAGGAACAGACTTTGTGCAGAAGTAGTTTATTTCAACGGGTCTGTGTCTAATGTAAAAATAGTGTATCAGGCTTTGCACTGTACAATCATTTTTCTGGCCCCTCTCATTGCTCCCTTTTCATCCCCCTACACTGTCCCATCCATGTTGCAAAATTACTTACCGTTACTGGACATACGCATACCGAATTTTATCAATAGCGGTGTAAATTTAGAAAATAACGGTTTTTAACGGTCAATGTTAAGTTTTGGGTAGGCAAGGCAGCCTTTTCATCTCCATCTGGTTTATTTTTGCCAACTCTGCCCAGTTTGTTCTATGCTGCTGATGCTGACAGTGAAAAAAACTGTTTATACTGATAACCATGTAGCTGACAATGATAATCATTTGCCTGCCTCTCTTCCCCAGTCTTTGTATGACACTCAAAACAATCAACAGCAAATTTACATGAAACTGTGTGGCGTCAATATACAGTTAGTGACAGTGTGTGATGACTCTGAGAAAAAGTGCGTAGCAGAAACAGATTTCCATATGACTGTTAGAGTAAGAAATACTGAAGGCTATGAACAGGAAAATAATGCAACCGAACGTGATTCAAAATCGGTGCATTTACCCGACACAGAGCACAAAACTAATGTTAGATCAAGCACATGTGGCACAGACAGCACCTAGCTCACTAAAGAAGCTAATGTGCAGCAGCACACAGAATCTTGTCAACAAAACATTCACACACAAATAATGGCAACTATTGAGGAAAGAGGGAAGAACTTGGTCAATCTCCTCCGTGTTTGTGGCGAAGTTAAACACATCACTTCTACCTGGAGCAAAGATGTTGTGAAAGGAAATCCTCACTATGACCCATCGTAACTGTTTTTTTGTAAAGTTGTGAGGTGGACTATTACTATGTGTGATTGACAGTCCAAGGATTAGTTACAAATGTATTTAATACCACGATGTCGGATCCATGTCAAGATGAAGGTTTGTAAAGGCCAATTGTACAACGTAGAGAACTATAAAATAGGCACTCTGGCTCACCCACCTCCGCCAGCTCCAACCGGCTGAAGCCGGTTTCGCTGTTGCTCCGCCGGCTTACCCAGAGTGCCTATTTTATAGTTCTCTAATAGTAAACACTTTACAAACATACATAATGTGTAGGATTATCTGTTTTTAACACTAATTTAGAAAACTTTTGAGACTTAAGTTTTTGCTTAATCCTTCGTTTTTCTTGATCGTTTTCAATAACATCATTTTCACGCATACATTCATCAAATGCGTCTCTGTCTTTCATATGAAATAAAACTACAGTCTTTAACTGTTCTCTAAAGTCTTTTAAAACTGAGTTATATTTCTGACATAAAATCCACACACTTATCCCAGCATGTCTTCCACTGAAAGCCAGTTTTGGCCGAAGTCATCTATAATAAATAGTGTCTGCGTTCCCCCAAACAGTCTGTACTACTAGTCGGTTGACTGTCAGCTTTTTTGCAAGACCAAGACAACACAATTATAACGACGCAGTAAGTCAGCAGGCTGAGCGTCCTGTTTACAAACTGTGTGTCTCCCTATGTTCTGACCTAAAAATCAATAAAACACGCCTTGCGCGCCTACTGCGTTTCTTCTCTCACCGGGCTCGCGGCGCGGTCTGTCCGCACAGCGGGCGTGCGCTAACACGTTCTTTGCTATAGCGTGAGCTGCCTCTTTCTCTGTTCTTCATCGCGCTTAACTAGTAGTTGCAGGCCAGCCCGACAACGAATCACTGCACAGCGCCCACGCACATCCTGTTCAGTCACAAAGCAAGTGGCTGACATATCAAATGAGAAGTGGTCCTACCAGTTCCACTTTTCGCCCCAAGTCCTTAATTAAGTCACCCCAAGTCCTTAATTAAGTCACCCCAAGTCCTTAATTAAGTTCTTAATTAAGTCACCCCAAGTCCTTAATTAAGTTTCCCCAAGTCCTTAATTAAGTCACCCCAAGTTCTTAATCAAGTTACCCCCAAATTCTTAATCTAGTTCTTAATCAAGTTACTTTAAGTTTTTAATCAAGTTACCTCAAGTTCTTATCAAGTTCTTATTTAAGTTTTCATCAAGTCGTCATGAAGTCGTTATCAAGTTCTTATTCAAGTCACTTATAATTATTTATTAAGTTCTTGAAATATTACTGCATATCAAATGGATCAAAATGATCTTTTGTTGTTGGCGGTTCTGGTATTCTTTTTTGTTCAGATTTTGTATTTAGTGGCTGTGATTTTTTGGGCTGCTTTGGTTTTTGCTGTCTTTCTTTATATGTTTTATAAACGTAATAACCACCCCCACCAACAGCAATGACGCCAAAAATGCTAACTCTTTTAATCCAAATAATCCATGATGATGTTGCGGGACTTGAAACAACTTGTTCTTGTTGTGGCTCTGGCACAACTGGTGTTTTTTCATTATGAGTTATATTCTGTGATTGCAACATTAATTTTTTTTGTTTGTTCCACTCTGCTAATTTTTTTCCTGCTGCAACGCGCCCAGGATGAGGAGGCTTTTTACTGGTCACTTTCTCCACCTGATTCAATGTTTTCTGATTCTGCTGATTTTCTGGCTCGGTCATTTTGAAGGGAAACAAAATCTATATGATTAAAAGTAATTAATCCCATGATTAATGGCGATAACAATGTTCCAAATCTGTAATATAGATCACATCCTAGAGACTCTAATGACTTTGTTAAAACGGGATCCTGCGTTAAATCATACATAAAATCTTGTTCAGAATCAATGGGAGCAAATCTACTAACTAGTTTAGTGTACAAACTAAGAACCGTTTGCCCAACACTTTTTACCATTCTTGACCCCAGTTGCGCTTCATACCTGTTGTGATACTTTACAATGTCTTGTGGCGACATTTGTTGAATCTGTTCTATGCTAAATTCATTTCCAAGGTACTGTTTTGTTTTTCCACACGCCGCCAAAGAATACAGCCTTTCCTTTTGGCGCATAATAGCTTGGTCATCAACTTGATCATTTGTAAGTTCAGGAAGTAAATCATCGCAGTTCATGTTTTATTAATGAATAAATATTATTTTATTTTTTAAAAATGAGCACCGAAAAAACTATTACTAACCTTGTATACCATTCTGCTGTTATTGGAGGCCTAAGTGTAGGATACACAATGCTTGGTAAAAGCCTGTTAAAAATAAAACCAGCAGATCTTGGCAAACTAGACTTTGAAGACTCAGCAAAGCTGATTGCTGTTATTACAGCTTCATTTGCTACGAAAGATTTTCTAGTTAAGCAAGGAATAATTCCAGACAGTATCAATATGTAAAATTAAAAAAATACATTTATAAAAATGGCTTCACTCGTAATGATGATTGGTGGCGCTGTGGTTAATGCGCTTGCTTTTAGCGGAAGTAATTACGCATTTAGTAAACTACGGGATGACGGCGAGAGAAAAAGACATAACAAAGCTATGGAGCAACTAGCCGCAGCACAAGACACCTATGAAAAGCAAAGAATGGAGCAGTTAGATTTTATTAACGATGAACTGAAAAAACAGGGACATGCAGCTTACACATTTAAAGATGTTGATCAAGCAATAAAAGAATATTATCTTGTAACAGGCAAGCCAATCGAGACATTGCCTCCACCAAAATTCAGCGATTTTTATCAACCATCAGAAAAACAAAAGATGCAAGAAATATTGTTTATTGCCTTTGGCATGACCGTTGTGTATTTTGTAGCGCATAATATTGGCTGAATAAAAAATGAACAAGATCTATTATTCGCCAAAAGGATATTGGAAGGGAATAACAGCAATTAAAAAGCTAAGCCAAGCAGCTGGAGTCAGTGAACAAACAGCAAAGGAATGGTTATCTAAACAAGCGATTTGGCAAATTTATCTACCAGCGCCTAAACAAATACAGAGACCACACTTTGTGAATATAACTCCAAACGACACCCATCAAATGGATCTTCTATATTTACCCCATGATACGATTAGACGAAAAAGATTTAAGTACGCACTTACAGTCATTGACATAGCTTCAAGATACAAAGATGCGGAACCATTAACACAAAAGAGTGCTTCTGCTGTTGCTGTTGCTTTACAACTGATATATCAACGAGGACCCTTAACTTATCCTCGCATGATTCAAGTCGATGATGGAAAAGAATTTAAAGGACAAGTGAATCAATTATTGTTAAAACATAGAGTTACCATTAAAAGAGGCATTCTGGGTGTTCACAGATCACAGGGTTTGGTTGAAAACTTTAACAAACAGTTATCTGAAAGGCTTTTTTCCTACCAGTATCACAGAGAGCTGATTGACAATTCTCGCAACACAGAATGGGTTAGAAGACTGCCCTCAGTTCTACGTGCAATGAATAATGAAGAATTTAAAGGTCTAAAACCAGTACAATCAATCAAAAAACAAAAAATAAATGTTGTTGAAGGAGACGCCAGTTCATCAAGCAAACTATTACCATTTGGTTTGAAAGTAAGGTACCTTTATTTACCGGGAGAAGCAGAAGGGGACACCCGCATCAGGGCAACCGATCCAGTTTGGAGTGTTGACTCATATGAAATAAAAAGAATTGTAAAGATGAATCCGCCCGTGTATTATTTACGAGAAACTGACACAACAAAACGACCAGCCCCTCAAAGATCTTTTGTGAAAGAAGAACTGCAAATAATCCCGCCAGACACAGTTCCGCTTAATTAATTTACGTAAATATATTTGAGTTTAAAATGGAAGCTCAAAAGGAAGAAATCTTACATGAAACTAAAATGATGATAAAAAAAGAGACCTTAAAATTAATACAAGAATCATATGATACGTGTTCAGCTATTAAGGAAACAATTATGTGGATTTATCGGCACACGGCAACGCATCCTGATCGCCTACGATCCCAAATTTTGATTATCAGAATAACGGATAAAGAATATCTTGAAAAAATAAAAAAAATTCGTGCACATCAAGCAAACATGAGAAAAATTTTGTCTGAATTGGATATTGATATGATTGAGCTTCTAGATAAATTTGAGGAAAAATATAAACCCGCGGATGAAGAAGGTATGTAATTATGCTGTTTTCCAATGCCCGATTGCATATGAAAACTCTGGATTAACAAACACACGTTTTGTGTTTGTTCTATCTAATGACTTCTTTGTTACAACAGTTGTGTTGATCTCATGTAGATTAGATCGTAGTTTTACGTTGTCATGATGAAAAGTCTTATTGTCAAACAATGCTTTTTTATAGTTGTCATGGGATATGCTTGATTGCACAACACTACGAGATATTCCCTTTGCTTTTTTAACAACTTTTTTTTGGCTTGAAAGACTGTACATTTTCGACCTCAAACCAACAAACTCCTTGATCACACCTCCAGATAATTCATCCTTCATCTTACCTAAAACCTTCTTATTAATATCTGAATGCAAAGGTGAATCTTTAGGGTAATCAGATGTGTCGTACCATCCAGCATGTCCTTTAGCCACTTCTAATTCCATGTCTTTATAGATATCTTCAGTAGGGATGTCGATTACAAATGAATCTGTATCTGTGTACAGAACTCTGGACTCTGGATACAAGGGCTTAAAGTAGTCATAAAGAAATTCTAACATCAAAAGCTTCGACAGCTCTAAAACAGTAAACCCAATAAAAACGGGCTTATCCAATTTGACTTTCTTTTTTTTCATCATTATGCCAAAAAGCTGATCATGAAATCTTCTGAAGTCCTGATAATTAGGTT
>CM065715.1:43410494-43430494 GCA_033310375.1 Conus canariensis
AAGTGTTGAGCCCCGGGAGCGAACGTTTGCGCAGTGTACACAAGTATTAGAGATAGAAGATAGTATAACAGAAAACACATGCTGGTAAAACACGTGATTACGAAAGTAAAAGTGGACGCAAATAAATGAATAAAAATAGGAACGTGAAAAAACAAAATACAATGTCTCATGATTTGCAAACTAGTGAACGCCTTGACGTTGCTGAAAGGGACATTAAATTCTTCGTTAATCAAATTATGAAGAGACTTGAGACGGTCAAATTTGGCAGTAGGGGACAATTATACAGCTGATTAAGAGATTCGAACCATGCTCACGTTTTGGGGCTTCTGTCGGGAATCGGTATGAATCTCTCATGACAAAGAATTGCCCCTTCCCATTTTAAGCCGGCTTCCCCTGGTTCACATCTCCCTTCACTGCATCCATCCCCTTCCCCTTTCTGTTTCTGTCTGTTGCTCCGTTCACACCATTGCCAAAGACTAAACTGAAGATCAGAGGTGGTGAAAGTGAGGGGGAGCGGGTGGTGGGGAGGGAGGGGGGAAAGTGGTATATTGATAAAGGGTAAGGGGCCCAGGTCAAATGTACAAATCTGTTTTTAGGTCAGGGGGTACATCAAAGTCGCTTTTGTGGACGTACACAGCCACGTTCGCCCGGTCCTTTATCATCTACACCATTATCAATGCTAATACCCAATACCAGTCTGGAACCGATCTGTTTCGAAGAGTTTAAAGATTTGTGTGATAAATCAGTTTTTGTGTAAATCTCTGTATGCATGTGTATTGCATATTTACAGAAAAAAAATGCTTTCACCACACACAAACGGGACACAGAATGACGGAGAGGGGGGGGAGGAAGGAGAGAGAGATGAGGAGAGGGGAAAGACAGAGACAGAGAGAGACTTAGAGGAGACAGAGGGGACAATCAGACAGACAGACAGACAGAGAGTTGGCTCTTGCTAGGATGAATTTTTTGGGGCCCACTTCTTTGGTCCTTCAGATAAGACTATATACCAAGATTTTGGTAGAAAATGTACGAACACAAAAACCATCACCAATTTTTCAGAACAGAGGCCCAAATTTGAACATTAATATGGATGACACTTCGTCTTACTATTGCATTTGTCATCTGTGCATTAAAAAAAAAATCAAGAAATGAGTGAGAAACGAGTGACTGACATTTCGACTGAATGACATGGGAACCAAGTGACCATCGCCATTACGCATCTGTTCAGTCGACTCTACCCAGGCAGACAGCCTGTTGGGTAAAGTACTCAGAGCGTGGTCTCTCACCAAGGCTCTGGAAGTTGGTTTCAAAGTGGGTGACAACGGGTGGGAATTGAAACAAGAACAAAAAACGGAATTACTGCGCCGCATCACGAAGCAACAAACAAAATTTCCCAAGAACAAAGACAACTCGTTTTGACTACTGGAACCTTCTTCAGGCAAGACAAATCACATTCAAGACAATGAAAGTTAAGGACGAACTAACAGTCATTTATTTCTTCGATCTGGAAGCACAGTTTAGCCTTGGGTGAACGACTAAACCTCTGTGGTCAATGTCGTCCCGGCAGCCCAGTGACTCGACTCTGATTAATTAAGGCTAATAACTCTCAATTGGAGAGTATTCACGCTTGGAAAGTTCGAGTCTCACTTAAGACGGGTAGGACTGTTTGACACCGTCAGCTGTAAAGTATGGTGAACATTAAGCCGGCCCGTGACACACAGCCAGTGAGATCAACCGGAAGAGGTGAATGCCTTCAATATCCGCAACGGAAGTCCGACTAGCAATGAGCGAAGATACCGATCTTCCCCTTCTACATCTTCACGTTATTTCACATTTTGCTGTCCACTTGGAAAACAGAATCTTGTCGTCTGACATCGTAGTCTAAAACCTTTTCAGGATATTTATCTCTAATCAACACTCCTTCCCCTCCCAACTCTTCCCTTCTTCTTTTCCGGGGTTATTGAGTGTATTTGTGGTTTTGCACTGCTCCAGCACACTGATTCATTTCTTTTAAAACTGTTGATGTAGAATTTTCCACCAAAAAATAACACTTTGTTAGATATTTCGTGCACAATGCACAAAAATACAACAATGGCTGCAATTTTCGTGGGTTATAGCACGAAAAATGTAACAATGTTACACTTTTAATGGACAACGCACCAGAAATTTGTCACATCGTTGCCTTTTTTTGTGGAGATTGCTGCAGTGTAACATATTCTGCGAGTGGCTGATTACTGTCCATTCTCTGGCGGGTGGTAGCAAGTTGGCGCGAAAATTACTTACACACAATTATCACGAGCGAGCATGCGTCACATTCTTTGTTTCTCCCCTCATCAGCCAAGGTCGGTAGCGACCTCTTAGGTAAGAACAATTAAGAAAAGGGTGGAATTAGAATCTAGTTTGGTTTTTTTGTTTTAAAAGGGAAAGGAGCAAGTAAGATAAGTGAGAATTTAGGCCAAAGTCGGTAGCAATATCCTAAGAAGGAAGGGAGCAACATTTAAGGAAAGGGCTGAGGTTAGGATCAAGCTTAAAAAAAAAAAGAAAGAAAGAAAGAAAAAAAGAAGAAAAAAGAGGAAACACGACAAGGAAGAATTCAGGAACGAGTAAGAAAGCGAATTTTCTCATATCAGAATGGAACTCTATAGTTTCATTTTCATCATCTTCATCTTCATTAATCAGCATTTGGGGGGACGGGGGGGGGGGAGAGAAATCTCAAATTCTGTTACCCTCCATGCCCTGCTCTGAGGCAGTGTCGATTTCCTCTCTATGCCTATTCTTACTGCCCTTGGTGAGTCCCGAGTCGAGGTTGCCGGTATCGGCATGTTCATATGGACTGTCGTTAGACAGACGTTGTGGCGCACTTTGGAGGGGGGAAAAGGGGAGGGGGGAGCAGGAGGGTTACTCGCTCTGGTTCCGCGACGCAGCAATCAATTCGTCTGCAGGGGGGCTTGGTAGGTGGTGTCCTGCGTTTGCTGAATTTGTACAAGCACCCACTGAATACCATTGAAGTGACTGGGTAGCAGTGCAGCATCTCCTCTGGTGGGATGCCTCGCATTTACCCTCCATGTAGACGATCGGTGTCGGGGCAGCAGCAGAACAAACCAGGGTGTGACCGGACTGAAAAACCGGAATAAACACTAGGCGTGACAGAGGGCTAAACAGGAGAGAGAAAAAGAACATTAAAAGAAGGGGAGGGGGGGCGGGAGGCGGGGGAATTGAAGACCTCAGAATAAAGTAAGTAAAAGACACTGAGAGTCGAGACGTTGTGTATTGTTTTTGTTTCCTTTTGACCCCCCCCCCCCCTCCCCTTTTTGTTTCGGTCTTTACTACCTTACCTTCAAATTATATAGTTGTTCTGAAAAAGACCCAGTCAAATGTTATCAGTTTAAGTAAAAGTACTTTCAAATAAAGGTGGAAACAAGTAAGGCAAGGAATGAAAATATAGAAAAGTTGGAAACGAGTAACATAAAGTATGGAAATGTGAAAAAGTGGCAACGATTAAGATAAAAAAAAAGGTGTGAAAATAAGACAAGCAGGAACGAATAAGAAAAAAATGTTCAACGTAGAATTAAGGAACGAGACGGGGGGGGGGGGGGGGGGGGGGGGGGGGGGGGGGGGGGTAAGGGACAGCGAAGAAAAGGTATTAAAAAAAAGAAAGAAAAGATACTTCTTTAGTCCTTCAGATAAGACTATATACCAAGATTTTGGTAGTAATGTACGAACACAAAATACCATCACCAATTTTCAGAACAGAGGACCAATTTGAACATTAATATGGATGACACTTCGTCTTACTATTGCATTTGTCATCTGTGCATTAAAAAAAAAATCAAGAAAATGAGTGAGAAACGAGTGATGACATTCGACTGAATGACATGGGAACCAAGTGACCATCGCCATTACGCATCTGTTCAGTCGACTCTACCCAGGCAGACAGCCTGTTGGGTAAAGTACTCGAGGTGGTCTCTCACCCAAAGGATAGGCGCTCTGGAAGTTGGTTTCAAAGTGGGTGACAACGGGTGGGAATTGAAACAAGAACAAAACGGAATTACTGCGCCGCATCACGAAGCAACAAACAAAATTTACAAGAACAAAGACAACTCGTTTTGACCTACTGGAACCTTCTTCAGGCAAGACAAATCACATTCAAGACAATGAAAGTAGAGAACTATAAAATAGGCATTCTGGCTCACCACCTCCGCCAGCTCCAACCGGCTAAAGCCGGTTTCGCTGCTGCTCCGGCGGCTTACCCAGAATGCCTATTTTATAGTTCTCTAATAGTAAACACTTTACAAACATACATAATGTGTAGGATTATCTGTTTTTAACACTAATTTAGAAAACTTTTGAGACTTAAGTTTTTGCTTAATCCTTCGTTTTTCTTGATCGTTTTCAATAACATCATTTTCTTTCATACATTCATCAAATGCGTCTCTGTCTTTCATGTGAAATAAAACCACTGTCTTTAATTGCTCTCTAAAGTCTTTTAAAACTGAGTTATATTTTTGACATAGAATCCACACACTTATCCCAGCATGTCTTCCACTGAAAGCTAGTTTTGATAAAGTGTTTCTTTTTTTGACTATATCCTTTTCTGCTGAACAATCATCTATAATAAATAGTGTCTGAGTTCCTTCAAACTGTCTAAAGAAATGTTCTAAACACTCACTCAGTTTATTGCTAGGATCAACTAAATATATGTTATCATCTGTCCATATAAACCTTCTGTCGTGATATGCTTTGTTCCATTTAAGTGTTGGGCAGAAAATTACTATATGATCAAAATTATAACGATAAACTGTTTGTAATAGGTCGAGGACAAATATTGTTTTTCCACAACCAGTCTGTCCACAAATCAATGAACAATGAGGGGTTTTTATCATAAAGTTTAACATTGACACCAAAGTTGTCTGCTCCATAGTTTTATAACAGAATTTAATCTAATCCAGTTATTGTTTTTATCATACTCTCTGTCAAAACTTGTTCAGTATAATAAAACCCTATAAGGCCCAAATGTGTAAGATTAATCCAGTTCAGTTCTGTAAGATCGTTTCTATTTAAACTAATATCAATTTTGTTGCTTGTTGTTATGACCTTAATATCCTCGCCATTGTAAAGAACGACGACAGTAACTTTAAGTTTGTCAACGTCTAAGTTTTGCCAGCTAATAAGAATTCCTTTCATAAGATTGTCACTGACGCCCAGAGCTCCATTTCTCGCCTCATCTTTTAAGACAGAAATTTTAAATATCATTGTGAACGTGTCTCCTAATTTTGTGCGTGGAATGAACTGTAATTTTGTAGAAGCTTTCTTTAAAACCGATTCTCTTCTGTGGAGGATGTACTGTTTGTCCCCAAACGGCTTTATTTCGATCTCTTTCCGACTGTTGTCCTCTGGCATAAGACTTACATGTAAAGGGCCAGAGTTCAATGCTTTTCTGAAACTTTTTTGACGGTCAAAAAATGTAAATGGGCTTGAGAATTCAAATTTTATGTCCCATTCTAAATATGGTTCTAAGTGCCATTTGTTGTCAGTTTTTCGAACTATTTTATATTCATACTGACCTGTATTATTTGCTTCTAGATTGCGTAGTTGTTCTAGTTTAGGAAACCTTTTGTTGTCGTCAACCTCTTTGCGCTTATAATATACCATCTTTAGTGTACTCAAAACCATATAAAGTGCCTATCTCACCGTTTTGTTCAAAGTCCTCAACGTCTGCAAGGTCTTTTAATTCTAAAGTTACACACCTCTCAGGCGCTAATGTGACCCCCGAATCGTCTGGTCCACGTGACATTTTTTAAAACAACGTATTATTTTATTTCTAAAACAATGTGCAGGTTATCACATTTCACGACTTTCCCTGTTTTATCTGTGATCTTTATATTAAACGATCCGACCCTCCCACAAGCTAATCTTTTAAACTGTAAATTAGGGAATCGTATAATTTCATAATCGCAATATGCAGCTTTCCCTGATGGAAGAGCTCTTAAAACAGTTGAGGGCCTTCCATCATATAAGTTTTCATCAGTGCTCAGCTCGTCTAAATGAACATAGAGTAATGAATGTAATGCAAGATCGAGCGGATTTTCCCCCTCATAAGTAGTTTTGTCTGGTGTAACTCTAAATCTATAATAGGCTTGATTGGGTTTAAGCCTAACATTTTAGCTAGCTCTACATCAAAAAAGTAATTGACTTCTTCTCCTTCATGTTTGAATGTTAACATTGTTTTTAGATTTGCATTGTTAAGTTTGAGAGTAATGTCGAAGTTACTCATTGCTTCTTTTAGCGAGCAAAACCCGTAATAACCATCAGGTATGGTTAACTGGCTAATTACGTCTCCTCTTCTGTCAAGTTTTGAAATCTCATTATTTTTCTTGGATTTGCTTATATTAAACCATAAGACTTTGTCAAAAATTTCATGGAGTGCAACCCTTTGGGTTCCGCAGTTATTATCAATAGCATATTCTAAAAAACGAAGGACTGTCTTGAGTTGTTATTGTTACAAACATTTTTAAAACAAATTTAAAAATGAGTGCATTCAAATATACTAATGCAAAATATTCTGTTGGACCGCACTACAGTCCTAAAGATATAACAACTGACACCCTTGACATTTCTGTGACTCAAAACTGACGCCTTTCAAGTAAAGGTTAGTACTCCATTGAACAGATATCTTAACCCTTCTATTAAAAAACGACTACATCCCGAAAGTGTGGTTCAGTCATCCGATGCAGTTTTATCAGAACCAGTTAAACTTTGCTGTGTTTTGTGCATCAACTGGGTGTGGAGTATCGTATGCTGATCATTTAAATCATCCTGATCCTTTGGTGAGGTCAGTGTATAGATTTCATTTTTATTACACCTTCAGACGTATTTTATCTGAACTGCAAGCACCATTACCAAATGACAAAACGTTTAATCCATTCAGCAACAGAATAGATTACAAGGCTTTTGAAAGGATCTGTAACGAATTTGATATTGACCCAAAGACAGACTTTAGACAAAAGTTGGATCTTAATCATGGTTTAGGCACTCTTTATTTTTGGGGCGTGCACAGAAAGTATAACTATGATTGGAATCCTCCTTACACATCTTTCTCTTCAGGCACAACTGTTCACCTCGGGTCCATAGAGCAAGAGCATAAAAACAGCATGGACAACATTTATTTTGGATACTTCTAATGGTCTAACTAGAGCGGGAATAGAACGAATAAACGACTCCATTCGTACTTATGTTTGGTGTTTGCTAGGTTCGCAAGCACAAACGAGATCAAACATAATTGATCCTTCTACTGGCTTTGACGCCCAAAAACAGTATTTAGCAAATTTAGAGGATTCTATTAATTCTGCAATTGATTTGCCTTTAAGTATTAAAAGGTACCAAAATGTTTTGCAATACGCAAGATCGAAAGTAGACTTTGCTGTTGGCACTGGTTTATACATGCTGCCTTCTGACCTCAGACTTCAGATAGGAACAATAATAAACTATAATAATGAAATCCTTGTGGCTGGCAATGAAGAGAAGGTCGGAAAAAACGACATAAATTCTAAGCCAGCAATAGCAATAAAAAAAGAAGTCCCAATCCCGTGGCCCCCTCAAAACCCCATCCAATCCCCAAGGCCCAAAGCCCAAAGGCCATTGAAGACGCGCGTGATGACCATGAATATGAAAAGACGGCACTTGTTATTGGATTAACTGCCCTAGGATTACTTGGTCTTTATCTTACTAAAGAGTAACCCAACTATTAAGACAACTAATGCCCATAAGTGCTCAGCCATAAAGCCAACTACTTTACTTGCGGCAGACAAAAGCCAGCTAACGATCCCCCCTATTATACCAGGCAAAGAATCTATTGCTTTACTGGCTAATGTTTTTAATAAACTTGCAAGATGATCAAGTTGTTTTTTTACCCATGATTTATCTGATGGTGGTCCTGGTGGCACTGCTCCCCCACCGCCTGTAATAGCCAACACCAGTGTACTTATTGCAAATCCTAAGGCTGTTATAACGCTCGCTAATGTGACACCTTGCTCTCTAAACAGTGTTCTTATTCGTTCTGCTAGCGTCGTGTCTTCATATAAAATTCTTTGGATAGTTTCTCTTATTCTGCTCACTTGAGTTCGTAATTGTTCTCGGTTAGTAGACAGCACTTCTAGTCTTGCTGATCTCTCTTGTTCAAGATCTTTTAGTCTTTGTGTTATTCTTTCTTTAACACCAGGTCCTAAGTTGTGGTCATCAGCCTCAACTAGTTTTTCTTTTTCTCTTTTTATTTGCTCATCTAGTTCACCCAGTTTTGCTAAATTGTTTGTTAATTCGCCTCTGATGCTTTTCAAAGCATGATCAAGGGCCGTTATTTCTCTCATAGGTAGCGGCGGATCGTGCATAGTTTATAATACTGTTTCTTCTGAAAAACTGGTTTCTATTATTTCGTCTGCTGTTGGGCTTAAATCTTTAAGGGGTATGTTTTGTATTTGGTTATCTGTTGGGAGTTCTTGTAGTGTGTTTTGAAGTTTAGCAACTGCCTCACTGTCTAATCTTCGCGGTTTAGCAATGCCAAGGCGATTTTGATCGCTCACACTGAGCCTTTGTCTAATTGTAGTCTTTGCTAAAAACTTTGATGGGTCTGGTTTAGTTGTAAGCTGAACAAGTTGTCCTTGCTCGTTTTTCACAAACAAATGGTCATCTTTTGTTTCAAAATCATTAGGGTCTATAAATTCGGGAGGTTCTTGGCCTAAACTTTGATAAAATGATTTGACCTTACTTTCTGTTAATTCACGCCGCAATGATTGTAATGGATGTGTCAAAGGCGTCATTTCACTCATGTCGTCTCCAGGATCAAAAACATCATAATCTTCTTCTGCCATGTTTTTAAATAATTAACTTTTTATTTTGTTTTATAAAAAAAATGTCACAAGCATATGGCTCGATTCTTGACCCGCATAGAAGACTGAAAGAGCCCTTTGGCGTGAAGGGAAATAAACAGAATATTATTGTTCCAAATAATCCATCTACTATTGATTCAGATCAGATTCTTACTGTCAAATTTCCAGACCTAGGAGCAGATGAAGTGATTGTGCCAGGATCTGCACGGCTTACTTTCAAAATAGAACTTGATTCAGCAACAGACGTAAACAGGACAGTTGTACAGAATCTGGGGCGGGCAATTGTTAAGAAAATTTCTATAAAACTTGAGGGGCAAGAAATATTTTCTTTACACAATGCAGACATATTTTTAATCTATTGTGATCTATGGCTAACCGATAATGAAAGGGCCGATCTTGCGTTTCAAGGAATCGAAAATAACGAAGCACTAAAACACAGAATAGACGCCGAAGATGCTAAAGACGGTAACAAGTATGAAGCTGTAAGTTATGCGTTTGGAAATCGCTTTTCTATACCCTTGGATTTTGAGTTGTTAAAAGCGCATGCGCCATACTTTCAAGGAGCATTAAAAGACAGATTGTCATATGAACTAACTTTTAATGAATACAAACGTGTCATTAGATCGACAGACACTGATTCCAAGTACAGCATTTTCGACATCTCGTTAGAGTTTGACATTGTTAGCAACCCTAACTTAGCAAGGCTGATTGAGCAACAATATCAGTCAAAATTAGCAATATATTACGAAAGAGTGATTCATCATACTAAATATCCTAAAAGCAGGGCAGACACAATATGGAACTTTAGTTTTAGCGCCGCAGCAAGATCCCTTAAAGGTATTTTATTGCTGTGTGAAGATGAAGAACCATTCAAAAGACAAAGTGAAAAGTTTATCAATCCTAAAATAACGAAAGTACAATGTTCAATTGAGGGTAGTCCTAACCAAGTCTACGGTAGTGGGCTTAAACCTTATCATCATTTTGATGAAATAAGAAAATTGTTTGGAGGCGGGAGGTCTAGAAGTCCAACAGTAGACCTTGCGTCTAAAGATCTACACCTTCACAGTGTTAGACTTGATGAATATTTAACAACGAAATACGGTTTATGGATTGACCTAAGGTCAACAGAAGATAATCAGTTGCATGGGAGTGGGAGAACAGTTAAAGACGTAATAAACATTCAAATTGATAAAGAAAAAGAGAGTGATAAACCACTTAATGTACATTTGTTTTTAATATATGATGCGCAGCTGAATATTCAAGATAACAGATTGAAAGATATCCAATACTAAATTATTTTTATTTTAAAAAAGCATGTCTGTTACGACTTATCCAAAAGTGCCCAAAGAAGAGAACTCTGTTGCTGTAGACATAAAAACTTTCAGATTAACAAACATAACACAAATGCAACAAAAACTAGAGCAGGACCTTTCAAAATACAGTAAAACCAAACGAAGGTATTCTGCTGTCTTTAATGCTGTTACATATGTTAATACTGGAGCATCGATCACTAGTGCTTTAACAGCAGGAACAAGTGTAGGTCTCTTAGCAACAGGCGTAGGTGCGCCGGCAGCTTTACCTCTAGGTGGTTTGTCTTTAACTCTTGGCCTGTGTTCATTGGCTGTAAGTGCTGTCAGCAAAAAAAATAAAGCTAAACTCCAAAAGCACACAGCTATGGTTCAACTAATAACAGCTAAACTTAGTTCCTTCAAACTGATAATTGATAAAGCACTTGCTGACTCAAACATCACGGATGAAGAATTTAGTCGCCTACAGGCTGATTTTGAGGACTACAAAAGACAAAAGTTTGATCTTCAAAGAAAGGCAAGGGCAACTTTTTCTCAACAACCAGACACCGACCAGATAAAAAAGGAATGTTTAAAAAAAGTAAACGAGACATTAAACTCTGTTCTAAACAGCTCACATTAACAACACCAAAGGGCGTTTATACTTTAGTTTATGAGTCCAAGCACAAAAAGACCGTTGATATTGATTCTGATTAACTTTTATTTTTTTGATTTAAATAAATATTTTGAGTTAGAAAAGAAGCTCAACATGGATAAGATATATGAAGGTTCAGATGAATTGTTTGAAGCAATGCTCGAGGAAGAGCGTTTGTCAAAAGCTTTAAATGAGGTCGTTTTAGAAGTTATTGATCCAACAAACGTGCAGGCAAGCGTTGTACATGCTATTTCTCAAGTTCCAAGTAAACTAACAATAAACCCTCCAGTTAAAGTAAGGTTAGTTGTTTTAATCGACTATATAACAATAAACGAAGAAAATCTAGAAGTCTGGGTCTCAACTAAACAGCAGACTATTCTTTCTTATAATGACTTAACACCTGGTTGGGCAGATCAACTTCTTACACAGTTTAATGAAGCCTCTGAAGCAGCTAAAATGAGAGGCTCTGGTTGGTCAGAGGGTGAAGTCCTAGACATCAGATTAAGACAGGCTAAGTATGAGCCGATTGTAGGCAAGGCTTACATTCCACTGCCTCCAACATTAGTTGCAAAGAAAGCAGTTTTGAACATAAAAAATTCAGACGACAAATGTTTTTATGTGGTGCGTTCTTGCTAGGCTGCATCACGTTGCCAAAAATGCAGAGAGAGTATCTAACTATTTACAGTGGGCCAATAATCTTAACTTTAACGGCCTTGAATTTCCTATGGCTGTAGACAAAATTGATCAGTTTGAAAAACAAAATCCACCAATAACTGTTAATGTCTACACATGGTCTGAAGAAACCAACCTTCTGCCAATTAGAGTGTCAAAGAACAGTCCAACAATAGGCGAACCAACCAGGAGTCATGTAGACTTACTCCTGATGCAAAGCCTTAATGGGTTGCACTACACTCTAATACGCACAATGAGTAGATTACTAGTGCATACTACAAAACAAACATAGCAAACAAGAATTTTGTAGAAAATGTTTAACAAGAATTCCGTCCGTTCAAGCTGCGAGCGAACATGTAAAACATTGTATTAGCCCAGTTGACTGTGATACAGAACTAATTACGCCCGGAGAAGGCAGTAAAGTTAGTTTTAAGAACTGGAAACGGTTGCAAACTAGTCCATATGTTGTTTACGCAGACTTCGAATCACTCATTGTTCCTTATGAAGGACCAACCCCACAGAAACTTCCTAAAACAGTCTTAATGAGTAATCATCAGATTTGCTCATTTGCCTTCATCATTGTTAGGTCGGATGGCGCCCATTCAAAGCCAGAATTATACAGAGGACCAAATGCTGCAAAATACTTCTTAAAACGCATGCAGCAAGTGCGTAATGCCTGTTCTAATAATCTAAACTTATCTGAAATCATAATGACGCCTGAAGACCAACAACAGTATGACTCAGCCACTCACTGTTGGATTTGTGGTTTAGGCCTCTCCCCAGAGAATCCAACAGTAAGAGACCATGATCACATTAGTGGAAAGTTCAGAGGAGCAGCACACAGTAAATGCAATCTTCAACCAAAGACATGGAAGCTGCCTATATTCTTTCACAACTTGCGAGGTTACGACTCTCACCTTATAATGCAAGCAGTAACCAGCGACTTCAGGGTGTCATGCATTGCACAGTCATCAGAAAAGTACATGTGTTTTACTTTAAATAACATGTCTTTCTACGACTCTATGCAACACCTGATGGGGAGTTTAGAGTCACTGGCAGGATCCTTAAAGTCCTGCCCAATAACAGAAGAATATTTTGACCCAACTCTTGTTAGAAAGGGCGTTTACCCTTATGAGTACATGAACAGTTGGGAAAGGTTTGACGAAGATACACTTCCGCCTAAAGGCGCGTTCTTTTCTAGTCTCAGAGGAAAGGACATCAGTGATTCTGATTATTCTTATGCTCAAGATGCGTGGCAGAAGTTAGAGTGTAAAACAATGGGAGACTATCATGATTCCTATTTAATGGCGGATACCTGTTTGTTGGCGGACGTCTTTGAAAATTATAGGAAGACCTGCATGAAACATTACAGCCTGGATCCCGCGCATTACATTTCTGCGCCTGGGATGAGCTGGGACGCTTTCTTAAAATTTACTGGAGTACAAATTGATTTATTGTCTGACCTGCCAATGCTTCAGATGATTGAAAACGGATTGCGTGGGGGAATCAGTATGGCGTCGCACCATTACTGTAAAGCAAACAACAAATACTTGGACAACTATGATCCAAGTAAAAGGACTAACTATCTTATGTATTTAGATGCAAACAATCTGTATGGATGGGCAATGGCGCAATCACTTCCATTACGCAACTTTAAAATGTACACAGGACTCAAAGACACTCAAAAGTTTTTAAAATGGCTACCTACTCTAGAAGCTGATCGTAAAAGAGGTCTCATTCTAGAAGTTGATTTAGAATATCCTCATGAACTTCATGATTACCATAATGACTATCCATTAGCGGCAGAAAGTCTAAAAGTGTCAATGACAGAACCACCTAAACTTGTGCCTAATCTTCGTGACAAAAAAAATTATGTCTGTCATTACAGACTTCTTCAATTTTATTTAAGACATGGTTTGAAGTTGACAGCTGTTCATCGTATAATTGCTTTTGATCAAGAACAGTTCATGAAACCATACATAATGAAGAACACTGATCTCAGAACTAAATCCACAGATGCTTCAGAAAAAGACTTTTTCAAGTTGATGAACAACAGCTGTTTTGGAAAGACTATGGAAAATCCGCACAAGCGTAAAGATGTTAGATTGGTCACCAGAGAAAACGTTGCAATTAAGTTGACTTCAAAACCTAATTATCAGGACTTCAGAAGATTTCATGATCAGCTTTTTGGCATAATGATGAAAAAAAAGAAAGTCAAATTGGATAAGCCCGTTTTTATTGGGTTTACTGTTTTAGAGCTGTCGAAGCTTTTGATGTTAGAATTTCTTTACGACTACTTTAAGCCCTTGTATCCAGAGTCCAGAGTTCTGTACACAGATACAGATTCCTTTGTTATAGATATCCCTACTGAAGATTTTTACAAAGACATGGAATTAGAAGTAGCAAAAGGGCATGCCGGATGGTACGACACATCTGATTATCCTAAAGATTCGCCTTTGCATTCAACTGTTAACAAGAAGGTTTTAGGTAAGATGAAGGATGAATTATCTGGTGGTGTGATCAAGGAGTTTGTTGGTTTGAGGTCGAAAATGTACAGTCTTTCAAGCCAAAAAAAGTTGTTAAAAAAGCAAAGGGAATATCTCGCAGTGTTGTGCAGTCAAGCATATCCCATGACAACTATAAAAAAGCATTGTTTGACAATAAGACTTTTCATCATGACAACGTAAAACTACGATCTAATCTACATGAGATCAACACAACTGTTGTAACAAAGAAGTCATTAGATAGAACAAACACAAAACGTGTGTTTGTTAATCCAGAGTTTTCATATGCAATCGGGCATTGTAGGTCATTTGGTCAAGCGCAATTAGATACTCAGTAATTTCTTTATCCAGTATAGCCGGATTATTTGTGGTTGTTGTTTCAAGATTTTTTATTTTTTCAAGATTTTTGATTTTTTCATATAAATTAGGATCAATGGGTAGTTTATTCTTTATCATTGTTTTAATAATAAATCTATACGCAAATAATTTTTTTTGAGCTTCCATTTTAACTCAAATATATTTACGTAAATCAGTTAAAGCGGAACTGTGTCTGGTGGGATTATCTGCAGTTCTTCCTTCACAAAAGATCTTTGAGGGGCCGGCCGTTTTGTTGTGTCAGTTTCTCGTAAATAATACACGGGCGGATTCATTTTCACAATTTTTTTTATCTCATATGGATCAACACTCCAAACTGGATCTGTTGCCCTGATGCGAGTGTCCCCTTCCGCTTCTCCCGGCGAATAAAGGTATCTCACTTTCAAACCAAATGGTAATAGTTTGCTTGATGAAGACTCTCCTTCAACAACATTTATTGTTTGTTTTCTGATTGCTTGTACTGGTTTTAGACCTTTAAATTCTTCATTATTCATTGCGCGCAAAACTGAGGGCAGTCTTTTTACCCATTCTGTGTTGCGAGAATTGTCAATCAGCTCTCTGTGATACTGGTAGGAGAAAAGTCTTTCAGATAACTGTTTGTTAAAGTTTTCAACCAAACCCTGTGATCTGTGAACACCCGGAATGCCCCTTTTAATGGTAACTCTATGTTTTAACAATAATTGATTCACTTGACCTTTAAATTCTTTTCCGTCATCGACTTGAATCATGCGAGGATAAGTTAAGGGTCCTCGTTGGTATATCAGCTGTATAGCAACAGCAACAGCAGAAGCACTCTTTTGTGTTAATGGTTCCGCATCTTTGTATCTTGAAGCTATGTCAATGACTGTAAGTGCGTACTTAAATCTTTTTCGTCTAATCGTATCATGGGGTAAATATAGAAGATCCATTTGATGGGTGTCGTTTGGAGTTATATTCACAAAGTGCGGTCTCTGTAGTTTTTTAGGCGCTGGTAGATAAATTTGCCAAATCGCTTGTTTAGATAACCATTCTTTTGCTGTTTGTTCACTGACTCCAGCTGCTTGGCTTAGCTTTTTAATTGCTGTTATTCCCTTCCAATATCCTTTTGGCGAATAATAGATCTTGTTCATTTTCTATTCAGCCAATACTTTGTGCAACAAAATACACAGCGGTCATGCCAAAGACAATAAACAATATTTCTTGCATCTTTTGTTTTTCTGATGGTTGATAGTAATCGCTAAATTTTGGTGGGGGCAATGTTTTAACTTGTTTGCCTGTTACTAGAAAATATTCTTTTATTGCCTGGTCAACATCTTTAAATGTGTAAGCTGCATGTCCCTGTTGTTTAAGTCTGTCGTTAATAAAATCTAACTGCTCCATTCTTTGCTTTTCATAGGTGTCTTGTGCAGCAGCTAGTTGCTCCATAGCTCTGTTATGTCTTTTTCTCTCATCGTTATTTTGTAGTTTACTAAACGCGTAATTACTTCCGCTAAAAGCAAGCGCATTAACCACAGCGCCACCAATCATCATTACGAGTGAAGCCATTTTTATAAATGTATTTTTTTAATTTTACATATTGATACTGTCTGGAATTATTCCTTGCTTAACTAGAAAATCTTTCGTAGCAAACGAAGCTGTAATAACAGCAATCAGCTTTGCTGAGTCTTCAAAGTCTAGTTTGCCAAGATCTGCTGGTTTTATTCTTAACAAGCTTTTACCAAGCATTGTGTATCCTACACTTAGACCTCCAATAACAGCAGAATGGTATACAAGGTTAGTAATAGTTTTTTCGGTGCTCATTTTTAAAAAATAAAATAATATTTATTCATTAATAAAACATGAACTGCGATGATTTACTTCCTGAACTTACAAATGATCAAGTTGATGACCAAGCTATTATGCGTCAAAAGGAAAGGCTGTATTCTTTGGCGGCGTGTGGAAAAACAAAACAGTACCTCGGAAATGAATTCAGCATAGAACAGATTCAACAGATGTCAACGCAAGACATTGTAAAGTATCACAACAGGTATGAAGCGCAACTGGGGTCAAGAATGGTAAAAAGTGTTGGGCAAACGGTTCTTAGTTTGTACACTAAACTAGTTAGTAGATTTGCTCCCATTGATTCTGAACAAGATTTTATGTATGATTTAACGCAGGATCCAGTTTTAACAAAGTCATTAGAGTCTCTAGGATGTGATCTATATTACAGATTTGGAACATTATTGTCGCCATTAATCATGGGATTAATTACTTTTAATCATATAGATTTTGTTTCCCTTCAAAATGACCGAGCCAGAAAATCAGCAGAAAACATTGATGGAGAAAGTGACCAGTAAAAAGCCTCCTCATCCTGGGCGCGTTGCAGCAGGAAAAAAATTAGCAGAGTGGAACAAACAAAAAAAATTAATGTTGCAATCACAGAATATAACTCATAATGAAAACATAACACCGCCAACAGTTGTTTCAACTGTAAATACACAAGTTGATTCAAGACCTACAACACCAAAGTCGACATGGATTATTTGGATTAAAAGAGTTAGCATTTTTGGCGTCATTGCTGTTGGTGGGGGTGGTTATTACGTTTATAAAACATATAAAGAAAGACAGCAAAAATCAAAGCAGCCCAAAAAATCACAGCCACTAAATACAAAATCTGAACAAAAAAGCATGCCAGAACCGCCAACAACAAAAGATCATTTTGATCCATTTCAGATGGAATAATATTTCAAGAACTTAATAAATAATTATAAGTGACTTGAATAAGAACTTAATAACGACTTGATGACGACTTGATAAAACTTAAATAAGAACTTAATGACGACTTGATAAGAACTTAATGACGACTTGATAAGAACTTAATGACGACTTGATGACGACTTGTTAAGAACTTGAATAAGTACTTGAATAAGAACTTGTTAAGAACTTGATGTTGACTTGTTAAGAACTTGAATAAAAACTTGTTAAGAACTTAAATAAGAACGTGATGCCGACTTGAATAAGAACCTAGAACGACTTAATGACGATTTTTTTCACAATTAATTGTTACATTCTTTTCCGGGGAGACAACTCCCTTCTGCCTTTATGTAGTATTTAGGTCAGACATGTCTAGCCACGGCTTACTCAACTGCACAATAGCCGAGACGAAGCGCCGCACTGTTTCCGGGTTCGTGTCAAGTTACACATAACGGATGTAAGGGCGTCGTTTACTGCAGGCCGCCCACGCGGCATTGTATAAATTTAGCCGGCTAAATTCCCCACCGGCGTCGTTTAGTACAGGCGTTAGACGTCATTGTATAAATTTAGGCGGCTAAATTCCCCACCTCAAAATAATCTTTTCCCAATTTTATGTATTAAAAGCAGCATTTTTATATTTAAATCTAAAAGCATTTAAAACAAATATTTATTAAAAAGTAGTGACTAAAAAGTAAGGTAAGATGCACTTTGTTATTTAGCTTTTGGTGTTGTTTTAACAACTTTAAAAACAACTTTACTCTAGGCAAATAAAAACAACTTTACAAGTAGACACCATGTAATTGTAAAGCGTTTGTTTGTGTACAGTATATATATAAATCTTGAAGTTAACAACATTGGGGATATGCCTGCAGTAGTTTTAAATACTTGGTTGTCATGGCATTGAAAAGTTCAAAATTTGCCCTCTTCCCTGCCCTCAAGTGATCCTTCCTACTTTCGTATTGGGTCACTGGCGCGGCTATAAACGCCCGTAAACCCAGAATATGGTCACTGGCGCGGCTATAAACGCCCGTAAACCTAAAATGGTCGCCTGGTGCGGCTATGGGAAGGACCACTAAAATGGGGGTGAGGGGATTGCCCAAATTAGACAAATAGAAAGCAGGCAAACAAGTATAAAAGTATACTACTGTTGGAGGCATATTCCCAAAACCCTTCACATCTGGCCGTGTTATATGTGACCCTCTGGGTCTGGCTTGGGGCCCTAGGGCGCCATAGGGTCTCAAGTGAGATCCAGAGGTGATCAGTAATGCGGCCAGATGTGAAGAGTTTTGCAGAAATTTATTTTACATTTGATGAATGTATGCGTGAGAATGATGTTATTGATCAAGAAAAACTGAAGTCTCAAAAGTTTTCTAAATTAGTGTTAAAAACAGATAATCCTACACATTATGTATGTTTGTAAAGTGTTTACTATTAGAGAACTATAAAATAGGCATTCTGGGTAAGCCGCCGGAGCAGCAGCGAAACCGGCTTTAGCCGGTTGGAGCTGGCGGAGGTGGGTGAGCCAGAATGCCTATTTTATAGTTCTCTAAAGTTAAGGACGAACTAACAGTCATTTATTTCTTCGATCTGGAAGCACAGTTTAGCCTTGGGTGAACGTTTGCTGAATTTGTACAAGCACCCACTGAATACCATTGAAGTGACTGGGTAGCAGTGCAGCATCTCCTCTGGTGGGATGTCTCGCATTTACCCTCCATGTAGACGATCGGTGTCGGGGCAGCAGCAGAACAAACCAGGGTGTGACCGGACTGAAAACCGGAATAAACACTAGGCGTGACAGAGGACTAAACAGGAGAGAGAAAAAGAACATTAAAAGAAGGGGAGGGGGGGCGGGAGGCGGGGGAATTGAAGACCTCAGAATAAAGTAAGTAAAAGACACTGAGAGTCGAGACGTTGTGTATTGTTTTTGTTTCCTTTTGACCCCCCCCCCCCCCCTCCCCTTTTTGTTTCGGTCTTTACTACCTTACCTTCAAATTATATAGTTGTTCTGAAAAAGACCCAGTCAAATGTTATCAGTTTAAGTAAAAGTACTTTCAAATAAAGGTGGAAACAAGTAAGGCAAGGAATGAAAATAAGAAAAGTTGGAAACGAGTAACATAAAGTATGGAAAAAAATGTTCAACGTAGAATTAAGGAACGAGACGGGGGGGGGGGGGGGGGGGGGGGGGGTAAGGGACAGCGAAGAAAAGGTATTAAAAAAAAGAAAGAAAAGATACGAAAGAGTCGGAAAAGAGCAGGAAGAGGAAGGAGTATGAAAAGTTGTAAAACTAAGGACAGGTAGGAATGAATAAGACATTTTATAAAAACAGAAAAAAAAAGTAGGAAAGAAAACGGAACGAGAACAAAAGATAGGAACAAGTAGGAAAAGATCAGCATTGAACAGAAAAATAGGAACGTGTCAACAAAAGGTACAAAGAAGAAAAGCTAGGAAAAGAAGAAAAAAAAAAAAAGAAGAAGAAAGAACAGAGAAACGAGTAAAAAAAAAAACGATATGCACATTAAAAGAAAAACAGGCACGAATGAGCAACAAAAACTGTAAAACTTAGAATGAAAAAGCAGGAACAAACCCCAAAAGGCGTAAAATAAGAAGAATAGCTATGGATGAATAAGGAGAGATATGAAAATAAGAAAATGTTGGAACTAATTTAGAAGAAGAAGAAGGTACAAATGAGTATGCTAGTCAATACCATACACACCTGGTTCGTTAATTTTTAAACCGTCACTGAACCGTTTGTTCAATTCAGGCGTGATCGGAAACCTAAATCAGGACTGATAGATTGCTTATGATATTGTTTTACTTTCATTCGATTCACAGCGCATCACAACACACCAGCTGTTGGACATCACAATCCTGTCGCAGCGCATCAAACGAAGGAATCAAGAACAGGAGACCGTCG
>CM065715.1:43440494-43442994 GCA_033310375.1 Conus canariensis
TAACAACAATTCTGAGGAAGAATTCTCCTCCCCAATGATCAGCCACTAACAATTCGAAGAAAAAAAATTCTCCACCCTAATCTTCTACCACAACAATTCTAAGGAAGAATTCTTCTCCTTAATCATCAGCCACTAACAATTCGAAGGAAAAATACTCCTCCCAAATATCCACCAATATCAATTCTGAGGAAGAATTCTCCTCCTTAGTGATCGGCCACAAACAATTCTAAGGAAGAATTTTCCTCATTAATCATCAACCACTGACTATTCCAAGGAAGAATTCTCCTCCCTAATCATCAGCCACTAACAATTCGAAGGAAGAATACTTCTCCTTAGTGATCGGCCACTAACAATTCTAAGGAAGAATTTTCCCCATCAGTCATCAACCACTGACTATTCTAAGGAAGAATTCTCGTCCCTAATCATCAGCCACTGACGGCACCGAGGAAGAATTCTTCTGCGCTATCATCAGCCGCTCACATCGCTGAGGAAAATGATCCTCCCAATTATCAACCACTTGAGGTGCTGCGGAAGAGTTCTCCTTCCCAATCGTCAGCCACGAGTAGTTAACAACACTGAGAAAGGCTCCACTTGCACACAGTCCTCAGCCACCGATGGCTTACAACAGTGTCGAGGAATTATTCCCCCGCAAGAAGAGTTCTCACCAATTATCAGCCACACTACTTAGGAAAAAAAAAAAACACCTCTCGAATCATTAAGTACAAACTGTACTGCCACATGATTTATATCTGAATGTTCAATGTTCAACGTCACCTAAAGGATATTACTATCCCTTTCACTGCGAAGATAGGGATTTCCCATCCACCCACCCATCCACCCGCTTTTTTTTTCTTTCTGTATACGACTCCCACATGAATGTGACCAGCTGTAAAAAAAGGAAATCTTGTACCACTCACACCTGTTCCTTCGCAACAAACTTGCAGCTCGTCAGGCTTTTTTTTTCCCTCATATACAAACGGCCATCACCCCAACAAAACCCGGGAGGAAGCCAGTAAATTGTGTCCTCCCCAAACTAAATTAGACCCCCCCGCCTCCCCCCTTCCTAAACCCAGCCCCACCCCCCGCTTCTATCCACGCCCCCTCACTCCTCCCCTTACTCTGTCTGTCGACCTCTCAGTAGAGAACGTGTTTGTCAACAAACGTAAACGCTCCGATAGGGCCGTTTCAGGGGCAGATAACTTGACCTATGTCTGCGCTGTGACGATAAGGAATCTCAGTCTGGGTTAACCGTGACACCTTCCTCCTAATCTGTACCGCTTCGCTCCCTACTACCCCTCCATCCCCGCAAAAAAATGTGAAAGGAAAAAAGAGGCAAAGGAAAAAGATCGAATGAAGCGGGGGTGGGGTGGGGGCGGTTGGGGGTGGAGAGGGAGGAGTGTATAGAAAAGTTAAAAAATGAAATAAAAAGTGGCCCTCGAACAGGCGATGCTATCTCTTCTTTCGACTCCATCGGACCTGCTGTGTGACGTTGGTGGCATCATCGTGCCATGAGTTGTTTCTGTTGTTGGCAGGGCTTCTGTCAGCTGGCATAATTCTGGCACCCACGCCATTCATTCCATCCCTTCTTCCTCCCTTCACGACTACACTTAGGCCTCGTCCAGCGTCAACAATGTACACAGAGCCATCACTGTCAGACAAACCCACACCCTCCGGAGGAGACACTGCCCCGCTGCTGAGTCGCTTTGGCGGAATTCGGTGTTGCCTGATCTGATGTAATGTCCGCGGGTCACCACCCGTACATCCCCCACTTATATATATATATATATATATATATATATATATATATATATACGGTTTTTGATTAAATTATAGTACTATAGCCTAATGCTCATATGGGGGACGAAGTGAACACTTACAGTTTCACAGTAAACAACACGCGGTATTATCGAAGGCAGGGCCCAATTCTCTCCTTCCACCGCTTTAACTTTCCCCGAACTGAATCAGGCACCCATCTATTGCCGGGTGGATAGACAGGGTTTTCGAATCCGACCAACCCCTCAGGGATTCGAATTCACAATCGTCAGCACCACAGCCAAACGCTCTTTTACCATCGGGTCATAAGGTCATTCGCCTCGATCGACAGCAGGGCTTAAACGGATCACAGCATTTGAGTTCGCGGCTCCTTATTTATGATAGCCGATGAAGATGAGGAGGATGACGCTGTGGGAGTTCTACGATCGTCTGAAAGCAAATGGACGGGCTATAGCCTACACTGCAGTTCCTTTCATTACATTATATTCCGGCGTCGACGAGATCTGGCTGGAGATACAGACGGGACGTATCGCAGACGCATCCATTATTGTGTGGATAACATTTGGCTGTGCTCCCAATCATCCTACCGGAACCCAGCTGTGTGGGGTTTTGTTTGTTTGTTTGTTTGTTTTTGTTTTGTTTTGTTTGTTTGCTTTTGTTTTTTTTTATGATGGTTGTCTTCAGACCTGAAACATTTAACATGGCTTTCTCTAAAACACTGCCAACC
>CM065715.1:43462994-43470494 GCA_033310375.1 Conus canariensis
GTTAACTAAACAGTATGTTTAAACTGTACGTCAGATCACTTCAAATGTTCATATTTAGTCCCACCCTCACTCAGCTTTTTTCATTTACCAAATTCTTCTGTCCCCCTTCCCAGTCACTATTTTTGGGTCATCAACTTGCAATTTTGCATACGAATAAGATAAAAACCTGAAAGTCAAATGGTCTGGAATCATACAAACGTTTTCTGTCAAGCGGTCATCACAGCATTACTAAGCAACTTTCAGTTTCTTCTTGTACGTGTTAATACGATCTTACGGCAGAATTTCTATGGGTTTTGATGCAGAGATAAGTAGTATGTACACTAGAAACGATAGGATGCCATTCAGTAGAAAGGAAAGGACACCACAAACGTTTTGATCAAGGTCAGTGTGTTTAATCTATATAGTCCTTGTCTCTCTAAGGCAGTTCGAGGGCTGTCTTTAATCCTTGAATGAAAAAGACTGTCAGGTCTCCGTTTCAAATTCTCTTATATTCTTCAACTCGATTACAATAACTGATTGATGATTGTCCTCGGAACTGACTGTTATTGGACAATTTTTAGAGGCAAATCACTGATTTTCATGTCTAGCTTTTTTTTCAACAAATTTGTTTTGTTTTGTTTTGTTTCATTTTATTTCATTTTATTTGTTTGGGTTTTTCCCTCCCCCATCCTGGACTTCGTTTGAGTCATATGCGTTGTTTACTCCTAGAATGATTCATAGCATCAGTATAGCCTGTGATTGTCAGACAGAGAGAGAGAGAGAGAGAGAGAGAGAGAGAGAGAGAGAGAGTGTGTGTGTGTGTGTGTGTGTGTGTGTGTGTGTGTGTGTGTATGTGTGTGTGTGTGTGTGTGTGTGTGTGTGTGTGTGTCTGTCTGTCTGTCTGTCTGTCTATGTCTGTCTCAGTGTTTGTGAGTTGAGTATCTGTGTGTGTTGCTGCGTGCTAAGATGTGTGTGTGTGTGTGTGTGTGTGTGTGTGTGTGTGTGTGTGTGTGTGTGTGTGTGTGTGTGTGTGTGTGTGTGCGGTGCGTGCTTGCGTGCGTGCGTGCGTGCGCGTGCGCGCGTGTGTGTGTGCGTGCGTGCGTGTGTGTGTGTGTGTGTGTATGTGTATGTGTGTGTGTGTGTGCGTGCGTGCGTGCGTGCGTGCGTGCGCGCATGCGCCAACGCGATGTCTGGACAGATGAAGAAGCAGAGTTATCTGTAGACTGACTGCTGATGACAAAACAAACAAACAAAGAAGAAGAAGAAGAAGAACTGAACATAAATAATACAGTGTAAATAGACAAGCTGTTCCGTCCCTGGACCAGCGGCTCACTTCCAGTTCCAGCATCTGCCATCAGTATACACGGCAGATTAGGCGAGGCCAAAGGTGGGCACTGGTTTGTTCTGATCCATGTCAAAACACTACTCCTGCCTTCACCCGGCATGCTAAACTGTGCGTCTGATGATGCTGTGCCCGGTACGCTCTGCAGAAGCAAGAAAAGAAAAAAATGCACCCGAAGATGCCGGTGGGACCCAGAGAAATACTATCCTCAACTGCCGAACAAACCAGCTGGAAGCAATCCTGTACCAACCACCCTTGGAAGTCTATGCTGTGTTCACATACATAGAGTGCAGGACACACAAGACATGCCATTGAAACGTCAAGGGACATAACTGCTCCCTGGCAGATGCCATTGTGTAATGACCACTGAATGTGACGCGACAGAACCTCCACGGGAGGAAGGCCTCATTAGAAAACAGTCGAAAATTATAAGCTTGAACGGTAACATCACCACAGCATGTACACTTCATATTTTGGCGACGTTAGCTCCGTAATCAACTGTATAGAAATCTACGAGTGAAACTCGAAACAGATCTGCAGATCGAAACAAAATCTTATGAGTTCTTTGACAAATTTTGAAGATGAATTGAAGCCTCTTGAAATTTCTATTTCGAGTATGTTGCTAAGTTCGTAACATGATAATGGGATATTAACATGAATACTGCCTGAAACTTCTTTTCTCCTTTTTTTCTGCTCTGTCCACTTGATCATTGAAACGAAAGTTAGAATGGGATGGCAGCCTACAGGAAGTCAACACTGGTGCCTTTCTTACAAAGAGTGAATCAAATGCTTGATCTCAGAGAATAAGCTCCCCAGACAGCAAGGGTCCTAGGGCCCACCTAGGGCCCACCTAGGTTCTGGCTAGATCCAGCTCGTCCAAGCTGAAGCTAGCTAGAACCTAGGTGGACCCTAGTACCCTTGCTGTAAGGGTCTCTTTATGATTACTCTCCCAAATGAATTACACTTTTCTAGAACTGATTGAGAATCGACGCAAAACAGGATATTGAAGATTGTTATTGGTAAGAGAACTAGACAATCCAAGGGCCATCAACGTAGCAAGCAGCTCAGCTGTAAAATTGAATGTTCCTTTCCTAAGTAATGCGATTTTTCTGTTTTAAAACTGGAATTTAAGAAAAAGCAGATCCTACACTTCTATCATTCAAAACCAGAATAAACGTTTAGGCTACTACGTCGCCAAATGAAAGAAACAAACAAATGTAAAGAGGATCCAATGCGTTTCGACCTATTGGACTTCATCTTTTGATAGTCTTGTAGCTCAGCCTATATTCTCTCACTTCTGTCCCCTAATGCAGTCATTATTTTTGTTTTGTTTTGTTTTGTTTTACCGTAGCTTCGTTACTTGAACAGAGGTTCTTCACTCCGGATGTTGTGTTTTTCTACCTAGTTTAATTTGACGTAATTGCATCCAAATTTAGCCAAAGAATAAACACATAAGTTACTGGGCAAAATATTTACATTTTTTTTTTCTCCTTTTAAGAATTATTTAAGATTCATAAAAAGGGGCATTTGTTACACTGTTCTAAAAATATGTCTTCACGGTTAAGAATGGTTACATTTCAAGATTTTCTAACACAGTTCTGCACAATCTTCACGTAAAACATGGCTGAGACTCCTGTACATCTGTCACACGTTCAACAGACATGTCATGGAGCTGAACAATCCAAAGAGAGGAATTGTTGGTAAGGGAAACCGTGTCAAAACTGTGGACTGACAGAGGGGTGGGGAAGGAAAGGGAGAGGAGGGTGCGGGATGGGGTGAGCGTGAGGGTTTAGGACAAAAGAAAGAAACTCGACGAGAGAAACAAAAGAGTTTGCGAAATCGATTACTGGGTAATGGCCTTTTTTTTTTTTGGTTATAGCGAAATGGTGAAAGTTGATTGAAAGCTTTCTTAGCGACAAATTGTAGTAACCTTTTAAGCAGAGGAGAAAAACAAATGAAGAGTAACGATTTTGTAAACAGGCTGCTCCTCTTCTTTTTCTTCTTCTTCTTCTTTCTTATTTTCTTTCTTTCTTTCTTTCTTTCTTTCTGTGTTTCTTTTTCTTTCTCTTTTCCCTTTTTCTCGTTTTCTTTTTGTTTGTTTGTTTGTTTGTTTTTCTTCTTGTAACAGAAGGTGGAAAAACGCTCAAAACCGTCGCTGGCAAATATGACCATAAAAACAATCGTGGGAAACAATTTCAGGAGAGTGGTAGAACCTAACTGTTGACTGAATTGAAGGAGCACAGAGAATGCCAAGAATCCAAGCGAGGGATGGGGAGAAGAAAAAAAAAAGACATCTGCAGACCAATGAAGACTATGTTGATGAAATTGTGACAGAGAAACGTTCGTAGGTTTTTGGATGATCAGGTGTTCTTCTATGAGTCCTTTTAAACCTTTATGACGCACAAACTCGAGCAGAATCAAGTATGGAAAAAATAGGATTTTATTTCTGTTGAAAAGGCTATGAATACCGGAATCGTGGCTTAAAATGATCGCGTTCCTAGCTCTCCGCACAAAAGACTTCCCTTTCTCGCTGGGAAAAAAAAAAAAAAAGAAAAAGAAAGAAAGGCGACCGCCGATTTCGCTAAAAAAAAAAAAAAAAAAAAAAAGGCAGAAGCCGTGAATACCGAGTTCATCCCAATGAAGAAACTCGACCTGAGGTGTGAAAGTCTGCGGATGTCATTACCGAGTTTATTCGTGATTATGACCGACAGTCATCACATGCATCTTAGTATGACAAATGATTGAGCAGTCATACTCCATACTCGTTTACAAATAGCCACGAATTTTTACCTCTGAAGTATGGAATTGATCACCCATTCATTTTACCTGCCATAATGATCGGGTTAAATACATCCAGGTGTATCGTCCTCACCCACAGAAGGTGCCAGGGCAGACCGGTAGGCCATACCTCGACAAGGGAATGAAGGAGGCCACAATGTCACACCACAGTGATCCCACAAACAATAACACGTGAACATGGACAGCCATAATGGCACTGACAGTCTCTACAGATACTTCAGTGCTCTACGCACTGGGCTAACTGGGCACCCATTAAACCTTCCCTAACTGATTCCATAAAAAAAGAGAGAGTGAACCATCTGCCATCGAGTGTCCCAACTCACGTAGAACTAACAAAAAGAAATAATCCCACATTTTTACCCCGTGAGACCATAAAGCGCCCTCCCACAGTTATCGACTAGGGAGGGGGGGGGGGGGGGGGAGGGCGGCTGTTCTTCCGGTAAAAGTAATAAACAACAAAATAAAAGTGATTTAGAAAAAGACATAAACAATAAATGATGTGGCAACTAAACCACCGACATCTTTACGGTAGCTGCCGCTAGACTACGCTGCGCTGGTCATTCACGTTATTTTTTTAATTTCCAGGTCAAAAAATCGTAAACATTATAATCAAAAACATTTCCGTCCAACAAAAACCACTCTGAAAGACCACCTGAGCTAACACACACTTCAAAATGGACAGTTAGTGTCAACCATGGATAGTGAATACCATTTTCACAGCGAAGTGGCTAGATTATAAAACGAAATCAGGCATGTCGTAAACTGGGATCTTTGAAAAAGAAAGTGTGAAAGAATCTCCAGAACATGGACACGGGAATGGGCCAAACAACTCAAACAAATACAAGATGACAAACAAACATACAAATACCGGCCGGAATAGCTCAGTTGGTAGAGCGCCGGACTCGTGATCCTGAGGTTACGGGTTCGAATTTCGGTACAGGGGGATTTTTCCCTCGGAGTTAACATTGGTTCTGACTCCATTCCCCATACAGTCCTTCGAATGAGACTATAAACCGAGGTTCCGTGTGTGAACGCACACATAACATCTTGCACACACGTAAAATCCCATCACCAACTTTCGGAAGAGAAGGTCAGTTTGGCCGTTGGTATGGATGACACGTTACACATAGCATGCACTCTGCGTGAGAAATTGAAAGAATGGAGGAAGTAAGGATATTGAGAGAACGATATTGGACGATATTGACTGTATGACACGGGAAACGACTGAATGAAGCGCCAGCTGGCAGCTCTTCAGTCGGCACTACCCAGGTAGGCAGCCCGTTGTGCAAACGAGTGTGGATTGTAAAGCGCTTAGAGCTTGGTCTCTAGCCGAGAATAGGCGCTATATAAGTATTCATTATTTTATTATTATATTATTACAAAAAATTAAAATCTAAAAAAAAAAAAAAACGGAGTGAAAGAGAGTGGCAGAGAAGGGGAAATAACTAGCACAGAATTTCCAGAAGGCGGGGAGGACGGGGATGGGGGTGAGGGAGGGGGGGGGAGGCTATTGTACTGGAGGACCTCCCGCAATCCCCACACACATTTTGCATGTTTGTTGCGCCCACGAACAATGACACTGATCGACAGCTACATCTCTCTCTCTCTCTCTCTCTCTCTCTCTCTCTCTCTCTCTCTCTCTCTCTCTTTCTCTTCTTAATCTTTTGTTTTTAATAGTTCCTGGATATCGTCCCCAAAGCACCAAACCCTAGTATTTAACTGTTTTCGAATTCTTCAATCAAGCTAACAAAACAATAATGATCAACAGTCATTCCAATCTAATTACATTTCCCGAAATCTGTCCATACTCAGAAATCCTCCTAAACAAACAAAAACCAAACCAAACAAACAAACAAACAAAAATAGAAAAGAAAATTACAGTGACAATGAGCGTGTAACATCATCTGATACTGATAATCCTTGGGTTTCTATACGCATGAAAGATTCCACGAATGAGAACCCCATAGACAGATCTGTATAACGATCGACAACTCATCCTCTTCCCAGCCCATGCTGCGTACTCACCCAAAGAAAGCCCCGGAGGGCGTCAGGGCCAGACAGAGGAAGAGGAGCAGGCAGCGAAGGAGCCACCGACTAGCCAGCACGCTCATACTGATCGCTGATCTCGTCACCAGACATCTCGAAGCTTCTGTCCGTCAGTCACCAAGCCCAGGCCGTTTCGGACACAGAGCAAGTGGTCATCGTTCTGTCGTCACTCACAATAGCCAGCACCCAACACCACCAGCCGCTGTGGATACAGAGGAAGTGGTCATCGTACGGTCAGTCACAATGGCCAGCACCCAACACCACCAGCCGCTGTGGACACAGAGCAAGTGGTCATCGTACGGTCAGTCACAATGGCCAGCACCCAACACCACCAGCCGCTGTGGACACAGAGCATTATGTAGTGTCATGCGTGTACGAGTGTCATGTACGCACAAATGGCCAGCACCCAGCGCACCAGCCGCTGTGGACACAGAGCAAGTGGTCATCGTTGTACCGATACTCACAACAACTGCCAGCACTAACACGTCAGCCGCTCCGGACACAGAGGAAGTGGTCATTCTTGCTACTACCACCACCACCCCCAACCAATCCTCGAGTCTGGTCCCCTTACATACTGTTCTCCACAGGAACACAATCTCACACACCACACATCACTCACTAGTAACACGCACACACGTAGATACGAACTCCAGACCGGCTGCGGTGAAGTGGACACGTCTTCCTGTGCAAGCCCCCCCTCCGTAGTTAGTTATAAGACGTGCGGTGCAATCCCTGAGAGATCACCATTGGCTGAGCGTGTCGTCATCGTCAGTGAATCACTTTCTCTCCTTTTTTTTTTTTTTTTTTCTTCTCACTCTGCTTTTTTCCAATCTCTCTTAACGCAACAGAATGAAGAAAAAAAAGAATGAAGAGGGAGAGGAAACACAGCCGTTCATTTCTGGAAGCCAGGACGTGTCTTTCTGAAAGAGGAGCAGTTCCAGGTTTGGTGAAGGGTTAGCTGCAGAGAACAGACAGGCTTATGCCGTGGACCCGAGTTTAACGTGACGAGACCCACGCTTCCGTTGATCATTTAGTGAAAGCCTCGAAACCATGAAGGTGGTGGGATTCAGACGTGATTTTTTTTTAACCCGCTCTCTCTCAGTTGGACTGTCGCCCACTCTTTTTCATATGCGTAATAGAAACATACTTATCGAAATGTTACACGCAGGAAATAAACAAACAAATA
Source organism: Conus canariensis (assembly GCA_033310375.1). Taxonomy (NCBI): domain Eukaryota; kingdom Metazoa; phylum Mollusca; class Gastropoda; order Neogastropoda; family Conidae; genus Conus; species Conus canariensis. Next base: position 43,470,347 of record CM065715.1, read on the forward strand.
AATGAATAGATAAATTAATGAATGAATAAACAAAATAATTAAATGAATACATAAGTGAAAACATTAATGAGTAGATAAATAGATGAATGAACAAGTTAGATGAATACTATGTCCTCAATAAACTAACACTCTTTCGTACTGCGAAAAC
>CM065715.1:43480494-43500494 GCA_033310375.1 Conus canariensis
GCTTCATTGAAAAATGAAACCAAAAACGAAAGGAAAGAATGCCAAATCTGAATAGACAACAACGAAAAAATGCGATAGGCCGGTTGCAGGCCGGACAGAGTCAAGCAGCTGTTGCCAGACATTTCAATGTGGCCAGAAGCACCATCAGTAGGCTTTGGAACCGGTTTGGAACGACGGGGTCAACAGCAGATCGACCTCGTTCAGGACGGCCAAGGTGCACAACCCGAGCCCAAGATCGCTACATTACGCTCCGCCATGTTCGGGACCGTTTCCTGTCTGCCTCCTCTAAAGCCCAGGCCATCCCTGGCCACAGACGTGTAAGCGGGCAAACCGTACGCAGTCGTCTACATGCTGTTGGAATGAGGGCTCGAAGACCTGTTCGAGGACCCGTTATGACTCAGCGTCATCGCCAGGCACGACTTCAGTGGTGCATGCAACATCTTCCCTGGGCTGTTCATCGTGAATGGAGACAGGTTTCATTCAGCGACGAATCACATTTCCTGCTGCAACGCCATGACCGGAGGAGGAGGGTCTGTCGCAGAATGAATGAACGCTATGCACAGAACTGTGTTGATCAGGCACCTCCCCATGGTGGTGGAGGGGTAATGGTATGGGGAGCCATCAATTTCAGTGGCAGAAGCCCCCTAGTACTGGTCCAGGGACGACTTCATGCTCAGCGCTACATTGCAGAAATCCTCCAGCCTCACGTTCTTCAACTCCTGGCTGCTCCTGGTTCCATATTCATGCATGACAATGCTCGGCCACATTCAGCCCGCTTAACACGACATTTCCTGGCTGCCAACAACGTCAATCTCCTTCCCTGGCCCTCTGTGTCACCGGATTTAAACCCAATAGAACACATTTGGGATGAGTTGGATCGCCGAGCCCGTGCCCGAGTTAATGCCCCTACAAATGAACAAGAGTTGTTCCAGGCTCTTCAGGAGGAGTGGGACACCATTCCACTGCGCGTCATCCGCAGTCTGCTGCGATCCCTGCCCAGGCGACTTCAAGGTGTGATTGCTGCACAGGGAGGACACACACGCTACTGACGTTCGAAAGGTGTGAGCTCTTCTGTAATGACTTTTTGGCACTGTTTTTTTTTTCAACGCAAAATCAGATAAGCCATTACGTTTCAATCATCTCCACTTTAACGGTGTCTTGCAGTTACCTGACAATGTAGAATGTTTTGAAAATAGTAAAGGCAGGTGACCAATTGCTGCTGTTGCGTTTCTTTTTTTGAACAGTATATATATACGGTCAGCAAAAACAACAACAGTCTGCTCTTCAGTCGGCTTTACCCGGGTAGGCAGCCCGTTGTGTAAACGAAGGTGTGGAATGTGGACCAGCGTTTAGGGCTTGGTCTTTCACCAGGGATAGGCGCTGTATAAATGCTTTAGTTGTAGTAGTAACATCGATGAGATCAAGGCAGCTATGTTGGACAGGAGCAAGTGGTGTTCAGTGGCGCCTGTTCTGATCTAACATACGCAGGACACCACCTACTAAGCCCCCTACTGACGACAATAATTGCTTAGTCGCGGAACCGGCGTGCGTGAGCTCTCCCTCCGGAGGGCGCCACCACGTCCGTCCAACGACAGCCCCCTTGGACTCGCCGATACCGGTGACCCCGACGGAACCAAACCAAGACCACAGACGTGGAGAGGACATCAAAACTGAGGTCACCATGAAAGCAGGGCATGAAGGGCCACAGAATTTGAGACATTTTTTTTTTTTTATGCTGATCGATGAGAATGAGGATGATAAAGATATGATGCTACGGATTTCCATTTCGGTCTGAGACTACATGACAGGGCTGTACTCTACGCTTCCTTTCATAATATATCCCGGCGTCAACCAGGCCCGAGAGATACAGGCACCTGCAGTGTTGGTCAGGAAATTTGAGCAACACTGTCAGAGACGCATCCATTAAGCGGATGAAACTCGACTGTGTGGTCCCAGTCTTCCCAGCTGAACCCGTAGCAAACTCAACTCTGGGTAGGAGCCGGTCGGGCAGAAAAATCTCACATGACTGATGGGAATCGAACCCGCGACCTCCCAGCCGGGAGTCCGCGACGTCAACATTGACTTGTTGTTTTTGTTGTCGTACCCTGGCTAAAAGACTCCAGGGATCATTCAGTCAGCCGAAGTACTTCAACACTGTGGTACAAATTCATCAGCCAGGGATGAGAAAATTGCGTGTGTACCCGCCACGTGGGCAGCCGCACACCGACTTCGAAGGATTTTGGAAACTGATAGCGTTATGCTAGGAGTCTGTCACGACTGAAGACAACCCCCGCATAACTATGCAGAGCAGAACAACATTTTGATGTAGCCTTGATGTTCTAGTCAATTGTCAGTTGGTCTGACACAGCCTTATGCCAAGGTGATCAACATTGACTTAATATCTTTGACAGATTCTGACTTCTTTTTTTTTTTAACAGTGCATTTTCCGACACAGCAGACTGATACAAAATCTGACAGACTCCTTTGGTGAGGTTTGAAGATGAATTGTAGCACCATAAGAGCCCTTTTTCAGCTGTTATTCTTTTTTATGACAATGGCCAACTGACTCTAAAACTACATAATGCATTCTTTACTTGATTTTTTCTTCTCTTTTACATCAACATTGACTTGAATTCTTTTACAGAATCTGACTTTAAAAAACAAACAACAACAACAAAGCAGTACATTATCTGCAACAGCAGATCGATACAAAGTCTGAAAAAATCTTTCGGTGAAGTATTGGTGATGAGCTGAACCATCTTAAAGAACTCCCCCACCCTCATCCCACACACTTTTTTTGGTTTTGTTTAACTATTTAGCACTTTTTTTTTCTTAAACGGCCAACTGACTTATACTATATGACACATTCTCCACTTTCTTGTTTTTGGTCTGTTTCCTTGAGCATTTATTAAAATGAAGGCTAATATGGATTGGTATCCAACAAAAATCAACATCGAGAACAGGCTGATTAGGAGATTGAAGGCTGAAGATCCATAGCTTAATGGCCGTCACTAGGTGCAAAGAACTTACAAAAGGATCAGCATGTATGGAGTATGATGAAAGTTATGTTTGATTAGCAAAAATGATTATAGCGCGTGGTCGACCCACTCTTTTACTTTATTTTATTTCATTAAAAAATATATTTGTTTATTTACTCATTTATTGATTTGTTGTTTCATTGTTTGTTTTATCACCAAGGGAAGTAATTGTTGAAGGAGTTATCCATGTGTATTTGTAACAGAACATGCAAAACACGAAATATCAAAGTTGATTCATTAGAAAGTTTTAATATTCCATCAAACCGTAACACTTATTTCTGAATATGTTGTTCAGTGGATAGATAGTTTAAGGTCATCTTAAAAACAAGATGAACACACCCTGGACCAACCTTTTCTCGTAAGGGGAAATAACAGCGGTACATAATGAAGTCTTCGCTTCCCTTTGTACATAAATTCTTGCTGAACAATTCCTGAGCCGCAGTTCGATCCGATTCAGCAACATAGACCGGCTGCCCCAAATTAAACGGGTCCGTTCCTGGGCCAGATCCCCTCTTTCCATGATAGTCCATTAAAATCGGTGGAGTAGAGTACGAGTAATCAATCCTACGTAGAAACAAAACTGTCAAACTCCAGAAGAAAACAACAACAACAACTACAAGAACAAAAACCAACAACAACAACAAAAAAAACATAAGCAGTGTGGCAGAGGTGAAAAACGCAAATGACACGTGTGAATAACAAAAACAACAACAACAACAACAACGAAAGACAGCCGAGTGACAGCAAGTCCCAGAGAAAATTGTACTTATGCTGTATACTGACCCCACTTCAAATGATATGGAGCTTTAGGTATTGTAGGAAAACTCATTTAATATTATATCTGAAATTGCACCCTCAAATCACCGCTAACACCATATGATGCGTGTTTAGGTGTATGTTGTATATTCTAAGCTCTATACCACTATTCGTGTATAAACATATAGGCCGAATGCACACGGAATTATACACACACAAGAAAAGGCAAATGGACGAAGTGGGAAGCGTGGGGAGGGAGGGAAGTGTGGGGAGGGAGGGGGGCGGGGGATATTTGAACGATTGCCTTCTTTATTTCCACGATGTCAATTCTTCCAGAGGAAGGCTGGCATTCTGCTCATTCGAACTATCGCATTCACTCTTCAAGCCATTCCTCGCATTCACTCTTCAAGCCTTCTTTCCCCCCCCCCCCCCCCCCCCCCCAAAGTGTTTCAGTTCACCTGACTTCCACGATTTACCGAGTTTCCCGTCACTGACTTTGCTTGGCAAAGCAGCGTAAGAGTGAGTGGCCATTTGTGAGATCGGCCACAACACACACACACACACACACACACACATACAGAGAGAGAGAGAGAGAGAGAGAGAGAGAGAGAAATGTTGACCTCGATCAGTGACACCATTTCCGTCACATTACCGGAACGGCGCGCAAAACGCCTCCCACTGTTAGGTCTCGTTCAGTGTTTTCACCTCCCGGTGTGACTCGGGACAGGTCATGCAAGGCGGAGAAAATGACAAGGTGTCTGCCGGGGCCCGTGACGCCTCACTGAGCGCCGGATGTCCTGGTGTCACTTCGGCTCGTTCCACGCCAGCACTTGACGCCCACGACCGCGTGCATAACCACAGGGACCGTGCCCCCCCCCCCCCCCCCCCCCCCCCCCCCCCCCCCCCCCCGCTGTCCATTATGTACAGAGGCACCCTCGGTCGCAGGCGCAAAATCACTTCGTCCTGGAATAAGGAGCGGAGATGGGATCGTGTATGTGTGTGCGCAAAGGGGGGGGGGGGGGGGGGGGGGGGGGGGGGGGGTTCTTGTGACGGAATGGGGGCTAAAGAGGAAATGGGGGAAGGAGAGGGAGGGGGTGGGGTTCGGAAATTCGGCTCCCCCCACCCCCACCCCTCGCTCCCATCCACTCTTCTAACCCGGGTGCTGCCTCGATCTCTGCCATGCTGTAGAACGTGGTCGTGCGGCAGTTGGATTTAGTGGACTAGTCACATTAACTCCCACTTCGCTCGAAGCTGTTGAGAAGACAAGTTATTAGTTAGTTCCCAGAGCGAAGTTGCAGACGGGTTAATATTTGTTAACAGTTTCGTTCGTTGGTTGTTGTTGTTGTTGTTGTTGTTGTTGTAATCGTAATCGCAGTTCCCAGACTGAAGTGCGGACGGTGGTTCGGGTCAACCCGGTACTTTGTTGTATTCCTCACTGTCCACCGGGTCTCGAAGTCCACCGGGGTCATACGGGACATTAGGGTTATAGGGGTCATAGGGAACACCGAGGTCAGAGCGGCCACAACAATGATGAACGCAAAACTACCAACCAGATACTTCAGTATCATTTTCGGTATCATTTTAGGAATTACACTTGATCACAATAAAAAAAAAACACCAGTTGTATTTCTGCCAAATTTTCGTCTTTAATGGACTTCTTTAGGACTGTCTAAAATAAGACACAAGGCTATATATAAGGTATTAGGAATTACAATCAAAGCGGAAAATACGTGGCCTGCATTATTTTGAATTGGAACCGGTTTCATGATAGGTTCTGTTGTAGAAACCTCTGTTTGGAAGAGTGGCGTATTAGAATTGTAAGATAACTGACTGATGAGGACATCGTGTTTTCAACGATACATCTGCTCTAGCTTTTTTCTTCTTCATTTTCAGGATATTTCGTATTTTGTCCGGATATTCCTCAACCTTTCTCTGTGTTATTGACCTGTTTCTAATTTTCTTTTTCTTTTCTTTCTTTTTTTTCTTCTTTTTTTCATTTTTTGTTTGTTTGTTTTGTTTTGTTTTATTTTGTTTTGAGAGGTAAACACTTTTATCCAGTTTTAAGAAAATTCACAAAAGGAACCTGTAAAAGGAGAACAATATTAGAAATAACAACATGAAAAGCAGTGGTTGTCCAATGTAAACAAATTACACTGCAGCAAGACGATGACAGTATGAGCAGCGAATCCTGTCTAACATAGACCTATCAGAAAGCAAGCACAACATCGTGTCTGCACTGTTCCTCCACATTGTTTGTTTTTAACTTGCTTCTCCGACACAGCTGTTTTTCTTTTTCTTCATCTCTTCTCTCTCTCTCTCTCCTCTCTCTCTTGTGTGTGTGTGTGTGTGTGTGTGTGTGTGTGTGTGTGTGTGTGTGTGTGTGTGTGTGAAGGTAATCTTTGTTTGAGCACATGTTCGCAGCTTGATCTTTGGTGTTTGTAGTTTTTTTTTTCTTTCTTAGTTTGAATTAAGAAAGAAAAGATGAAGGCAGCATCAGGTGTTGTGTCATATCAGCTCATGTCAGGACATAGAGATTTGCAAGTCTTCTGAACGCTTTAAAGTGTTGTTGCAATAATATATTCGGAATTAAATCAAACATAATCTTCACAGCGATATGACTTCATCCTGAAGCGGCAAGACCGTGGATTTAGAGAACACTAGATATGCTTTCAATGATTATCAGTAATGTTTTTGAAAGCATTACATGTTACACGTCACTATTTTGTAAGGGAGGGGTGGGGTGGGGCTGAGAAGTCGTGGAAATGTTGGTCTAGGTTGTCAAAATGGACGTCTTCTGACCGAAGGTTAACATAGATTGGAGGGTCAGTGTGTTTTAATCGCAGTTTCGGTAGAATTTCTGTTTCTCTGTAGTTTTCAGTGTATGTGAGTGGAGAGGAGAGAGAGAGAGGAGAGAGAGAGAGAGAGAGAGAGTATGCTAGTACACGCCTGCTCACGCATGTTGTTTATGCATTTGCCTAAGTGCACACGTGCGAGCGTGTCGCTCAAAATAGAGGGAACCAAAAGTCCCTTTGACTTTGAAATAATGACATAACACCCACTCACCCTCCGTCTCCTCACACACACAAGAGAGAGAGAGAGAGAGAGAGAGAGAGAGAGAGAGAGAGACAATGAGGTATGCACGTTCAAACGAAATGGAGAGAACCAGAATATCAAGGTGTGACCATTAAAGACAACTGCATGCCTCTCCCCGCACAAGCTTGCTTGAGGATTGACGACCCGTTTTCTTTGACAGCTTGGACAAAACGTCTCAGCTAGGGGGTCCATTTCTTCGCCTACTCGAACACCCACACTGAACCACCAATTTACGAAGTAAATAAACAGATAAACAGGATGAATGAATATTTATAAAAAGGCGAGAATGTGTCCGTTTGAGTTCAACATTGCATTCATTCCTCCATTTCGGTTATGATCAAGGAGCGTAAGTAAGAGTGACAGGAGTGGGGGTAGCAGGCGGTAGGGAGTGGAGGGAAGGGAGGGGGGGGGGCGTCTTGGGTGGTGGGAAGAAAGGGACTGCCTTTGACGCAGGGGTATGCGGTTGGCTAGTCTGTGTTCTTTTCAAAAGGAACACTTTTGTCGATGAGGACAAACACTACTTCACCGAGGTGAAGGCCTCTCCATACAGATCAAAGTAAAGCGTTGTCTGTATCTTCTTCTTCCACCGAACCCATCTCCTGGTTATTCTGAACTTGAAAATTACAGAGAGAGAGAGAGAGAGAGAGAGAGAGAGAGAGAGAGAGAGAGAGAGAGAGAAATCGTGGACATTGCTCATCTGAGTGTGTGTGTATAGGAGAGAGGTACGTACTCAGGTGTGTGTGTGGGTGGTGGGGGGGGGGGGGGGGGGGCTACTTTTATATATAAATATATATATATATGCATATATATATATATATATATATATGTGTGGTGTGTGTGTGTGTGTGTGTTGTATGTATAGTGTGTGTGTGTGTGTGTGTGTGTGTGTGTGTGTGTGTGTGTGTGTGTGTGTGTGTGTGAGTGTGTAGCGGGGTGGGGATCTACAACAGCGGGGTGGGCATCTACAAGCTAACTAAAACTGAAAAAAAAATTAGGCCCTCAGCTTTTAACGACTCGTTTTATCGTTTCAACACTCTTGCCAGTTTGAGGTCACTAGACACCAAACTGATGAAATGCCAAGGGCACATAACGTCGGTCACCATGACGAACACAGTTGAACAGTAGAGCTCAGTGTTCAGTCAGCGATTACCAGCACATTATCTTATTCATAGTTTCTGATCTTTTTCCCAGACTTAAGAAGCTGAAGTCAAGTTTCGACGAATGCGTTCCCAACTCTTTGACAAAGAGGTCAGAATGAAAGAGTTTTGTGAACAGTATTGCCTCATCGAAACGACCATGTTTTTATCTGCATCTGTGTGACAATGTGACAGTAAGATAACGTAATGAAAACCAATCGAACCGGTTTTTTGACCAACGTTAGTGAAAATACGACGTGCGGTGCACGGTCGAACCTACATTTTGGTACGGACAGATCAACTGAAAATCCCTTGAGCAAAATGATGTCAAATTCTCTGCTAAACATGAGCAGGGTGATCTCATTATTACTAGTTGATAACTATTGATGAAAATATCCATTTTTATGGAATATCAAAGCTTTCTAGATATGTATATGTTGAAATGTTGTATTTCCATATCTTATCACCAAAGAAGCGCACGGGAAGTAGCTCTTTTGGTCCGTACCTGCTAGTGCTTCCTGGTGGGAAAATACCCTTGGTGTTCAATTAGTAACACAGTGGACCTCGAGCCTCCTTGTCCTCGGCGGAGATCTGAGCTGTAGAGAACGCACTTCTATATATATATATATATATAAAAATATAAATACATATATATAGAGACAGATACATACATACATACATATACAATGGTAAATAATTCTTTCGAAAATTCCTTGGAATAAGAAAATGATATGTGCAGAAATGCAGTCAACTGGTAACACTGATGGAAATCAGAAAAGGAGAAGAGCGGAGCTTTGCAAAAGACATATAACGTTTTTCCATTACCCTAAACCATCCCTTCCCTAAAGATGACTTTCTTTTCAGCAGTCTCGTCGTCTATTCCCTCGCCATCAGTGGCATTAGTCCAACGCTGTTCGGGTACATAGTCACATCCTTATGATCCGGCCACAATCTCAGCGCTAGTAGTCCTCAACTATCAATATGAGAGTTAACTTTTAATTGGTCATGGCATCAGCAGATTTTGCACTGCAGCCAGGTCATATCAGTGTCCAGATGCATGGTGTCAAATGCTTACTACGCTCCCAATAGACAAACAGTAATTGCTGGGATGAGGAACCAGCATGGGCGAGTATCTCTCTCAGGAGGTCCCAGCCTCATCCACCAAATTCCCATGAACTTGCTGATATGGTAAATTTTGACAATAATCACATGCTTCTGGTTCTCTGGCTTCTCAACAACAGACTGCACCTAGCAGCTTGAAAGTTATACACATACATACACACACCACACATGCACACATACACACACACACATATACACACCCACACACACACCACATGGCACAACACCGCACTACACCACATCTTGTTACACTACTACATGCCATACCCACACATATTTTCAAAAAATACATATAAAAAACACACTGACAAAACTCAGGCAAGATGCAAATGCTTTTAATAACATCGAAAGTTTGAAAAGAAATGTCCTACAAATGAACTACTGTACATGTAAAGTGGAATGCAGCCAACGCCTTCAGAGATCTTTGTAAAAAAAAAAACAGGAAAGATGCTGAGGCTGAGGAAATACCCCAGACAAAAAAAAATCTCTTTACACACTGTTGGACATTCTCTTCTACTTTCTGCACTACTGCAAGTGAAAACATTCCCGAATGGGAATTAAATTTAGATGCATGATCAAATTCAGTATTGACCAATGAAGAACAGAGAAGCAATTACACTCTAGCACTTGTCGCGTGAAGCTGAAATACATAAAATACTCTACATCCACTGAAATACACATACAATAGTAAGCGATTAACGGATCTATAAACAAGAAACTCTAGTACACAACTTTTATTCTCAGACCTATTCACTGACTAGATCTGGGTGATTGATCTATAAACAACATGAATTGAACTGTTAAATCTGGAGAGAGAGAGAGAGAGAGAGACAGAGACAGAGACAGAGAGAGAGACTGCAAGAGAGAGAGAAAGAGAGAGAGAGCAAGCAAGTCCATATACATCACAAGTGAAAACAGCATCTTGAGAAAAGCCATTTTTCCCCGAAGCGCAAAGCTTCTACAACGATAATTTTCAAATAACCAATTTTATATTTTTTACTGTCTGCAGCACTGTCATGATCCACACTTCTCAAATATCAATCAGACACCTGCAATGACTTTTTCCACGCCAAATATTTGTCCATTCTCCATAAAACATACCTTTAGGCTTATATACAACGCCCAAAACACGACTTTAATTAATCAAGAAGGATTTGCCAGCCAATACACTGATGGACATAACTTCGCTCATGGTGGATTTTTGTCCACAAAACCTAGGCATCAACACTTAAATGAATGTGACGACTCGTTTTCCATCCTCGATCCTCCCCCTCCTCCCTTCCCCCACCCCTTCATTCATTTGTCTACTTACAGCAACAGAGAACAATGGAGGATGAAAAAAAAAGCCTCCAGAAGAAAACTCAGAGAGAAGTCTCAAACAATGACCTCCACAGCTATAGGCAACACTCTCAAACTGTACACTATTCACAAACTATTGGCATGTTTCCTCTCATTCCTGTCTTCAACTGATCACACACTGATTACGAAAATGTTAGCAACGCCGCACAAACTAACTTACAATACTACTACCGGTAAAGTGCAGATTTTCTGAAAAGTTGGCAATGCTGCATAAATTGACACAGAATACCATCAGAAAAGTGCAGAAATTTCCTTTCTCTCATATTCAGCTTCATCACCACACATAATTAGTTCACTGAATCCTCTTTGACATAAGCCCACTCTTCTTACCCACAGAACCAGAGAAAAAAAAAGATGTAAGGATGAAAAGAGACAGGCAGATCACAGAAAACAGAAATAAAGATGAGGAATCGAATGCCTGGTTTTAAACATGTTTTCAACTGCGCATGTACACACTGAGACTCAATCTTCGCTCATACATACCTAGTCTAAAACTCAACACTACTACATCAGTCAAACATGAAACCATATTGCACATTGCAAGTAAACAACTTCTTTACCTACACATGGTGAAGACTGACAAGCTAGTACCAAAAATGAAAAAATATGACAAAGATGCCTGCAGGCATCCCAGGATGTGAAGATGAACCTACTCTTGACATACCTGTGAGGAACTTGAGAAAAGGGGGTGAATTGAAGGGCTTTATTCTCCCACTCTCTACCCCCCCCCCCCCCCCTCCATTTGTACCATCATTAAAGCTTCTTAACACTACAGTTCTGGAACAAAGTGCAGAAAGAACTGGGAAGAAAACTGGATATATTAACAAGTATAAGGGAGGAACAAGAAGAAGAGAGAAAGGGATGAGAACCAATTAACCATGATTAATAAGCCAACACCACCACCAGAAGTTTCACAAACTTTATTTCATTTCCATCCACCAAGGTGACTTACTACCATGTACGAACAACCACATGGACAACCAGCTCACAGATCTGATGCATTAAATTTCATCAACTGCAGCTTCTGACTTGCATACAGAACCCTTTTCAATTCACTTATGGAAGACTGCAGCCATCTGAACAAAATTCTAGCCTCGTCTTTTTAGCTGTGTCATTAAAAAAAAAAATTGTTTCTTTCGTGTGTTGAATTCTAGTAGAAAGCCCCCTTCTGTCCAGTACTACACTGTGAATAACATTTGCAGGGTTGTTATTATCATACTGCTCATACATCACAGTATGAACTTTGTCACTGATTGCATTAAAGTGATGTGAATGCATGCTACGTCCTACAGGCAACTTCTACTTTGGTGCATGAACAACCAGTATGATCTTTTTTTTTTTTTCAACTTTCTCTGGCAATTCTTGTGTTGTCAATATTCTGATTTCTCACTGAATGGGATCAGATGATCAAATGTTGCTGAACATGAAGCAATGAAAATGTGGTGGGAATCCGAGTGCAGCCTTTTCTCATTCATCTAAGGGCAATAATTCAAACCAGTCTGATGCAAATGAGCACTTACTGTACATATTACTTCCCTCTAACATCAATTACCTTTCCCTCTTTTCCCTTCACCTCCCCCTTAATTCTGACCGGAAGCTCCACATTCCTCTTTGACTGCCTTGCTTGTCAGTGCATGCCTCCCTCCACAAAGAAAATGTATGCAACTGCAGTGGATAAAGAGTTCTGTCAGTCTCTTCTTGTCCACATGTATGCTGCTCCGCTATGCCCAAGAATGAAACATGGTGATCAGAGGCTAGCGCCCCTCTTCTTTCAGTCGCCAGCTGGATGGTGGTGAAGCAGAAAGGAAGAGAGGTACAAATGTGGTAGCGTACCATCGCAAAATGCTAATGAAAACTACCACTCAATAGACTGACCAGTTTACCCATGCTTTTTGTGAGTATGGCGAATTCCAGAGACAGTTTACACGCACACACAGAAACAAGACCTTCTGCTCCAGTTTGGTCTGCTCCTCAAATAAACCAAATACATCTAATGATATCATCTGCCAGTTTGGTGACAAGCTGAACAGCAGAACATTTCCACTGAACTGAATTATGGTGAACGGAGCGGTCTATGATCCAAGCATAAGATCATTCAACAAACACTTGTGCCAAATTCCAAAACAGACTGAGGAGAGTGGTATAACTGCTGGATTTACCTGTTTTAACCCTTGGAGTCTGGGTTCCTGTCTTTATAGCATAGCTCAATCTGACAGATATGATATCCACTGTTTTCTCCCCTTTCAATGACAGCCGATGAAAAATACTAAAGATGATTACACTCAGTTCTAAATTTGCAAGGTTACGGGGGATTTAAAAAAAAACACACACAGAGAAAAGAAGTTTAATATTCATGAAGAAAAAGCAATAAAAGCCCATAGAAACTATCTGTTTGAAAGCATTTTCAGCGTGATTGTTTCCTTGAACATACAACATATCAAAATAACATAAGCTTGAAATAAAAATCAGACAAATAGTGGCACATTCCTCTTTAATAGGTCTGGAATAGTCGGTTGACACAGTGGCAATCTCCAACGATCAAACTCCAGAAATTAAACTTAGAAAAAAAAAGTTACTGATTCCACCATTTGTTTTTGGTGTTCTTTGCATCAAATGATGTCAAATCAGACTGGAAAAAAACAACAACGAAAAACAACCACGTATATTTTGCAAATGTTCAGTGCTGCAAAAGGGTGGAGTAATGCTACCTTTTTTTTTCCCCCAAGGTAATAACCAAATTATCATCATATCTGTTTTCAACTTATGGGTAAGGTTATTAGCATGTACTGTCATATCTGTTTGACTTATGGGCCTTCAACTGGGCACTGACACTCAAATTACTGTACTCAGTATGCATACATTTTGGACTCAGATTATCTTCAATGCATCCACAAAAACGATTGAAAAAAAAACAAATAATAAAAATGTGCAGTGGTCCACTTCAAAAGGAAAAACAACCTTTGTTTACGGTCAATCTTGCACAAACAAAAAACCCCCAAATATTCCAGGTAAGTTTAGTCCTTGATATGAGCCTTTGTTAGGACAGTTTTAATTAAAGAGGCTTTAACTGTAGCACTCCCATGCTTCAGAACCATTTCATGATAATTCAGAGTCTCACATTCACAGTTCAAATAAAAAGGAATGTCAAACAATGATAAAATATATATCAAAATACTAGTACTACTAATAATCATAATAAAAAAAAACCCTGCAAGAATGAGGATGTGAAGTCTCACTGGCAGATTATACAATGGGCAAATTAAGAAAGTTCATTTTTCCCCTTCCCTCGGAGTTCATTTCTTTATTTGTTTTCTTTCTTTTAACCTTTCTTAAACTTGGACATTTCTTGGAAACAAAAATAACAAATCCCACCTGCATGACCATACTGACATACATATCGTGTGCATATCACAGAATTTTCCATTAAGACCACATGCTAAGCAATTCTAATTGTACACTGAAAAAGAAAACCAAAACAAACAAAAATTACCCCCCCCCCCAAAAAAAAAAAAAAAGACAACCCCCCCCCCAAAAAAAAAACAGCCATTGAGTGAAAGATCATTTTAAAACAAATCAAACAGCACAGTCATTCCAAATGCCTTGTCATGACTTTTGGATTAAAAAAAAAACAAAACAAAGTGACCCAGCTAATAACAAATCTAGTTTGTGTGCACTTGCTGTGTGCACAGTGATGTGCACTGCAACATGGCTATGTACACAATCAGGCGAACTCCAAAGCTCCCTCATCTTCCAGGATGCACAGGAACTTAGACACTCTCTCCCCACTCTCCATCTGCACACAGACACATGAGACACCTTTCTCTGAGAGACAGAGAGAGTGAGTGAGAAACTGAGAGAGAGACAGAGAGAAAGAGAGAGAGAGAGAGAGAGAGAGTGAGAGAGAGAGACAGACAGAGAGTGAGAGAAAGACAAGAGAGAGAGAGACAGACAGAGACAGATCTGGAAATTATGTGACATAACATTACTTCAAAAAGCTTAAAACCGTTTGTTCTATGGCTGTAGTAAAGAAAAGAAAGTACGAAAGAAGCAGAAGAAAACGCACAGTCCCTGTGCTTGCTGTTCATTCTTTTCTTTTCAGCGTCGTCTTCAGTATCAAAACAAAGATCATGATAATGATAGTGCTTACATGCTCTGTGAATAAAATGTGCAACCGATGTGACGTTTCTTTCTTTTCTTTTCTTTTTTTTGTCATGAGCAGGGAAAGACATTTGCCCATTTGTCATTGTTGTTTTGATTCCTGGTCGGACTTGAACTTAGCTATGGAGTTCTTCACTGATGTGGCTCTAGTTTTATAACTTTTGCAAAGACAATCACTTTTGCACCAGCATCTGTTGGCTGGTCTGTTAACAAGATAATGTAAAAACAAGTTAACCCATTTTTACGAAACTTGATGGATAGACGAAAATCTGATCCACTACATTTCGGTACAGATACAGATCAAACAGCAGATCCAAGTATTTCCTCGTGAGGATTGTTACACTGTGGTAAGGGTCGGAACTTACGTTAGAGCCCTTCTAGTTTTATTATTGTTTTGCATCTCTATATCAAATATGCAGCAGCTATTGAGACAGAAATAAATGAAGTTATTTCTGCAAGAATTAAAACAACAAACATGAAGAGAAAGAAGAAAATCAGACATGTTACAGCAAGTTTAACTGAATATTGAAAAAATCCAGTATCTTTTTTTTTTTTTCTTTTTTGGTTGGGGGTGGGGCATTGGTGGGGAATGGGTGAAGACGTCATCAACTACACAATGTTGTGGAGACCAATGAACCAACTATTCTTAAGCAAATGGATGACATGCTTGCTTCTGGGTCAATTGCACATGGCTGTACAACAATATCAACAAAAGTAAATTGCACAGCTGCAAACCTTCTAGAGTCAAACTTTGGGAACCAGGGGTTGAAGGGGATACTGTTGGGTCAAAAAGGTCAAGTTGGCTTTTGACTGAAAGCATTTTTATCCCCCTACTACTTCAATCGAAGAACGTCGGGTTTAGAAAGGAAAAAAATGCATTTTCCACTACACGTTAACGCTGATATCTGCATATTATTTGGGTTTTATTCTGCCATACCTTATAAAACTCATTGAACAATGACTCTCAAAGCCTTACATCTTTAACATTTTGGAATTCTGAATTGTTTCACTAAGCTCGGGGTTTCCGAAATTGTTTTTAGAATGGGGAAGTTCCAGGAAAAATCATACGGGCTGGCAGATGTGTAAGTGTTTTCCTAAAGTGAAAAACAGGAAGGCTATGCTTCCAACAGAACAAAACAGAAGGCTGTGCGGGGATGAAGACTTACCTGTCGGGCCATTTCGATCAGCACCAGCAGTTTCTTGATCCCAATGAACAACCTGAAACACAATTCATGACAACTGTTCACATTCTGAACACAAGCTTATGGTACTTGAAACTGTCTGATACCAAACTGTATTCAGTATTTCAGTGTCCCTTTGTGTTCATGCAAAATCAAGTAAAAATTGAGAATGGTGTACCAGACCAGGGCCTAAATCCTGCACGATCCAAAGTTTTTCCTGGCATGAATGAAGACCTAAATCACCTTCCAAACATTATGACTTCCTTGTCACTAATGGTTCATCTTAAGCATTTTTCTTCCCTTGAAGATTCTACAAATATTTTTTATGCTCTTCGTACTGATAAAAACCATTTCAACAGCAGCAAACTTATAGTGCACATATGATGAGCTATGATTATAATCACCACCTTTGAGCCTTGGCTATGACTCATTTGATTAACCCCTCCCTCCCAGTCAGCCTTATCTCTCCCTTCTGTCTGACCTGCGTCCTTGCGTCTTCTTCTGGATGGAGTCCAGCTCCTGCTTGCTGAAGATGTCTGCGTTCTCCAGCACAGCCAGTAGCTGCTCACTGCTGGAGATGTTGGACACATGGACGATGGTGGAGAACACGTTCAGCATCTCAAAGTCAGCCAGCACGTCCTTACGACTGGTGGTCCCAATCACCAACAATTTTCGACCCTGTGACACACTTGAAAATTTAGAAAAAAGAAAAGAAAAAAGAATTTTACCTGTCTAGGAACTTTTGAGTCCAGTTTAACTCATTTGTGACTGCTACCCATTCCTATGCTCATTTCAGCAATTTTCACTTCGATGTTGTTCATAGCTCAGCAGGCTGCTGGTGCCCATCGCATGACTGCCGTTCAGCTATGGTCAGAATTGTCCAACAGCTAGAACATTATTAGCTGAGCATTACAAATGTGTAACAAAGATACATTCTGTTAGGAAAAATATGTGATATGGCAGAACCTTTATAAATATGTATCAGAAAGTCATAATCCACTGCTATGATAAGGCTTGCTGTCACCTAGACTCATAAGACTAGTAAATTGCTGAGCATCTCATCAATACCCAAGACAATGACCACAGCAACTCCCAGTTCAAAAAGCTTCTTCCTAGCATGTGATCAAGACATCATCTTCAGAAAAAGTAAGAAGACATTTCTTGGCCACAGGACACCCAAGACATGGGCCATATGTATTATAAACATTATTAAACAATCACAGTCAACTTCAAGCTTTTACTGGAAACAGTTACTGAAAACATTATGACAGATAAATTCCTTTGACTGCCATGGTACAGACTGCTGTGTTCAAAATTTTTCAAAAATTCATAATGATTAATTCATTCTCAATGAATATTTTTCTTTATGGCTGTTAAAATCACACAAGACAGATAACTCACAGCAGGGGGTGCTTTCTTCAGCAACACCAGTAAAGCTTGCAACACCAGATTGGAAAAGCGAGGACCAATCGGCACGTAGTCTGCACACCAGTGTGAAACTCAATGCCAATTTGTTATGCACACACACGCACACATGCTTACACACACACACACACACACACACACAAAATAAGTAATTCTCTTCCATAAAACAAGCCTATGTCACTTTACCTCTTAAATCTTACCAGCAGTACTACAGCTGTCACAGTCTGTTACAGAAGATTCAGTCCACTTTTGAATCTCAAAAGTGGTGCAAAAAGTTGCTAAAACCTTTTAAAGAAAATTGCCAAGGAACTTTACTGAGAAAAGTTTGCCTAGTTTTCTTTTGGCCTAAAAGCCAGTTTCCAATATAAATGTTTAAGAGGCACCTACCATGTCAGCAAGTGGAACCTGCATCTTTCCATGTGACCTACCTACAATCAGTGCCCCACTTCACATAACATCCAATGCAGAATACACTTACTGCTGAAAATCATGTGCTGAAATTTCAGCAAAGTATGAACACAGATAGGTCTCTTTTTTTTTAAACCTGAGGTACGAACACAAGCATTTATGCTCGTGAGGTATGAGAACAAAACCTTTCTTAGACCACTGACTGTTGAGCATCACTTCATCAAACCCAATATCAATAAAAAGATCACAAAACTGATCCCCCCCTGTTGACATCACAAGGGACACAATTTTATTTTAGCTGTTTCTCTTCTTGATCTCTCTTCTGCTGATATGAATTACAGAACATACTTCAATGTGCTTCCATACTTCTTGGTTTTTTTTCCTTTTTTTTTTCAACTAGCAGGTATGTTCACCTTTAAGATTTGGGAACAGGAGGCACAATACCTCCACACATCTGCTGAATGGCGACAGAATGACTTACCTAACAATCTCTCGATGTCATCAATGACGACACAGCTCAAGGGAGACTTGTAGGCATCATCAAAGATCTGGGGACAAATATGAGCTGCAAACTGTACTAACAACGCTGATGCTTCAAAAACACAATTGCAGAGAGCCAACTCTATTTACGGAGAGCACAATGCCTTCACTTGCACTGGACAACATCTTAAGTCAGTTTTACAGGAATTATAGACACGAGCCAAAAAGGATTCTTGCAAGAGACGTACATAGGTGAGAACATCCACTGGCTCTATGATGTTCTGGTCCACACAGAATCCCAGAGACTTTGAAAAAACATTTTATCATGGTCTTTGATGCTAAATAAGACATTTTGAAAATTAGCTCACAGCCAGAGCATCTGGCATTTGTTATTCCTACTTTCCACAGTTGAATACATCCCTTTTCCACAGCTGAACGCATCCCTTTTATTGCATACTAATAGCTAAAACTTCTGCATGCATATGCTTGGTGTTGGTGAAAGTTTTGGCTGGAAAGTCACCTTTGGCCACAGTGTTGATGAAAGCAGATGCGACGGAAGAAAAATCAACAGCCAATGTTTGGCAATGTGTCTTCTCATTGGTTCTTGGTAAAAAAAAAAACAAAAAAAAAGATGATTGACTGGTAGTTGGATACATTTCTAACGCTATGGCGATTTGATGGCATCAGTAAATCGTGCAAGATGTCTGTAATATTTGGTTCAACTCTGAGGCCGTTTGAGGGAATTTCTTTGACAGAAAATTGAGTGAACAAACTCAACTGGGAGGAAATTAGTACTGCGACAAACAGTTGGCACCTCTGCAATCGCAAACATGTGCATATACCCACATAAACACACACACATACACACACACATAAACACACACATGAACACACACACACACACACACACACACACACATCCGAGGGTTGACTGCCAGAACCCAGTATCTCACATATAAATATTTAAGGGATAATAACAGTAACTCTCTCTCTCTCTCTTCAGTTTTATCAATGTTTTCCCAAAGTTGCAATGCCTCGAAACTGCAAACACACATGAGCACATACATACAGCAGAACAGTCGATGACCAAGTAATCAGTCAGTGACAAACGGTCAAAACTAACATATATTTCAATAACTATCTAACTGACCAGGTAAAGAAGCAAACACCTACCACTAATTACCCCATCAACAACCCACAAAGGCAATGACACTGACAATGTTCAAATGATGACCTGACCTTCTTGATCGCCTGACACTTGGCAGCCTCATGGTAGCCAATCATGTTCTCCGGGGTGCACAGCTTGACGAAGGGGAAGTCAGAGGCCTTGGCTATCTTGGCTGCCAGTGCTGTCTTCCCACTGGCCGGAGGGCCTTCAAGCAGCATGGTGACCAGTGGCGTGCGGTCGCTGGAGCGTGTCTGGGAGACGATGAGGTCGCCGTCCTCCAGGACGCGGGTGACAGGTTCTCCCCAGGTGATGATGCCGTTGGCCAGGTATGTGTCTAGGGCTTCCTTGCTGCTGCCGAAAGCCTGAAGAATCAAAAAGTTCATTTCATAATATGGCATCCCAGCTTTCTATTTTCTTTTTTTTTTTTTTGACAATTGATGAGACAAAATTTTGAAAACATGTAAAAAAAAGTAATTCTGACTTGTGAAAACAACATGTTATCAGTTTGCCTCTTTTCCTATCATGACAAGAAGCAAACAGATCTTTATAGTAGGAGAGAAGATTTTAAAAGATATAAAAAAAAATGTACATAGATGAAAGATGTTCACTACTGTTACCCAAACAACCACTTATATTGGCAGACTATATTTATTCTCGTGTTAAAGAAAAATCAAAA
>CM065715.1:43502994-43527994 GCA_033310375.1 Conus canariensis
CCAAACACCTTCTTTTCCTGGCCAAGCATAATTTTTACCACAGTACCGACACATTTTTCCCCATCACAGAAGCTGGTAAATTTTACATTTCCACCACGCCCATGGCTTTGTTCTACTCTCCTTTCATAACACTGTCAGTAAAAACATTCAAATAAAGATTATTGCTGAAACCTTGTAACACTAAGGAAAAAATGCTCATATGATCCCTTCTGTGTACATTTGAAACATTCCATTGTTTTTTTTTTTTTTCTTTTCAAATTTCAAGCCCAACTATCACCTTGTCTTGGATAACTGCATGCCAGTAAACTGAATAGATCCCTTTAAAACTGTAAAAAAAAACAACATTTGTAGGACATTACAACACGCTTTATGAAAATTGCATTATTTCAAAAGCTGTAAAATAACAGAAAAAAAATAACAAAATGCTTGTACCATTAATTCCAGTGTCTGTGCCTCATTCATGAATCAAGTACAGCAGGTGCACACACACACCCACCTATTTCCATCTGCACCTCCAGTCTGCCAGGCCTTATCAACGCTTCATCAATCATGTCCTTTCTGTTGGTCATCCCTGGTCAAACCACACAGAAAAAAACATGTCAAAACTTAGTCTTTAACATGCCTTTCTGTTGGTCTAAGCAACAAACAAAGCACATAAAACTTAGTCCATCATAACCTTTCTATTGGTCATACCAGTCAAGCAACACAAAATATAAAAATCATCAGTCACGTCCTTCCAACTGGTCGCACAACACAGACATTACTCTATGCTTTGATCAAGCATGCGCTTTCTGTTGGTATCATCTGGTCACGCAACACCTGAAACCCATCAAGCCTCTGGTAGTTATGTGCTTCCTGTTGGCATCACCTAGTCACACAACACAAAATACACATCAGAGCTCTGTCAATTGTGTTCAGCTGTAAAACACTACTGGTTACAATATCCTTTTTTTTCTTTCTGAAACTGTTACGTGAAAAGCATTTATTTTTCTAAGTAAGGTAAACACGTATCCATCGTTAAGCTGAGAAGAAAGCATCAACATACCGATGACCAGGATGTTGTTGAGCTGTTCCACGCCATCCAGTTTGGCCAGCAGCTGGTTGACCACTGTGTCGTGGACAGCAGAACTGCCTGCCTAAACAAACACACACGCAACACACAATGCCAGGTGCATTCTATAAACCATCACCTCTCTTCTATAAGGCACCACTGAATAACAACAACAACAATGCCAGGTTCATTCTATAAACCATCACCTCTATTCTACAGCAGCATTACATAACAACAATAACAGCAACAACAACAAAGGGGAAAAAAAAAAAAAAAAGTCCTCTTAACCTAGCCGGTGGTAAGGAAGTGAGTTGTTAGAAGATCTCAACTTCTCTCAAGGGAGGCATGATAAGGCAGCCCCCATCTCCTCTCTTCTGCTGCTCTGTGTTCCCCATCCCTCAGCTGGCAGTAAAAGGGTTAAAACAAGGGAATCTTCATTGAGAGATAAATCAAGAACAGAGCTAAAATTTCCATTAAAAACAAGGCAGTTCTTCTTCAGAGGGCCTTACTGTGCCACTGCTGTTCCTGGAAGATTCAGGAAAAGGACAATTCACAATTTTTTTTACAATCTCTGATTTTGTCAACTAATTCAAGCAATGAGTTCTTCGTTCTTTCTGCTAAAGAAAATCTAAACCAAACAAATCATTAGAACCATGAAGAGGATGAGGTGGGAAAGTATGCATGAACATGAAGAAAAGAGGAAAGAAACAAAGCATCACAGTACTCAGAAAGAGGGGGGGGGGGGGGGGGGGTAACTAACAGCTGTTCTCATCAATGTGCTCAAAACAAAGCATCACAGTACTCAGAAAGGGGGGGGGGGGGGAACTAACAGCTCTCATCAATGTGCTCAAAACAAAGCATCACAGTACTCAGAAAGGGGGGGGGGGGGAACTAACAGCTGTTCTCATCAATGTGCTCAAAACAAAGCATCACAGTACTCAGAAGGGGGGGGGGGGGGGGGGGGAACTAACAGCTGTTCTCATCACTGTACTCATGCGATGTCACTCAGCAATGCTACTCTCTCTCTCTGGCAGAGGATGCTCACTCACAATGGCTCCATATCAAAGCAGTTATCCTCAGTTAAGGCGCACAATAGGACGTGTGTAGCGTTTGTTGGGTCAAAATAGGCAACACTGCACATCATTAAAATGACTCTGCAGCAGTGCAGTCTTTCCACCCTGTCTTGTCTCTTGGCAACTTCACAGTGTGATTGCTCTCTGTGAACTGTCATTCATAGGATTGCAAAAGTACCTACTGGGTGTGGGCGTGTATGGGCAGTCAGAATGAGTGGCGCAGGTGTAATGGTGTTGAGAGGGCACAGATGAATACAGCAATGAAAAGACACACACACACACACACACACACACACACACACACACACACACACACATATACACACACACGCACGCACGCACGCACGCACGCACACACACACACACACACACACACACACACACACTCACACTTACTTACCACAGAGCCTCTGGCCTTGCATATGGCATCAATTTCATCAAAGATGATGATGTGAAGTCCGCTGTTTATCCCACACTGTTGAAATACAGCAATAACCGACATTAACAAACCACCATCACAGTAATGATACCTGAAGCTAGCTGACATATCTGCCCTCATCAGTGGCTCTAAAAAGAAGACATTTTGAACATTGCACTGTCAACACACCACACCTGCAGCTAACATTCACTGACAAACCAAAGTTAACACAATACTTACAGCAAACTAGCAATGTGGCTCTTTAGATTTTCAGGTATTTAACATGCACATATTACACTGACGAAGAACATTAACACAGCCAGCAGCAGAATCTGTTTAAGCTTCAACAAGATTGTAAACTGGTTTAGCTGAACCCATCACCTATTCTCCAGTTCCCCACCCGTCACCCTTCCCTCAAACTGTACAGCATGCCAGTGAATGGGCGCTTTAGACTTTCTGGTAGGCACTCTCATATTTTCTGGTATTTCACTGTCAAACACTTCACAAACGAATCACAACTTTAGTTAACAGAACCAGTAGCACAATCTGTTAATTTGACAGCGACTTAACAGAAACTGACTCATCATCTAATAATGTCACAGAGAGGGCATAAAAAATTAAAAATTTTTGCAGATTCACACAAAATAACCAAAGCACATGCATGCTACTTAGGATTCAAAAGTCTACTAGATTCACTTTTGAAATGCCTGCAAACATTCTTCATGAGAATGATTTGTAAATTTCTGTAATTTGTAAAATCCATTTCTCCAATTTCTTAATTGGAAAAGGGTAAAAAAGTATGCATTTATATCAGAATTTTTGTAGCGTCCATCAGCAAATATACTAGGAAAAAAGTTTGATGATGTTTCCATCCTCATAATAATTCCTTGGTCATAATAATCATGTTCATTATTTGTTTGAGGAAACAGCCTATCAGAGAGAAAACTACACTGATGTTGGTCACTGGGACAGAACTACAAACAGTTAAATGATCTAGACAATGGATTGTGTAGTCTATAAAGGACTGTACTCCTTTCTGCACAAACAAATCTTGCTTTCCTTCTCATGCTCCAGCTTCAGCACATCACAATGAAATTGTGGTGTGCTTAATTCATCACATCTGCAGTGTCACCGAGTTAATGCTTCAGAGCTGTTTGACTGCTGTTAATGTTACAGATTTCTAGAACCACTCAAGAACTCAACAGCCCATCCTCCCTCAAATCTGAGTCTTTCACCCTTGCACACAATCCCTCTTCATCGTGGAGTCGCCTACACTGTTCTCACATACACTCCAACTTCCTTCTCATGAAAGCAGACTCACCCTTTTCTCCTCTTCCTCTGCCTCAGCAAACAGCTTCCTGACATTAGCCTCTGACTCTCCGACGTACTTGTCCAAGATCTGTGGCCCATTCACAATTTTGGGTTCTCTGGCATTCAGCATCTTGCCGATTTGTCTGCGACAAATAAAAGATGCCTGTGAAAAAAGAGGGTGCGCTGCAGATCACATGTCAGGAAATCAACACCTTGAATGCCAGTCAGTCCTACTTACTTGGATTCAAAAGGTTTGCCATCACTTGTTTTCATCTGACAAGATTGTCTGTTTGTCCTTTTTTCTTATGTTTCTGTACTTTTGTTTTTCCTTTGTTCTGATCGACAACAATACCCTGTTTTACAGGTTGAGTATCTACATAGGAAGAAACAATCACCACATAAGCAATGTAAAATACACCTAACAATATGAGGCATAACCTTATTCTTCCTCGTTCATCTACCCTCCTACCCTAAGAAAAACCGCAAGAGAGAGAGAGAGAGAGAGAGAGAGAGAGAGAGAGAGAGCGAGAAGAGAAAGAGGAGAGACAAGACATGGCTTCTGTTGTTCTTGTGTCCTTTGGACTACATGCTACCTCACCCGTTAGAGTTGCAGCCTTGACAGTTACATGTGTTTAGGACTAGTCTGGGCCTTGGACCTGGTTTGGACTGATCCGTTCTATTTTTTTTTGGAAGCAACAGAACTGGATTTATCTTCAAAATTTGGTGTTTTCTTTCAACTCCCCTCTCTTTATTCATCATAATTAGTCTTTGTTGTTGCAGTTATTTTCATTAGAAAAAAATCATACCTTAGCACATTTTCATAACAGTGAACGTCACAGAATCTGATAATATAAACATTGCTGGTAAAAGCTTTCTGACGACTCCTCAACATGTACAGTAAAAGAAATGAGCTGACCTTGCCATCAACGTCTTTCCTGTCCCCGGAGGTCCAAACAGCAGAATCCCTCGGACATGTTTCATACCTGCACATGACATAGGTAGACTTCTGTCAAATCATCCATCATCCGTTCATTTTGCTTTGTAATCACATACAAATATGTTTCATCCCTGCATCTGAAACCTGTGTTTTAATATTTGTCACTTATAACTCATACACACAAATACAGCAATGTAATTGTTATGAACTTATATTAAGTCTGATCAAAACATGCTTAATGATCATAAAAGGAAGAGATAAAAAGACAGTGGACCTGAGAAACTGAGCACATGTGCGCATTCACTCCTGTGCGTGTATATGAGTCTATGTGGCATGTGTGTGCATGCGTGCATGCATGCATACATGCGTGTGTGCACGCACACATATTTGTGTGCATATGTGGGCATAGGAGTATGATTAAACTAGATCATATATATTCAGATGGGCGACATTTCAAAGTAATTCTGTCAGTGTGGAAAGAGCCACATGAACTGACCGGCAACTTCTTTGGCAAATAATCAAAGCATGTTCCCTAAACATGCAGGAGCCTGCAAAGCCCAAAACATGATGGAGAAAACAAAAAGTACTGCAAGAGATGACATGAAACAAACTTACTGTTCTTCTTTAAAATTTACTGAAAACACTGCTTCATCTTCTATGTATAATGCAGTCTATGCCCACAGGAGCATTTTATCGCTGCATTACAACAACAAACATTTCTGCCTGTCTTTTTTCTACCAATGACAATGCCCATGCAACGACTTACCAAGCTGCTCCACAATATCAGGGGGAACACTCTGGAGGCAAAGGCTCTCCTGAAGATGGCAGTGAACTCTTTGTCCAGGCCACCAATGCCCATCTTGTTGAAGTCCCAGTCAGGATTGATAATTGACTGATAGGATGACTTGCTGCGATCAAAATGCCATACATTATATTTTACATGTTAGCTACAGACCCTAAAATTTTATAATGCTGACTGTGTATCAAATTGTAGTACCACTATTGCTGCCTCTGTTCACTATGCCAATTGTTGATCAACTGATAATGCTACCACTGCTACTTCAATTCAACTAGCTGACTGAAAATTAAATCTTTAATGTTTAAGCACTGCCTCACTTCAGATTGTTTATTGAAAATTAACTTGCGCACATAGTAAATTGACTCGTTGAACAAGAATTCCTCAGCTCAAAACAGTACACTGTTGGCAGAATAATGTAAAAATAACCAACAACAATGACAAACACCAAAGGAGTCTTACCCTTTGGATTTTCCTGTGAGGTTAAGATTGGAATTCTCCACCTTCTCAAACACCACCCCAGAGTTGGGAGTCAGCAGACCAATCTCTGCCTGCAAACACAAGAATCATCCTGCACTGTCACATACCTTTGCCCTTTGAATACCTAAATGACAACAAAGCACACACATCTCTTTTATCAGTTTTGCAAAATCATGCCAAAATCCATCCTCACTGAATTCTTATTTTTCAGCCTGGAAGTATGAAAATCCATGACAAAAACATTGACAGCAGGATTACACTGAACATGATAAACACAAGGTTGCATATATAAAAGAATGATGCTTCTGTGGGGGGAAGTTGCAACACATACCATAGACTCTTTTCATCCCTTTAATCTTTGATATCTGATAGCTGCCATGAAATAATCTTGTCAAAATCTATGCATAGTTAACAAATACAAAAATAAATACAGTCAAAGTTAGCAATCAATGCAATCATTGCTAAGAAAAAAAAATTATAACAGGTCATTTGAGTCAATGTTATTTGACAAGTAATTTTTTAAAAGTCTTTTTGATTGGATGTGCCATGCATATGGTTTGTATTCCACTGACATGCATTTGGCTTGTAAGTCTGCAATTACACAATCAAATCAATGGTTGTTCCTTAAACCCAAATTCAAAACACCACAAAATTTATGATAAAATTTAAGGTTTTTCACATTACCTTGATTTGAACAAAAAAAAGTTAAGAAATGTTCAGCTAAAACCAACATATGATTTAACGAAATAATGATGCACAGTGATGGGGACTTTCACTTGTGGCCCTATCTTATTCCAATAGCAACACGCCGTGTGAACTTGTTTTATAACATACCAATCAAATAATTGGTCATGTAGACAAGGAATCAAACCTGCATGTTTTACATTGTGGTGAAACACTGTCCAGATTCATCAGATGACATGAGTGAGATGAACAAGCACATCTACTGATATAGACAGCCTTTTCTTCATTCAACAGGAAATGGAGGTGTGGCATACTATTCCTCTCCTCAATACAAGGGTAGAGTATTGGCACTTACCAACTTGGGTTTGCCTGACATCTGTGACCTGGCATTGGAAAAGTCCAGCACTGAAAATGAAAAACCAAAGGCATCAACTAACAGAAGTAAAAAAGAAGATAAAATGTTCAAAATAGGAAATAAATCAGAAATATGTCTATCATAAAAGGTTCAAAATGGTGAAATAAATCAGAAACATGTCCATGATAAAATGTTCAAAATGGTGAAATAAATCAGAAACATGTCCATGATTTTCAAAGGATACTCAAAATAGATGTCAAAAACTGTTAAAGGTCAATAATCAAGATGCAATGTAATAAACGCAGGAAAAGAAAACAATCACAAAGAAAGAAAGATCACGAAACAAAAAGTGAAGAAAGAAAAGAATGACGGAACAAAGGGAAAGGAATATTGTGAAAGGGAGACAAGTTAATAAACAGTCCTTTCTTGATTTAAATGAAAATGAATGTAAAAAAAAAAACATCCTTTCCCCACCCCACACTCCACCCAAATAAAAAGACAGAAAAAAGTTTCCATGTATATCAATAACAAGGGCAAGTAAAGTGAAGTAAGTTGTCCCAAACAAAAAGTAATAGCCCCACCACTCACCTTCGACCTCTTTGACCTTGCACGAATACAGCTTGGAATCAAAGCTAAACACCAAGGGTTGTTCCACGGTCATGGCATGGTTGCCAAAGGTCATCAGGAACTCTGCTGCCAGCTTGTCGCTGTCCAGGGTGATTGGCGGCGTGGAGCTGCACACATGTTTTTCATCACTCTAAGCTGCCCATCTTTGGAAGTTAAAGATCTGTAAACCCGTTGGACATACGGTTGATGGGAAAAAGAGTACCTCCCTTCTGAAAAATCACTTGGTGGTCAGTTGATGCAACAGATGTATGCTTTACGCACAGCTGAAATGCTTTAATTAACTGAATACTGTAATTCACCTGAGTGGAACAGAAAAGAACCAGCATGAAGTCTTTTTAATTTCTATCTAGTTTTCTTCCATTCTTTTTCCCCCACACAAACATCAGAAAAATGTTGACAAAAATAGTAACTTAGTAATGAAAACCTAAACTAGTTAAAGAGATAAAGGCTGGAGGTTAACATACAGATCTTGATTATACAGAATTCAAACACTGAAAGAAAAAAAAAAATTTTACACACACACACACACACACACACGCGCGCGCGCATGCGCGCGCGCACACAAAGATTCCATCAATTTTTTGGTCTGCTATACTATGCTCCTGATAAATTTAAATGACCCAATTGTAAACTTAAATTGTGGTCCAGCAACAGATTTTCCTTTTTAAATTTGTGTGTTTATTAAATACAACGTGTAAAATTCTTATTTAAAAACAAAAGAAGAAGAAAAATATTAAATAAAGTGCACTTTTCCTTCTTTTTTTTTTTTCCAATCAAGCAAAAACAAGCGACTCACAAAGGTCACTGTTGTCAAACATGGCAACTGAAGGGCACTTTCTCACCTCTTTTTCTGTAGATGGTCAATCTCCAGCACTACAGTGCCGATACACTGCGTCTTGTTGTTGAACTGGTATGGTCGAACCTTCACATCCGAGTTCAGCACAATGCCTGCCCATTTTCTCTGTTGGGAGGAAAATAGAGTAAAATATAGTTAGAATGCAGACTTTTGTCTCCATTCATGCTTTAAAAGGAAAGTTTTGTCCACAATTATGTCTCTAACCAAGATGGTAGATCTTCAGCTTCCATATTTTATATAACTTTGGTCCAAAAACCCATCAATATTTCTTCTTTCCTTCTAGTCATTGAAAGCATGTCAAGTTGAGAAACTGTATGTTTACTTTTTTCTGTACATACTACTAGTCTATGGTGGCATGGGCTCTCAAAACACTTCTACAAAACATTTACCTCTTGAAACAAGCTTCTTAAATTCTCTCATCTTAGTCAGTTAATTCATTTATCCATCAGCTTTAAATCATGCGCAGTTTGGTCTCGAAAAACAGCAGATGTGGTGTACCATACATGCGCACTGTGACACCGTGATGAAACTGAAACTGACTGAGACAAGCTGAAGTGGCTTTTTCGCATTTCTGACAGAAACGGTGCTTCATTTCGCTTTTGAAGCATGGACCATCTTTGTATTTCATGACCATCAGTGCTTTTGTGGTGTCATAGCCCACAGAAGACAAAAAAGAAAAAAGTCTGGTTTCTGCCGAGGTCTGGTCATGCTGAACATCCAGACAACCTCCACATAAAGTCCAGGATGAGCATGATGTATACTATCACTGGATAGAACGATGCACAGACATTTTTCTATGTGCTCTAAGAGAAACTTCCATTTAATCCTTTTTTTTTCTTTTTTTTTGCGCAGGGCAATGGGAATCAGCTTCATGCTTTGACATGATGGTAGTGGCAAACAAAAGAGTCACAGACCTTAATTTTTGTTGAAACTGCAATCTAGCTATTCACACAGTGTATGACTAGGCTTTTCTTTTTTTATTTTTTTCTTTATGCCAATAGATTTTTGGGTGTCGAGTGGAACAGGAAAAAGAAGAGTGCCCGAGCAGGGTGAATTCTGCTGGAAACAAGGACTGGCAGGACTGAAGCTGGATCAGTGCTCACACACACAAACACACACACAAATCCTCCTACAATGCATATTTCCTGGAAGACTGGTGTTGGCTGTGAATTAAAAAAAAAAAAAAAAGAAAGAAAGAAAAGAAATAAATGAATAAACACATAAATGAAAAATGAAAGAAAAGAAAAAGAAAACAGAATTCTGGCTTCCAGCACATCCACTTGCATCCATACAAGCCAAATCAAATCATGTTGTTTATAGCCAAGCTGATCACAGAGGTCACACCAACACTGCATAGAAATTTATTAACAAAATCATGTACAAATTAAAACACCATGACTAAAACTCAAAACCAAGTGAAGCCATGAATTAAACTGAGAGACTGATGTATCATGGAAGTTTGCCAGCACACATGTCCTTCATATATGTACTTACATGCACAGCATTGAAGGCCAGCTTCCCAGGGCCTGTTGTTGGGTGTGCCAACACAGTGAACACAAAATGACTGTGAGGTGTGGGGGTCACCTGTACATGCCTGGATGAAGAGACGAAGGAGGAACGGTTATGCAGTCGTTAATACATTACATTAAAACAGCAAGAAAATGCATGCTCTTACACATGTTATGCATACGATTTATACATTTTATGTGCTCATACTTTAGACACCACACACACACACACACACACACACACCAACACACAAACACACACAAACACAAACAGAGAGAGAGAGAGAGGTGTGTGTGTGTGTGTGTGTGTGAGAGAGAGAGAGAGAGAGAGAGAGAGAGAGAGAGAGACAGACAGACAGACAGACAGACAGACAGACAGACAGACACACAGAGACAGGCAGACAGAGAATGCTGTTTTACCAGTTCTTTCTGTCAGTGAAACAACTGATGAGTAGCAAGCATTTAGAGTTTGTGACATCAAAACCACTTATCTTATGATGTCTGTTTAATACTTACTGTGGTTTCAAACACTTTTGGTTTGTCTGTTTGTTTGTTTTTTTGTCATCATTTCTGTATGAGTGAAAATCTGAATTAAGAGCTTTGGTTGATTGATAGTATATGTAAGAAATACCAAAGAATGACTCATGTGACCTTTCTACTGACACAAGATGGGTGAAGAACGAACCAAATGACAAATGAACTGAGGCCAACCTTCAAAGAAAAAACAGAGTGCCCATGCATGGCAAACTAGCCAACACTAGCAGCAGAATCTGTTCAAGCTTCAACAAGATTGTAAACAGGTTTAGCTGAACCCATCACCTATTCTCCACTTCCACACCGGTCATCCTTCCCTCAAACTTTACAGTGTGTGTGTGTGTGTGTGTGTGTGTGTGTGTGTGTGTGTGTGTGTGTGTGTGTGTGTGTGTGTGCGTGCGTGTGTGTGTGCGCGTGCATGCGTGTGTGCATGCGTGCATGTGTGTGTGTGGACAATCACTGAATCAATCTTACAAGCTGAAAACTGTGACAACTATAACAATTCAACAGAATATCTCTTACCCAGCTCAATCACTCGGTAATGGAGAAAAAATATAAACGACATTGCAGCTGCTTTTTTGACGCAACCACACTATGAATGAAGGCTGTTAAAATTATCTCCACCTGAATATGCACTACTTCATCACATTTTCGTAAACAGTAGATGCAGAGAACTTGTGCTTTACCTTTAATGTTTGTGCATGACCTCTGAGAGAGAGAGAGAGAGAGAGAGAGAGAGAGAGAGAGAGAGAGAGAGGGAGAGACATTCTGTCCCCCACTGGGCATCTTGGTATCTGCACTGAACAAGGCACAGAAGACATTCCAACAGCCCACCTAAGACTGAGTGATCACAACGATAACTACACAATATCCTGGCTGGTATTTTCTGTTCATGCAGTTGTCACTGGTTTTGTTGCTAGTGGTGGGCTTTCTGGGGAGCACCTAAGACTGAACTGAAAGTGGCATTCTCATAAATGCAGTACCGACTGTAGAACAGAAGTGGAAGTTAGCTGACAAGAAAAATACTATCACCTTTCCTCCAGTCATCATCAGGCCATCGCTTGACACCATATGCTTCGTGACCTTGACTAAACAGCCACGTTATTTTGCAATGAACCAAACCAAGCATGTTTGTAATCTCAGAGAACTGGAGCACTGTACTGCCATGAAACAACAGAGATCAGAGCAACAGCCATAAATTTGGAGCTGCTGCAATCAAATAAAAGGCAGATGGCATCTCTGCAAATGGTTATCTTGTCATAAACATTTGATATAAAAAAAATGAAATGAAATCAAAAAAGAAAAAAAAAGAAAAGAAGAAAAGGAAAATAAAAGAAAAACTGACCTGACATTGCCAAAGTCGCCATCGTGAACCAGTACACAGTTGGTCAGCGACAGGTCCTCTGAGGGACACTTTATGGACCGGAACACCTGCAACCCATCAAAAAAACATCTATATATGTCTATACATACCAATAGATACTATAGATAGATAGATAGATAGATAGATAGATAGATAGATAGATAGACAGATAGATATATAGATAGATAAGATAAACAGATAGATATAGATGGATAGATTGACTATCAATTTCTTTTTTTTTTTTAAATACGAAATGAGGGCAACACAAACTTCAAGTATGTGCAACATGATTCAGCATCAGCATATTATGGACTGTTGCAATGCAGGCAGTATGACCAAGTCTTGCGGTACGTTTTAATCCTTATAGTCCAGGCCTTTTCAGACCAAACTTTACGCAGGAATAATAAAAGTCACTTTGCAAAACCAGTCAGATCATTGGCTGCAGAGGGGAGGGGGGTGGGGGGTGGTGTAGTGATAAGCATAGAGGGGTGGGAGGAAGCAGGGGAAGAAAGGTGGTGAGGGTGGGGGCAGGAGTTGTGAACATATCTTGAGAAAGAAAAAAAACAAAAAAAAAACAATAAAAGTGATTATGACATGGTAGTGCTGGTAAACTATGCCGTCTTTTGGCATATAAAATTAGGCTGTGCTGACAGCCAAACACCATTCCCCTTGAATTATCACTCCAAGACTGAAAAAACAAAAAAAAAAACAAACAAAAAACATTTCAATGCCACAAAAATACACTGAAAGAAAAAAGAGTGACATGGGCAACTAGTCGTTGCACAATGGACGGGCAGCCTCAACTCTGGACAGCATCCACTCTGGACAGCGTGTACAATTTTCACTGCGTAATTGCATTACCACACACACACACACACACACACACACACACACACACACACACACACACACACAAATAGACAAACAAAAGACCTGGCACGTCACAAATTACAATAAGACCAAAAAAAGATTATGAGTTTCCAAAACAAAAACAGGAGAATGGTCTACAAAGACAGAAAAACAGTAGAAGATAGCACACACACACACACACACACACACACACACACACACACAACGTACACACAAACAGAGGCCGAGTCAAAGAGAGTGACAGAAAAAAAAAGGAAATCACTTGCACACATCTTCCAGAGGCTGGGGTGGGGAGAGCAAACTGTACATAAGGAACCCCAAACACCACCACAGAGCAGGCAGCATTATCAACTTTTTGTTGAACTGTTGTCATAAATCGGTAAATACCACAATGTAACGACACTGACACTGAATCAGCATTTAAGACGTGGCAGGTAATGTCAAATGTCACACTTACAAAGGATCCTTTCCTCAATGACCTTAAAAAGTGTCGTGGAAGTAAAGCTTTCTGCAGACAGAGGTCTTTATAAGGAGGCTGACTGATCACCTGCGATGCTTTTTTTCTTTTTCTTTTTTCTTTTCTTTATATACATCAGTGTGTCATTCCTGTACTTTCTTGCTTTGATCTTAACCCTTTCAGCCCTAACATAGTGACTGCCTGTGTAACCTTCCCTACCTGGCATGGTTCAGCTGTTCTGTTGGGAACTGGTGCGGCTTTACTCAAACTGTTATAAGCCTGCATCAGAATGTACAAAGGGGCACACAACTATAAGAATATTTCTTTATTACCGTATTAAATTTTCACTGAGTTTGAGTCAAGCGGATAAACGGTTCCTTATTAAACCAGTTTTGAATATCACTTCTTTAGTACTTCATATTCCTGCTAGTTCTACTGTAACATTTGTGATAAAATACACATAAAATTTGACTGTACAATAATCAAGAACATTTTCAGCATTTATATAAATTAATATGGCTGTTGTATTTCTTTTTCTTTTCTTTTTTTTTTTAAGAGTGATCTGCTAAGATGGACAACTATTTCTTCTAATACTTGCCTTTCTCTAAGGTTATTTTGTTGGGTCATGGAATCAGAACTATATCACTGAGCAAAAAAAAAAACCCTCATTGAATCAATTGAAAGCAGCCACGGTACAAGATGGAACCAGTTCCAAAATACTTTCTCTGTATTTCTTACATATGCATGGCATAAAGGTTAAATGTGGTAGACTTGAATCCAAATTGATGCCTGACCTCTGACTGGGCCAAGGCAGCCATATGTGTTCATGAGCGTTGACCAGAGGTAGGGCACTAGTCAGAAAGATTTAATGCAGATCATTGACCAGAGGTAGGGCACTTGGCAGAAAGATTTAATGCAGATCATTGACCAGAGGTAGGGCACTAGGCAGAAAGATTTAATGCAGATCGTTGACCAAGGTAGGCACTAGGCAGAAAGATTTAATGCAGATCGTTGACCAGAGGTAGGCATAGGCAGAAAGATTTAATGCAGATCGTTGACAGAGGTATGGCACTAGGCAGAAAGATTTAATGCAGATCGTTGACCAGAGGTAGGGCCTAGGCAGAAAGATTAATGCAGATCGTTGACCAGAGGTAGGGCACTAGGCAGAAAGATTTAATGCAGATCGTTGACCAGAGGTAGGCACTAGGCAGAAAGATTTAATGCAGATCGTTGACCAGAGGTAGGCACTAGGCAGAAAGATTTAATGCAGATCGTTGACCAGAGGTAGGCACTAGGCAGAAAGATTTAATGCAGATCGTTGACCAGAGGTAGGCACTAGGCAGAAAGATTTAATGCAGATCGTTGACCAGAGGTAGGCACTAGGCAGAAAGATTTAATGCAGATCGTTGACCAGAGGTAGGCACTAGGCAGAAAGATTTAATGCAGATCGTTGACCAGAGGTAGGGCACTAGGCAGAAAGATTTAATGCAGATCGTTGACCAGAGGTAGGGCACTAGGCAGAAAGATTTAATGCAGATCGTTGACCAGAGGTAGGCACTAGGCAGAAAGATTTAATGCAGATCGTTGACCAGAGGTAGGCACTAGGCAGAAAGATTTAATGCAGATCGTGACCAGAGGTAGGCACTAGGCAGAAAGATTTAATGCAGATCGTTGACCAGAGGTAGGCACTAGGCAGAAAGATTTAATGCAGAGTATGTCTGCTTCTTTTACACCCATGGAGCAGCTCAACAATTTCCCATCTTAGTAAAAATCTGGGGGGGGGGGGGGGGGGGGGTGCCTTTTTATACGTGACCAAGTCTTTATTTTCGCAGCACATAAACTTGTCATGGTTGTAACTGCACTTTCCCCTCTTTTTATTTCCTGTTGTAACTTTTCAACTGTTATTCTCATACAAGAAAAGCACATTCTTCAATAGTCTGCAGGTTCACAAGCACAGGAAAACAAAAATGGCTGAACTGACTGTTGGAAAGCACAGGGTTTTCCAGTAAATAAAGAAAGAGTTAACTGAGAGACAGAAGCAGACAACTTTTTTCTACAATCTTAGCACCAGAAAACTGACTGTTGTTGGTCAGTTGCTAGTCAGAAGTGGGACAGGTCATCCTACAAGTGGTAAAAAATAATATTGCAGTGTGTGAAAAATGATCTGTTGCAGAATTTTTGGTCTTTGTAAAGAGAGAAGCAAGCAGGAGGGTTGTAAAGAAAATCTGTATTGTGTTAATAGCTACGTCTGAAAGTCCAACAATTATTCTCCTCTGGCAGAGAGCTGGCATGGCTTGTATCTGTCAAAGACTGATTGCCACTGACTGCATCCTCTACACACTCATGCTCCAATGTCCTGTGGTGGTTTCATTCACTGCCAGCCCTCTGTTCTTGACCTAGATTTTCAAAAACCTCTGTGTGATAGGTCTTGGAGTGTATCAAGGGAAATGCATTGATGGTAATAGACACCACTTCAATGTGCAGTGCATTGGTCTATCTAGGCCACTGATCTCTCTCTCTCAGGCTTATTACGTGATTCATCTCACCATCAAAAACTAACATAACGTAAATGTGCAGTGCACTGGTCTATCTAGACCACTGATCTCTTTCCGTCAGGCTTATTACATGATTCATCTCACCATAAACAATAAATAAAGATAACTTGAAGTTCAGGCCTGGCTGGATATGCAAATGGTCTGTTAGTGTGTTATCCAAACTTAATTAGCTTCACTATAGTATCACCTCATGTTCCACGGTTTCATAGAGAACATGCAAACTAGGAGTGATTTTAATGTTGTGATCTATTTCTGTTCGTTTTCTTTTCAACCTTTGCAGACATAATCCTGAATGATGACCGACCAGACTTCATGAAATGTGGGACTGTTTTTGATAAATTTATGTCTGCATCAGAAAAATACCAAGGGTTACAGTTTTAGGACAGTAGTATCAAACGGCAGTGAATGTCTGAAGTCTCATTACTGAAAATTACAGCACATTTTTTCTCTTTGTTGATGTGATCCAGTAAACACCTACCATACAAAATCAATCACATAAAAAGCCAAATCTTCAAAAAACAAAACAAAAAAAAAGCAGCTAACAGTCACATGAAATCGAAACATTACAAATTCACACACACTCTAACCTTCACATCAGCCATAGCACCAACGCCCCCGTCAGACTAATAACATCAAGACCAATCACTGACTGATCAATACTCCAACTGCTCTCAGACTAGCCTAAACAGTGCCTTGATTTTCCTTGCAGCAGTCAGCCCAATTTCACGGAAGCTTTTACACATCAGACGCGCCGTGAGGCTGATAAGTGCACAGATCCCACACTGCTCTTTGTGTCCGAAGGTGGCTAGCTTTTTCCACCCCTTCCCCAGCCACAGGCTACGGCTTATTGCCGTCTATTGATTTTTTCTCCTCAGCATCCGAGATGTCAATATCAAGGGCACTATGCTTGTGTGGGACACCCTTGTTTCACTGCTGGAATGCTCGGTGTCTGTGTGATTTGAAACTGGAATGCTGTTTGATGTTCTGCACTGCTCTTGGCATACATTCAAAATTCATGACAGCTGCCCACAAAAGCTTCTTCCTGCATGTGCTGGAACTGGGCTTTTTTCTCTGCAGCTAGTAGCAGAGTTGGCGTGCCTGGTACAGAGTTGTACTGGGGCAAAATGATGGTTGCCAGTGCCGGTGTAATTGAGAACTCTACATCCTACGTGCACGTCCGCCTTTTGGACTGGAGTTCGTTTCATTCTTTAATGTCACTTCAATCAATGCAAGAAAACAAAATAATGAGAACAAAAACAGGTAGTACCAGAAAATGTATCAGTTTACTTCAGGCTTTTTTTCCCCCATTTTCCATTTCTGGCTTAAGCTGCTTAATAGGACTCTGAACGAGATGGAGTAACTAGCTGGTAACACTTACCAGTAAACAGACTACACCCAATATCTAAAGTTTCTATTACATTTACTTGATAAAATCAGGAAACATATTCCTTCTTTAACCTTTCAATATTTTTGTTGTTCTTTTTATATATGTATACGGCCTGAGACAGTACATAATCTGGCACAATTTTCTTTCATCAAAATCAAAATGACTTTGAACCATTGAGCTGATACCATTCTTCAGCCATTGCTGTTTACAAACAATGTAACAAACATGAAGTGGCATCACATTTTTGCATCATACTACACATGACTAAGGTCTCTCAATGTCCTCTCTCTAAACAGCTGATGAGTCTCACACATGCCCGTATTCTCCCATCCATACTCACAAAAATATGCATTAAAGATTAAAACGGAAGATGGTGAAGGAGAAAGACTAAATCAGGCAGCAGTGTTTAGTGGCTGAATGGAAGCAATGGAAGTCAAAGTCATTTAAGCACTTCTGAACAGTTTGTATGAAGCTGGTGTCCACAGTCTTTCTCTCTCCCTCTGAACACCAGCATCTAAACCAGCTCAGTCCTTGTAATCTCATGTCTTTCAGCGCATTCCCCAGCAGCCTGAAAAACGTGTTACCTACTGTCTGTCTGTCTCACCCACATACTGCGTGCTGTGGAGCTGAAGAAGAAGTTACAAGTTCTGGAGGTAACAAATCCATACTAACTGTCCAGGAGGAGTTAATGGCCTTGACTAACACCTGGGCTCTCTCTTGGGCTCTGTACACTGCATTATTGCTCATTTGCTGCCTGATTTGGTCCTTCTCCTTCACCCTCTTCTCCTCTCATCCTAAGTGCACTTGTATGTATCAGTGAGACTGATCAACAGGTTTCTGAGACACACACACAGAGAGAGAGAGAGAGAGAGAGAGAGAGAGAGAGAGAGAGAGAGACTAAGAGTGAGAAAGAGACAGAGTTTCAGTAATGTCTCATTCTGGATTAAGTGACAGTCTAGTGTTCTAGCAAACTGGTGTGGTGGTAACAAGTTCAGGGCATGCTTGTATGCAAAAAAGAATATGTGTGTGCGTGTGTGTGTGTATGTGTGTGTGCATGCATGAGTGTGCATGCATGAGTGTGTGTGTGTATGTGTTTATAGTTATTATGAGTATATGCGTGTTTGCATGTGCCTGTGCTCATGTGTTGTGTGTGTTTCTGTATGCACATGTGAGCAAGTAAAATTAAAATTAATGTTTTATTGTTCTCACACTAACACTAAATGTTACCTTTCAATTTACATCTTTTAAACTCCAAACATGGTGTTGCACAATTTCAAACATCAAATCTGACCTTAGCTGTGATTTAGAAAATCATGCAAAAGCTGGCAATAGAAAACCTCTTCAGTTAAAGGAGAATCCAGGCTATTATGGATCTATGTAGTTTACAACACTGCTATGGGGCAAGCAGATGTGTCGACAACCTTAATCTACAACACACACACAGGCAGAACCTGTTCACATTTCAACAACAATTACAAAGGGTGGGACAGAGAGAGGCAAGGAAAGGTAGAGGGGGGACAGAGACTGGAATTACTTAAATTTTCCCACAAGGTGTATGTATACAAATATAATACTAGCAAAGGAAAAAGAAAATCCTCACAGGCAGACAAAATTACATCAGAATAAAAACTGTTCAGACTGTTTCAGTACAGTATGAAAGTGGAGTCAGTGCAGGCAGCAGCTGAAGCAAGAGAATAAAACTATTAAAAGCTGAGTTAGCATAAATCAATGAGATAAACAAAATGTCAGTGCAAAGCTTTCTATCTGCAAGTCTTCTTACAAGACTAAAGTATGGCATTAAATAATTACATACAGAGCTAAAATAGGGGGAAAAGGGAAGGAAACCCCCTCCCCCCCCCAAAAAAAAAAAAAAAAGTGAATAGTTAATTTAAAATGAAATAAATGGTGGAAATTGTTAAAAAAAAAAAAAAAAAAAAAAAAAAAAAAAGGGTGGGGGTGGAAGGCGAATAAATAAGTGTGGAAGAAAGGGACAGTAGATACTAAGCGGACGCAAAATTTTCAAGAATGTAACTATTATTAACACTTTTTAACGAACCAGCTCTGAACCTGCTTCCTATCACTCAGCTTACTGTTAAGCCACAGATCTGTGTTTTCTTGTTGTTGGGAATAACCATCTTCACAGTCAGGCATTATACCCTGTTAGGGTGAAAACCTGTTGCTTGTGTAGTATCAGTTGTCTATTGCATTTGTTTTGATTTCCTGCAGTCTTGTAACCTACCACTATTCCTTTTTCTGGGAACAGTTTAAAGATCAAACAAACAATTTGAAAATGGGCAGAATCTGTGTCTGGCCCGCACTGTTCACAACAGCCAGCCTAACCTAAGTGCAGACATACCCAAATCATAGTTAACACTAAAGGCTTCCATGTGTCATTTTGAACACATGCACACGCATGCGCGCACACACACAACACACACACACACACACATCATACATTGGTGAAAACAGTCAAATGCATTCATGCATGCACCGATGAATAACATGCAGGGCCTGACACAAGCTGTGTGATGCATGTGCGCTCTTGCACACACACACACACACACACACACACCACACACACACACCACACGCCGCGCCGCACACGCAGCGACGACACACACACACACACACCACACAGAGAAAACATAAGTTGTTATAAAGTCATTAGTTGAAAGAACAATCACATAACAAGTGAACAAGCAAGTAATTCACATTATCTCACTTGGTCACATGTCAGACTATTACAATTCTGTTTTGATTCAGTGATTCTTGTGCCTGTAGCTGTTGCCCACTCATCTGAAGTCTCTTTACTTTAAACACACGTATAGATCTCACAAATCACTTATGTAGCAGGATTAGCAGACAACACAGTTCTTTAGCAACACAGCTTCTTTCCATTAAATGTTTGACCAGACTATCAAAATTGTTTCTTTGGAATCTCTACATAATTTTGTATGTTTTTTTTGTTTTTGTTTTTTCCTGTAAACAACAAAACATACCAGCACATCTGACAGAATTTGCACAAAAAGACATGATACTGAAGACATGGAAAGGAGCACTCAATGTTTGACTGTAAGCTGGTCTGCAATGCCATAGTAGTCTGACAACACCCCATAATAAAACAAAAAAAATAATCTTACGTATATCATCCTACTATAACAGTAACCTATCACTGATAACCCATTATCACTGAATATTAAAAAAAAATGAAGAAAAGTATGAAGAAGTGGTAGGTGCAGAAGGTGGTGGGGGAAAAGCCTGATATTTAAAACATTTCCTTTACATCAAGAAATAACACATTTCTTGCTTCAAAAAAACTTTCAACAAGTTTTATAAGATTTCATACTATCGGTTAAAAAAAAAAAAAAAGCAGAAACTAAGGTGGCAGTCAGAACATTCCAAGCAGCAAGAAAGAGGAAATCAGCTGGAAAAGAAAGAAAAAGAAGAAATCTGCTGAAAAGAGGATAACTGCAGAGCTTCCACTTGCAAATTTACCATGTTTTTCTTCAGTTAAATTTGTAAATGATGTGTCACATATTAAGCTTGCATGCTGGGCTGTCATATGTCTGTGCAATAATGCCAAGAAAAGAATTGGTCCTTCTGTCTCTCACGCAGTCTTAAGAAGTAAAAAAATTGTGCCTCTCCACATAATCAAAGTGTGTTCTGAGATGTGAGTGATCAGTTTTTGATCAATCTGGAATTAAAACAAAGGATGAAAATTCAAGACTTGAGGAAAAATAGGATAGCCTTCCTTTTGTCTTACAGCCCATGTTGGCTTGGTACACTGTGTACCTAGCCAACTACTGTGTTCACTGTACTGTCCAATCAGCAGTGAGGAAAATGTCTTCGAAGTTCGAAGGCAAATGGGAGAGTGGCAGTGTCACATACCATTTAACAGAGACTGAACAATGCATTTTTTTTTTTTTAACAAACCAAATGACAGTTTCCAAATACGACCAAATAAATCTTCGTTCATGAAGCAATACAAGAAAGAAATATCCATCCCATTCCCACCAACCTTCTCTACTCATCACTTTCCACCCCATGCTCTATCTCCCCCCCCCTCCCCCCCCTTTCTCCTTTTTTTTTCCCTGATATCACAATGGATGGTAAATATAGATAAACAAGAAGATACTCTCTCAAGTGAATTTAGTGACGTTCATATTCTCTCCTCTCTGTCTCTCTCTCTCACACACACAACATACACACACACTCATTCTCTGACATGCACCAACACAATGAGACTGTGACACTATCTCACACACTCTCTCTCACACACACAACTAACTCACTCTCTCTCATTCTGATCTATTCTATTCATGTTGTTTGTAGCCCCGCTGACCAGAATGGGGCCATGCCAGGGCTGTCACCTTATATCTATTGACAAAAAAATTCATTCTTTCTCTCCCTCTCTCTTGCTCACAGACAGACACCACACACACACACACACACACACACACTTATTCACACTAACCTCAGACACGTACACTCTTACAGTGACAAACTGCGATAACAAAACAACAACTCCCCCCCCCCCCCCCACACACACACAAATATATATATATATATATGATAACAGACACTGACACATACAGTGATACATTCTGATTAATAAAAATAAAACCCTAAACAGATGCAGTGACTCAGACAGGCACAACCACTCAAGCATACACAGTAACACACACACAACACACACCACACCACACCAGTGGCCACAAAACTCTCTCATACACACACACACACACACACACACACACACACACACACACACAAAAGAGCTCTGAGATGTGTCCCACGCCTTTGCTTTTTGTCCCCTCACACTAAGCTGTCTGCGGACATTGTCCCATGGTGACTAAAAAAAATGTCTGAAGCTCTGCTCAGCTGTTATAAATATTCCCCTGTTCTCTGTCTGTCCTCTTGCATACATGGTCTTTATCATCATCGGTCTGTCTGAAACCTATACAAACTCATGTTCCCTCCCCAGTTCCAGAGGTAAACCAAAGCTTGCCGTGACATTTAGCAAGCATATTTTCTTTCACCTCTTATCTGCCTTATATGTTTTTCCAGTTATTATGTTCATGCTGGCTTATTATGGGTCATTTAGATAATTATGAGTTATTTTTAGCCAGAAAGAGTTTTTGTCACAAAGCCTGTACCCCTGCACCCAGCAACGCTCACACCAGTCACAGTCACACTCCAACATCGGCTGTTGTTCTTCCTAATTTGGTCTCGGTTCCATAAACTTAGCGGCATGGTCGACTCCCTCACTAGAATCTGCATTACAGCCGACACTATTAATCGATAACAATGAGTGAGAATGTTCTGCTTTAGACCTGCACATGATCACGATCGTGTTGATGATGATGATGACGATCATCATCATCATGACCATCATCGTAATCGATTGATGTCTGCTTTCCCTTTCATTTCGCGAGAACTGCAAAATATACAATTCAATTTTTGCTCTACAACACATATTCAATAAATCACTGTAAAAGGCATTCTGTATAGTGAGATACTGAAATGCTTGCAGAGAAGAAAAAAAAAGACAAAACACCGGATCAATATTGAGAGGCATACGCCTCCGTCTTACCCGTTCCGCCATCTTGATGTGATCGCAGGGGACGTTACTTCCAAACAGTGCGGCTCGGAGTGTTTTTTCTTGGGCAGTAGGCGGAGTCTTGTCATGCGTCTTGAAAAAATCTCTCATTTTTCTTTTGTTTTATTTTCTGACTTGATTTGTCTCAACTTTCTTTTCCTAGCAATGGAGCACTTAGCTGCTGTCTTTTTTCTGGGAATAGAGTCCACAGGTTATATATTCCGATTCTTTATATAACGCACACACACAAGCACCTAAAAATACAAGTGTAGGCTAAAGGGAAATAAGCGTACAATGTGGCAACGACCTGGTTGCGTGGAAGCTTCCACGTTGTCCAAAATGACAGAACACGGAACAGGTGACGACATTACTCAGTATAGCTTTAGAACCTTGCCACCCGATAGTGACTTCAAGCGCTGAATAAATTACAATTCAGCACACCAAAAGCCCCCCTTGTAATGTTTCATGCACAGTGGGCGAAGAACCAGAAGTCGACTGAGAAGGGACGGTATTTGTTGAGACCATTTATGCCATTAATGATAGCGCATTTCCTAAACACGGACCTCTGTCTCTGTCTCTGTCTCTGTCTCTCTCTCTCTCTCTCTCTCTCTCTCTCTCTCTCATACTATGCCCTCTCTCTCTACTTCTCTCTCTCTCTCTCTCTCTCTCTCTCTCTCTCTCTCCTAAGTCGGAACTATAATTTCCGGCCCCGGCAATTTTTGAATCAGTGAGTCGCAATGTTCAGAAACGAAACTTGTGTTTTCAGCCTTACTGTGTGTTAACATAGCATACACACACGCACGCGCGCGCGCGCACACACACACACACACACACACACACACACACACACACACACACACACACACACACACACTGAGACTACGTTTTAACATGGGCAGTACGTGATTTGACTACTGCAGACCTAGCTAGGCCTACTATATGCTTCACCCCCTCCCCCTCCCGCCCCCCCCCCCTCCCCCCGTCTTCTTAAGTGCATTACAGTTTGATATTTGATATAATGTTCAAATGATTGATAGCTTTTGTTCTTCTTCTTTTATGGGGCTTGGGCCATGACTGATTCAAATACACAAAGTGATCTGGAGGAAGTTGAAAATAAAAGTGTTTGAGAAGGACACTTTCCTTGCGACGGTAACTGAGTATTGATGTGTGAGTCTTCTACTGCAGTTACAGACTTTGAATTTGTTACCAGCGTCGATCTTTTCTCTGTCCAGGTCAGTTCAACTAGAGATCAGAACCAGTTCTTGCTAACACTCAGCGCCCAGCTCACTAAAGTGTCAAAGAACAGGAGTTTGAATCTGCTTAATCATAACAGTGACAGCATGGAGAAAGACACTAACGGATAGCGGCACATTATGCAATGTCCATGAGCGGCTGTCAGTTTCGTCTAGAAAGTCAGATGCTAAAACTGTCATTGTAAATCAAGATTGAAAGTACACGTTGCTGAAACTGACGTAGACAACTGAGGGCAATGGCTAAACAATGCTAATTAACGGAAGGGTTTTTGTTGGTTGTTGTTGTTCCCCCAAAGACTAGGTAGGGCAAAGGAGTGATCGCACAAACGAAAAGCAGTTCAAGTCACGCAAAACATCAGTCCCGACGCTGCATCTGTTTAGCTCCCAGACTAAACCCGATCTTGAAGTCGAAGGATAGGACA
The DNA here is from genome assembly GCA_033310375.1 of Conus canariensis. Classification (NCBI taxonomy): domain Eukaryota; kingdom Metazoa; phylum Mollusca; class Gastropoda; order Neogastropoda; family Conidae; genus Conus; species Conus canariensis. Next base: position 43,527,531 of record CM065715.1, read on the forward strand.
TTGGCCGGAGGCCCTTAAAAGGACAGTGTATACTCGCAGACCGAAGTTTGCATTTTTCGTGGCAGTAGCCTAGTTGTCGTTGGCAGTAGTGTGTCTAGTTCCGGATTGGAGCTGCAGTCTGTCGCCCTATCAGCTTTGGCTCCTTATGAACTCCGGTTCATTTCATTTGTTTTGTGGTGTTGGTCGGCCGACGGTGGGCATCAGTTTTCTTCGCCTGTTCCCCCCTCAAAAGGCCTGTCTTCAGGGCCACCAGGCGGCCTTCATGCTCGGGTGGCGATCGTCCTGTGCCACGTGAAGCCGCCTCAAAGCGGGAGCCAGACAAAAGTCCCTGGAGAGCTGCACGAGTCCTGTCTATGGTGCGCGCAGACTACGACCAAGAAGGCAAGTTTTCAGCCCAACTGCGAGAGGGGTGCCCTCATACTCTGCCCTCAAAAGCATGGTATCCCAGGCTACGGTAACCGCAG
>CM065715.1:43532994-43545494 GCA_033310375.1 Conus canariensis
ACAGGCGCTCAGCTAGATTCTTATTAAAGTTTTCTACTAGAGCCTGGGAGCGATGGTTGCCTGGAATCCCTCTCTTAACTGTAACCCGATGTCTTAAAAACAACTGGTTTACAGCTCCCTTAAACTCTTTTCCATCATCAACCTGAATTAACCTAGGATACTTTAATGGACCTCGCATGTATATTTGTTGTAAAGCCACAGCCACAGCAGTTGAGCTTTTATCCGTTAAAGGCTCAGCGTCTTTATACCTTGAAGCCATGTCAACAACTGTAAGAGCATACTTACACTTTTTTCTTCTAACTTTGTCATGTGGAAGATACAACAAGTCCATCTGGTGGGTGTCATTAGGAACTGAGTTAACAAATCGAGGCCTTATTATTCTTTTTGGGGCAGGCAGATATATTTGCCAGATCGCTTGTTTTGAAAGCCAGTCTTTCGCTTCTGATTCAGACACCCTAGCAGCTTTACTCAGTTTATCAATAGCGGCCTTTCCGTTCCAATACCCTCCAGGTGAATAATGTATTTTGTACTTTGTATCGTCCATAAGAAGGACTGTTTTTTATTACATTTTTAGCTATGTTTTTTTAGATTGAATAGGCAAGAAGAAAGATTGCTCCCATAGCACCTATAATAAAGCCTATTTCTACCATTTTCTGATCCTCAGATGGTTCATAAAAGTCAGACAGTTCTGGCGGTGACGATGTTAGAAACTTCTTTCCTGTCACTAAGTAATATTCATTCATTGCTTCATCAACGTCTGTAAATGTGTGCTCTGCATGTCCCTGTTCTCTTAACTTTTTATTAATAAAGTCTAAGTGAGCAATCCTCCTTTTCTCGTAAGCGTCTCTTGCCTTAGCTAAATCTTCCATTGCCTTGTTATGGCGTTCTCTCTCTTCATCAGACCGCAATTTACTAAACATATAATTGCTGCCAGAGAAAGCCAATGCATTAACAATAGCCCCGCCCACCATCAGAACTATTCCAGACATCTTTTTTATAAATGAATGAATTTTTTTTTATAAATCAATATTTTTTAGAATGAATCTTTTTTTTTATAAATCAATCTACCTAAATGCATTAATCTTTCTATGCATTGATGTTTTCTGGGATAATCCCCTGTGCAACAAGAAAGTCTTTTGAGGCAATCCCCGCCGTTATTACAGCTATAACCTTAACAACATCCTCAATGTCTAACCTTCCTAGATCAGCTGGTCTCATCTTAAACATGTTTTTTGCTAACATGCTATATCCTATACTAAGGCCGCTGATTACAGCAGAGTGGTAAATCGTATTAATAATCTTTTTTTCGCTCATGTTTTTTATTAACTAAAAAAATAATTAAAATAATCATAATATGAAAGACTGTCTATGTGCTTTTTAATCAGATAATCTTTTGTTGCCAGAGCTAAAAATAAGGTTGTAACTAGTTTCGGCGAATCTTCTATCTTTCCCATGTTGGGCGGGTTTATTCTTAACAAACATTTTGCTAGGGTTGAATAAACTATAACACCAACAATGGGCACTGCATAATTAACCAGCGTTAAACTCATGGTTTTATTATTTTTATTGTTTTTAAAAAGAGTTTAAAAAATGGATTGCGACGAGCTATTAAAGTGTGAGGAGGCGGCAGACCTCTGTCATAAAGAAAGATTATACTCGCTGGCTGCGTGTGGGAAAACCAGGCAGTATTTAGGCGTTGAACTAAGTATCGAACAGATTCAGCAATTGTCTACATCAGACGTTGAGAAGTATTACGCCAGGTACGAAGCACAGCTAGGATCAAAAATGGTTAGATCGGTGGGACAGACAATGATTAGTTTATATGCTAAGTTAATAGGCAAGATAGCGCCGATTGATTCAGAAGAAGATTTAAAATATGACTTAACACAAGATCCGGTTTTAACCAAGTCCCTAGAATCTCTTGCATGTGACATGTATTATAGATTTGGGACGTTGCTATGTCCATTTATCATGGGATTAATTACTTTCAATCATATTAATTTCAATCATATTAATTTTAATCAGACTAAAAAAAATGAGCGAGCAGGAGAAGACTCCACAGGCGAGTGCCCCACAAGTGAATTCTCCACAAGTGAATTTACAGGCGAGTGCCCCACAAGTGAATCCACAAGTGAGTGTCCCACAAGTGAGTAGTGTTACTAAGTCTAAAAGTGCTGGCCGTGTTGAGGCCGGCCGTAAACTAGCTGAATGGAACAGACTGCAAAAAGCAAACCAAGCAGCAAAACAAAAATTATTAGATAGTAATACAACATCAGCACCAGCACCGCCACCGCCGCCAACAACAACACAATCAAACTATAAGATGTATTATTATGTGCTGGGAGTATTGTTGTTGGTGGAGGGCTTTTAGCATACAAGCGCCTAAAGCCATACTTAGCAGCAAAGTCACAAACCCCCACAAAAACAGTAAAGGAACCAGCTTCTGCAAAAAAAGTACAACCTCCTGCTGTAGACCCATTTTTAATAAATTAGTTTTTTAATGTGTTGTTAAGTACTGGTTAAGTACAAGCTAAGTACTGGTTAAGTCAGTTATAACAAGTTAAGTGCAAGTTAAGTGCAAGTTAAGTGCAAGTCATGTTAAGTACTAGTTAAGTACTAGTTAAGTTCTTAAGTAAAGTACTAGTTAAGTACTAGTTAAGATCTTAAGTTAAGTACTAGTTAAGATCTTAATTTAAGTCGGCCAAGTCGATTCTCCAGTGGTCTATAGCGTATGAAAACTCGGGGTTAACGGAAGTTCGCTTGCTATTGGTAGAGTCTAGCGACTTCTTATTAACAGCAGTTGTGTTTACTTGATGAAGAGTAGAGCGCAGATTAACGTTTGTGTGATAAAATACTTTGCGCTCAAAGAGAGCCTGCTTGTAGTCGTTGTGACTTTTTTTTTTTTTTTGACAACTTCTTTACCTATACCCTTAGCTTTCTTCATTACAGAAGTCTGGGTAGCAATACTATACATCTTTGCCCGTAAGCCAACATATTCTAGTATAATCGTCCCATTAAGTTCATCCTTCATCTTTCCAATCACTTTCTTATTCACGGCTGAATGTAAAGGCGAATCTTTAGGATAGTCACATGTGTCGTACCATCCGTCAGCTCCTTTAGCTACCTCCGCCTCTAAGTCCTTATAGAAGTCTTCGGTTGGGATGTCCAGAATAAAACTATCAGTGTCTGTGTAAACGACATTTGATTCTGGGTATAGCGGCTTAAAGTAGTCGTATAGAAATTCTAGCATCAATAACTTTGACAGCTCTAGCACGGCAAACCCGATAAACACCGGCTTGTCCAACTTCACATTCTGTTTCTTCATCATAACTCCAACCAGGCTGTCGCTAAATCTTCTAAAGTCTTGGTAGTTAGGTTTAGAGACCAGCTTAATTGCTTGTTTTTCTTTCGTAACTAATCTTACATCTTTACGATTGTGTACGTTCTCCATCGTCTTGCCAAAACAGCTGTTGTTCATCAACTTAAAGAAGTCTTTTTCTGAAGCGTCAGCGGCCGCAGTCCTAAGATCGGTGTTCTTCGTGATGTATGGTCTCATGAAAGGCTCTTGTTCAAATTCTATTATTCGGTGAACAGCTCTCAGTTTTAACCCGTGTCTTAAGTAAAATTGTAACAGCCTGTAATGACAGACATAATTTCTCTTGTGTCGAAGATTAGGCACGAGTTTAGGCGGTTCTGTGGGACTCATCTTTAATCTTTCTGCGGCTAAGGGGAAATCATTATGAAGGTCATGCAACTCTGCGGGATAATCTAAGTCTACCTCTAAGATTAGTCCTATTGGATTATCGGGTGTAAGCTGTGATAGCATACTCAACACGGCAGTAACATCATGAGGCCCGTTTATCATTTTAAAGTTTCTCAATGGCAGTGCCTGGCTCATGGCCCACCCATACAGATTGTTGGCATCTAAGTACATCAGATAGTTGGATGGTTTAGTGGGGTCATAATCGTCTAAATACTTGTTGTTGGCTCTGCGGTAAGGATGACAGGCCATGCTAATGCCTCCTCTCAGCCCATCCTCAATCATCTGAAGTGTATCCAGATCCGATATTAAGTCGATCTGAATGTTTGTAGACTTCAAGAATGCGTCCCAAGACAACCCCGGGGCAGAGATGTACTGTGATGAATCTAGACCGTAATGTTTCATGCAAGTAGCTCTGTAATTCTGAAAGACGTCTGCCAATAAACACACGTCGGCCAATAAGTACTGATCGTGATAGTCGCCCATCGTTTTGCAGTGCAATTCTGTCCAGGCTTTCTGCGCGTATTCATAGTCGGCGTCAGATATGCCTCCGCCTCTAAGCCGGCTGTAAAAATCGTCTTTATGTGGCAGCGCCGGCTCGTTAAACCTGTCCCACGAGTCCATGTATTCATAAGGATAGACACCTTTACGTACTAAAGATGGGTCGAAATATTGTTTGGTTATTGGACAGTCTTGTAGAGATTCTGCTAACTTACTTAAACTCCCCATCAGATGTTGGGCAGAGTCATAGAAGGATAAACAGTCTACAGTAAAGGTCATGTACTTTTCTGATGACTGTGCAATACAGCTAACTCTCTTACATTCAGAAGTTATTGCTTGCATGATAAAGTGAGAATCATAGCCTCGTAAGTTATGAAAGAAGATAGGCAGTTTCCATTTTTCGGGGTTAACCTTGAGTTGAAGATTACAACTGTTGTGTGCCGCCCCTCTGAATTTACCAGTAATGTGATCGTGGTCTCTTACAGTGTCGCCTAATAACTTGCATTTACATATCCAACAGTGTGTGGCTGATTCGTAGCGCCTTTGGTCTTCGGGGGTCATCTTAATGTCTGAAAAGTTCAGCTGATTAGAGAATTGATTGCGAAGGTGTTTCATCTGCTCCAAAAATCGACCAGCTGCGTCAGGACCTCTGTAAATCTCCGGCTGTGTGTGCCCGCCATCTGACCTAACAGCAACAAACGCATAAGAACAGATCTGATGACGGGATAATAGGGTTGTTTTTTGGTCTTGCTGAGGGCTGTAGTACTGTGGCAAGATTGATTCAAAGTCAGCATAGACTACGTATGGGCTCATTTGCATTTTGTGTACATTCTTAAAACCCACCTTAGACCCTGGTTTGGGTGTAAGAAGTTTGATTTTACAGTCTACAAAACTTTTACAATGTTTCTTATGTTCAGCAGCTGCCTCTATAGATGGTATTCTGACCAAACACCTTCTACAAAGCTCCTGTTTAAATTTGTCCTTTGTAGTATAAGCCAGAAGTCTGCTAATTGATCTGATTAATACATAGTGGCTCTTGGAACCGTCTGCAAACAGAATCAGGTCTACATGATTCTCAAGTGATTCACCTAAAGTGGGAGCTTTGGGAGAAATCCTTAGAGGGACTAGATTGTCTGCTACAGACCATGTGTATACGCTTACAGTTATTGGTTTGTTTTGCTCTTCAAACTGATCGATACTTTCTACGCTCACTGGAAAGGTTATGTTATTTAAGTTCAGCTCATTTATATACTGCCTATAATTGGAAACTCTGTTTGCATGATTTTTAACGTGATGTAAATGCGCCAAAATACACCACATGAAACACAAGTTATCCGAATTATGTATATTTAAGACTGCTCGTTTTAACTCTAACTCTCTTGGGAGAGGAAGGTAAGAATTGCCGACTATAGGAGAGTATTTGGCTTGTCTTAGTCTGATTTCAAGGACTGTTCCTTCAGACCAGCCGGAGCCGCGCAATTTCGCTTCTTCGCTTGCATGGTTAAACTGTGTAAGCATGTAATCGGCCCAGTCAGAATTAAAGTCGTAATAACTCATTACTTCTTTCTGTCTAGTTGAAACCCAGACTAGTATACTATTATCATCGGGGGTTATATATTCAATCTGAATGGCCAACAACACTTTTACTGGCGGGTTAAATTGAAGAGACTCTGGGATTTTAGAGATAGCATGTGTTACGCTTTCCTGAACGCTTGAGGGGTTAATGATGTCCATGGCTAGTTCACTGAACATATTGCCCACTGGTTTAGCATCCAACGCCTTTGTGGCCGTCATTTTTTAAGGCCAATATATAGGTAATACAAAAAAAAATAAATACTAAAATTTAGCTAATATTTACTAATTTGAGGTAATACAAAAAAATAAATACTAAAATTCAGTTAAGTTGAATAGCTGCTCCTTCAGAGTTAGTAAAAATAAACAATTCAACGTCATCAGGAGCCATAATATTAACTAAAATTGCAATACACTTTATAACTGGGTTGGGCCAAGAATCTGGCATTTTACTGATTACGTTGGTTACACTTTCGCGAATATCTGTGTGCTCAAAAAGATCCGTAATTAATTCGCCAAACACGTATCTTAACTCTTCTTCATTAGCCTCCCGCTCCATCATTAACTCTAAGGCGCAGCATATATTTTAAGCTCTGTAACTACTTTGGTCGTCATTTTTAAGATCGAATATATAAGTAATACAAATAATTAAATCAGGCTCGTTTTTGGGTTTGCAGGGTTCTGCTTTGCAATGTTCTTTCTGATTGCCTCAGCGTCTACCTGCTGTGAAGTAAAAGTCTTTCTCCATTTCTTTTGGAGGTCGATCTTTTGGCGTCTGTAATCATCGCCGTCAGCCATGGCTCGTTTAAATTCTTCGTCTGTTACTTTTCCATCCAGTAATGTATTGCTTATAATCAGCCTTAATGAATGAAGTTTTGCTGTTGCTAGGGCTACAATGGCAGTGTGCTTTTGTAATTTGGGCGTTAGCTTCTTTAAAACCGCACTTACAATCGTGGACACGGCACCTAGCCCTAAACCAACACTCCCAAAAGCTATGGATATCGGTGTCCCAACTCCAGTAGCTAAAAGAGCAACACTAGACCCGGTGCTTAAGCTGGCTACAACTGATGAGCCGGTGATTATATAAGAAAGGACATTTAAAGCTTTAGCATATTTCTTTCTAGTAACCCTATACTTATTTAAGTCACTTTCTATTTCTTCTTCAAGCTCAGTCATGTGCTTTAATCTAAACTGCTGGCCGTCTTCCATTTTAAAACAAGATTATTTTTTTTTAATCTTGTACATATCTTCTTATTAACCCTTCTGGCAGCACTTCATCAACAGAGTAAAACGCAATAAAATCAACATACTTAATGAAAATAAAATCGAGTACTGTTAGTTTGTCTTTGTCAACCATCACAGTAACTTTGCCAGAAGATACAGAAGTGTTTATTTCATCCCCGTTTTTAGTAATAACAATAACAAGCCTAAGAGGACCGCCCAAGTTTTCAGACTTTACGCCTCTGATTAACGTATGCTCTGGCAAACTAGGATCAGCCTCCCTTGGAGTAATAAATAAGCGAAAAAGCATCGTCATTTTTCTAGGCAGTGATTCTAGTTTTGGGTTAAATTCTAAGCCGACGGTGTCGCCCCCCACTTCAGCTAAGGACTTCTTTCTCCGCAGCATATATTCAGAGCCCTGCTTAGTTATTTCAATCTGCTTTTTCTGTTGTGTTCCTGGGACTAGGCTAGCAAGAAGGCGTCCTTCATTCAAAGCTTTTCTAAAATTGTATTTCTTATCAAAGTATACATAGGGGCTTCGTAGTTCAAACTTTAAATGCCAGTTAATGTCAGGAAGCAACGCCCAGGCATTCTCTCGTTTATGAAGTTTGTATTCGTGTTTGCCAAAATCGTTTGCCCTTAGATTTCTTATCTCTTCCAGGGCAGGATATTGCTGTCGTTTTTTATCTTCAATTTCTATTCGTTTGTAAACGCCATCGTCGGTGTACTCAAATCCATAAACATTCCCTGTCACTCCTATTAGATCAAAGTCAGTTGTGTCTGCTAGATCTTTTAGCTCTACTGCAGCGCATTTAGGAGCTAACTCTGCTTTTGATTCTGGCCCTCGGGACATTCTTTTTAATATAAACAATTTATTATAAACAATCTATAGTAAACAATCTGTAATAAATAATCTATAATAAACAATCTATAGTAAACAATCTATAATGAGCAATCTATAATAAGCAATCTATAATAAGCAAACGTATTGAACTGGCGGGTCAGTCCGTAAGCATAGTTTAGCGTGCTTAGATTTTTCTAGCTGCTCTTTTATTTTTTTTAGTTCATCCCTGTCCCTGATTATATAGTTTTCACTTAAACATTCTTCAAAACTATCCCTGTCCTTAGTATAGAATAAGATGACTGATTTTAACTGCGATCTAAAGTCTTTTAAGACAGCATTGTATTTCTGAGTTAAGAGCCAAACAGAAACTAATGCGTGTCTTCCGCTAAAGGCTAGCTTAGACAGAGTCCTTCTTTTTTTAACAATGTCTTGTTCAGCTGAACAGTCATCAATAATAAACAACGTTTCAGTTCCCTCAAATAGCCTATAGTAATGTTCTAAACAGTCGCTTAGCTTGTCAGTAGGATCAACTAAAAATATATTCTCGTCTGTCCAAACAAACTGCCTTTCTTTGTAAGACTTGTGCTTAATGGTTGTGCAGAATATAACAATGTACTCGTAATGAAATCTGTAGACTGTTTGTAACAAATCAAGCACGAAGACAGTTTTCCCACACCCAGTAATCCCACAAATAAGCGAGCAGTGCGGGTCTTTAGGCAAAAAGTTCAAACTATCCATCTGTTTTAATAGGCTATTTCTTTCAGTCTATTTTCTTCAATGTTCAGCTGGGCGTCATAAACCACAAAAACGTGCATTTGTATCTGGCCATTCTCCTCCTCTTCCTTATTAATCTGTATGAGTATGCCATCTGACCCTACCCTTCTTCCACCCCCGTGCAGTCTGTTGTCATACGTGGATCTAAAATCCAGCCATAGTCCATATTTGTCTGTTAGATAATCTTCGAGTCTTACATCGTGAAGGTGAAGTTTTTTACACACATGATCGGCTATGGGGCTTGTCTGTCTGCCTCCAGCAAACAATTTTCTTATTTCATCAAAGTGTTGGTCGGGTAAAAGTCCGGCCGAATACAGCTGAAAAGGCTTGCCATCTACTGTGCAAGACAGCTGCTCAATTTTTGGGTTGTAAAACACCTCAGATTCTCTCTGAAAAGGAGCTGAGGGTTCAGTAAATAGCAAGAGAACCCCCTTTAGGGACCTTAAAGAATTGCTTATAGCTATTTCCCAGACAGTGTCTTGCTTGTTTTTAATCGCTAGACTGTGGTGTAAAACTCTTTCAAAGTAAACAACCGCCCTACTTTTATACTGATTTAAGATTATTCTAGCCAGTTCAGGGTTAGTAACAACGTCAAAATTAAGAGAGATGTTACTAACAGTGTATCTAGCTGTTGGGTCATCTGATAAAATAACAGACCCGCTGTCATTGAATGTCAGTTCGTAAGTAAGTTTGTCTCTTAGTGCGCCTTGGTAATATGGCTGATGGGTTTTTAACAGTTCAAAATCTAGAGGGATGCAAAATCTGTTCTTAAATGCTCGCGCTATTGCCTGGTCTCCCTCGTCTTCCTTTGCATCTGCAGCATTAAGCCTGTGCTTAAGACCGTTTGGGCTCTGGATTCCCTGAAAGATTTTGTCTTTTCTTTCTGTTCTAGGCAGCCACAGATCAGAATAGAGATTAAAAATGTCTGCGCTACTCAGTGAGAAGACTTCTCTACCTTCCAGTTTGATTACCATATTTTTAATGATGGCCCTGCCCAGGTTAGCAACAACAGTAGCATTAGGATCCGCTGACTCAATATCTATTTTGAATGACAGCCTGACAGTGCCTGGCATTATAACATCGTCAGGCCCAAGGTCACTAAATCTTACTGTTAACATTTCATTGGGCTCAATTGTTGATGGATTATTTACAACGCGCACAGTCTGTCTTATGCCTTTTATGCCGTGGGGCTCCTTCGCTTTTCTGAATGGATCAAGGTCGCAGCCGTATGGGTTCATTTTTTATAAAACAAAAAATAATAAATATATAAATATGGCAGAAGGCGATGATTATGACGCGATTAGTCCTATTGAAGAAGAAGATGATGAAGAGCCGAGTCCTTCATTGCAAGATGAACTTGAAGAAGCGAGTTCTTTACTCCCTAGACGGCCTCAAGATTTAGGAGCGGGCTCTGTACTCCTTAGAGCTCGTCAAGAACTTTTAGGAGTAGGCTCTTCACTCCCTAAAGCCCGTCAAGAACTATTGCGACAACGAATTGAATTATTCTATAGAAGTATAGGGCGGGAGCTGCCAGACGCGATCGATCTTAACGATTTTGAGATGGGAAAAGGGGGCGGAGACGAGGAAGGTCATTTGTTTATAAAATATATGAAGGGCGATAAACAAATGCGTAAACAAGTTACTGATAGTCGGGACCCCTCCGAGTTTTTAACTCTGGGCTCACTTGGAGAGATTCCTATTCGGATCAGAAGGCGATTAAATATTGCAGATCCAAGGAAGTCTGCTCTAAGGTCTAAGGCTGTTAGTGCTTTACAGAGCGTGAAGCAAAGGCTGCCAACACAATCTGAAATACAAAACATACCTCTTCAAGAATTAAATCGAACAGCAGATGATCTAATAGCAGAAATTGAGACGAGTTTTAATGAAGAAACAATTGGCGGTTCTCAATTGCCTAGGCAAAGAGAAGGTGAGCTGAGTCCTGAAGAAGAAACAGCTTTAAAAACAATTAATGAACCTCCATTGTCTACGAGTGAACTCGGGGATATTAGAGCTGCTCTGCGTGAACTCTTGGCTATTAAGTCTACTTTAACAACTATAAACGAAGAACTAAAAAACAATTTGGCAAAATTTAATATACTAGAGAGAGAGATAAAAGAAGAAAAAAATAAACTGGCTGATGCAGATGATAACAATTTAGGACAAGAAGAAAAGGCTAGAATACAGGCGAAAATACAGGATTTAATGATAGAAAGGACAAACAGGTTATCAGCGTTGTATATTAACAGAGAAAAAATAGATACCCAAATAAGCAGAATCAGAGAAACTATGAACAAAATGATTTATGAAAATACTACGTTAGCCGAAAGAATAAGGACTCTGTTCAGAGAGCAGGGGATTACAATAGTTAGTATATTAACAGCTGTTGGGTTTGCTATCTCTACACTGGTTTATGCATTAACTGGCGGTGCGCCAACAGGACCAGTAGCTCCTCCAACGCCTCAGCCCGGTAAAAGTTGGATTAGAAAACAATTGCACCATCTAGCAAACCTATTAAAGAAGTTAGCTGTCAAAGCGCTTGATGCTCTGCCTGGCATAATAGGCAGTGTTGTTAGTTGGGTTTTGTCTACCATAGGCAAAGTGGCTGGTTATATGGCTGACCATCTGTGGACGTTAGGAGTGCTGGCTGCCGGTTTAATTTTTAGTGAAATAAAGTATGGCTAATCCAGTAAAAGTTAAAAACACAACAAGGGCTGTCTTTTCGCTAGTGTGTCTGTCGGGGTGAGGTACATCAACAGGTGGACTGCTTTCTGGGCTGCTTATAACTGGTGGGGGGTCGCTTTCTGCAGGTTCTGGGCTAGATACTTTTTTTAAAATGGCTGGCGCGGGCCTTGTGTTTAAGCCTTGATTGTGTCCTAAGTTTTGACCGTCTCCGGCTATGAGGATTTCATTATTATAATTCTGTATCATGCCAATCTGTAGTCTAAGGTCAGAAGGCAGCATGTATAATCCATGGCCCACAACAAAGTCAACCTTTGACCTAGCATGTGCAAGAACGTTTTGGTACCTTTGTATGCTGGAAGGCAAATCAACAGCAGAGTTAATAGCATCTTCTAAATTGGCTAGAAATTGTTTTCTGGCGTCAAAGCCTGTAGATTGATCCACTATGCTAGACTTGGTCTGTGCTTGCGCTCCTAATAGACACCAAACGTACGTGCGTATGGAGTCATTAAGTCTTTGCACTCCTGGAATTGTTAGACCTTTACTTTCATCTAAGATAAATGTTGCCCAAGCATTGGGGTGTTTTTGTTCTATTGATCCCAATCTAACTTGGGAGTTTGGCTTAAAAGAGGTGTGGCCGGGCCAGTAGTCAAAATTATATTCTCTACGCTGGCCCCACAAATACAATGTGCCCAACCCGTGATTGCGGTCTAACTTTTGTCTAAAGTTATTTGAAGGGTTAATGTTAAATTCGTTGCAGATTCTTTCATATGCATTCTTGTCCATTGGGCTGTTGAATGGATTAAACGCGTTGTCGTTGGGGAGGGGTACTTGTAGTTCAGTTAGTATGCGTCTATACTGATAATAAACATGAAAGTTATATACTGACCTTACTAAGAGATTGGGGTGGTATAAATGGTTTGCATATGAAACACCGCAGCCAGTAGTTGAGCAGTAAATGGCAAAATTTAACTGATTCTGGTAAAAAGCCATAGGGTTGGATGACCATGCTGATGGCACTCTATCACTCTTTATTGGAGGATTTAAATATCTAGTTAGTGGGTTTACAAGTCTGACTAGAAAGCCATATGATTCATCCACTGCGATGGTTAGGTTACTAAAGTCCAAAGATTTGGGCTCATAAACCCC
>CM065715.1:43552994-43572994 GCA_033310375.1 Conus canariensis
CCACATCACCATGGGCCTATGCTGATGCCCTATGTTGCCGGGTTATCTCCCCTACCCTCTATTTGGCTTCGACGCAAATTTAATTCTTTACAAATTCATATTGGACTTTTCATTGAAAATAAAGTTAATTTGCACATTCCAAGTGTGAGCGCATATGTGTGTGTGTGTGTGTGTGTGTGTGTGTGTGTGTGTGCGCGCGCGCGCGCGTGTGTGTGTGTGTGTGTGTGTGTGTGTGTGTGTGTGTGTTGATGATTGTTCTCAGATGCTGGCATTGGAAGGCATTCTGTTTCATGGCGACATCTGCCAGACTGTATTTAAATCAAGCACAATCTCATCATTCTGAGTCGCTTTCCTCGGCACAAGTAGAAAGCGACTCTTCTGATACGTAGGCTATGGCAGCTTCTTCTTCGTCGTCGTCAGAATCTGGAAAATCCACAAGGAAGTCAGCCATATCTGCTGGCAGGATGACGCCCTCCTCTTCTGCGGACCACACTGGTTCCAAGGTGCCATCAACGTCAATCCATCCATGTCCATTCTGGAACATCACACATGGGTTCGAAAGCCCTCTTCCAAATGACAACTTGATAGTTGCTCCGTTTGATGTGCTCTTGAACAGTTTGTTTGCACGGAGGCATGCTAGCCATGCCAACGTTGTTCAATGTTCAATGGCTCATCTCCACATCTCTCCTTGAGTAGCTGGTGTCGGAGGTCATTAACACCGGTGAAACAATGTCTGCCGTACATGACACAGGTGAAGGTCTCAAGATCGGCTTTGACTTCTTCAGCAATGGCCCATGTACCTCCAAGGCGGGCAATTGTTTCCACAAATCTTGGATTCTGCTGAAGAACTTTGATGGGTTTAATTTTCCCAATGCCCTTGAATGCACTTGTTGTGTCGCAGCCGGTATAAGCATGAAGAGCCAGGTAGGCGGTGCAGTGCTGTTGCCCGTATGCTGTAGCGATGTCAGTGACGTTGATGAGCCGTTGTTTGTTCCCCATTCCTGTGTCGAACAGAATCACCACGTCCTTCAGCTGCAGAGCGAAGTGCAGGAAAATGAAGAAAATGTCTGAGTCGGGACTCTTGACGCGGACGAAGCTGTATCCATTCCGTTCAGCGTACGCACAGTAGAGGGCAACTCTGGAATCCGTCTCTTCTTGTGTGGATTTGAGCGTTGCGGTTGGCGTCCTTGTTGTCGTCAGCTCATCTGCTGATTGCAGCAGGAAGGCTTCTCCCTCACATATCAGCATGACTTTTCTGTCCTTGAAATTTGGCGCATTCTCATCTTTGCTCCAAACTTCGAGTAATACTTGGCTGATCTGCTTCTTGTTTTTGTCATTTGACAGAAACGTTTTCCAGTCTGCAGGACGCTTGGTGCTTTCTCCTTTCACGATGATCTTATCGCCAGTGCCTCTCCTTTTCCTTTCCATTGCTTTGATTGAGTCCGTTTTGTGCTTGTCTGTATTGAACACCACGTCCGTTCCCTTTGGCACCATGTCAAATATCTTCTGGCTGATCTCCCTGAAATTGGAAGGAAGCTGTTGCAAACAGTGAAACACTGCATTGCCATCGATCACAACCAGCGTCGCGTCATGGGGAGGTATAGCGGGATCTTCCATATCTTTGGTGAGGTAGTTGAACCCTTTTGCTTTGTCGGTCTTGTCAAGGAAATCGTCAGCAGTGGCAATACTGTAAGGTACAGGAGTAAGTTGGTGTGTCATCAACTGTTTCAGATTGAGTTGAACACCTGCTTCCTGTGCCTTCACAAGGAGTTGAAAGGCAAAGTTCCCTTGTTGTTTGTATTCCACAACCTTCTTCTTGGTAGTCTTCATGTGGACAGTTTTGTTCACCGATGCTATCGTTTTCAGGTTTAGCCGCTTGACTGGTTCAAAGAAATTGTCATTTGCCATCAGTCTCTGCGTAATGAACGCCTCCTTCACGACATTACCAGCTTTTTCTGCCCTCAACACATCATGCTGAATGCCGGCTGGGACAGATGCTCCAGATGACAGGGCGATGAGATTGACCAAGACTTCCTCACAGAAAGGGTCGATGAAACTTTTGATTGCATCCTGAGTCTTCATGACGTTGCTTTCGCTCTTCAGTATCTCAGAAGGACGCAAGTCACGATATCTACTGCCAACCTCATCACCTTGTGCCATGCCAGCCATGTCCAGATCAAGATACTTTGACCTCTCATGGGTTGTCCTGACCCATCTTTGGTTGGCCTCCTGGTTCGACAGCAGTCTCGTGAGACCAGCGCCACCTCCGCCAGCTCCTCCTCGGCTTTTGGCGTGATTCACGAACGTTTTTCCGTGGTCTTGTCCACTGCACAGCGACTGCTAGGAATGAAGGACCTTGCCACGCTGAAAGCACCTCGCTGCAGCATCTCCTTGGCTCCTGGATGTGACAAAGTCAATGTTTGCCAAGAAGACTGAGAAGAAGGTCAGGTAGCGTGCGTAGTTTTGTCCACCGAAACTGAAGAAGAGGTCTGGCATTTGGGACATCGTTTGTGCGTACAGCAGGAAGTCGTTGATTTTGACAGCCTCAAGGAGCGCTAGGACAAGCCATACATGATCGATGTACGACAACCAAAATTGTGCAGTTGGTCCAAAGGCTCCTTATCTGACTCTATCTCTGAACTGTTCGTACTCTGCCATGAAACTGAAGATAGCTTCATCTTGCTGAAGCTCAGTCAACGTCTCTTTTGAGAAGAAACATGAGGCTGTCTGGAGTTTGATCATGCTGTCTTCTGACAGTGTCGGAAATGACGTGTCTTCATCTCTGATTTCAAGATATCTTTCCAGCAGCAAACGTTCTAGACTCTCAAGCACTGTCTTATGGCAGAACAATCTTGTTCATATGTTTGCCAGACAGCACCCGTTGCCGAGAACCAGAAGAGATCAGACCTGCCTTCAGAAGGATATCTCCGAACCCAGAACCAACGCCATGCCCCCCTGCTAGATCAGAGCAGAAAGAGGTTGGGGCTATCAGTCCTGGGGAAGGGGACAAAACAAAATCTAAACTAGGGGAAGGACAGCGACTCCTCAACGCCCTGCCCCCTTGCTGCCAGGTTCGAGCAAGAGGAGGTTGAGGCTATCGGTCCTGAGGGGGGAAAGGGTCAAAAGGAAATCCTACCCAAAAAACAACCCTAACAGAGCAGAGCAACCAAAAGAAATCAACAACATTCGAACACACACATACAGAAACAAATGAAAAATAAATACTGCAAACAGTAATCACAACAATCAATTATACAAATCTTTTGCTTTTGCCAACAATCAATTAATTTTTCCTTGGAGGGGAAATCTTACTTTTTCTCTGGAGGGGTACAAATAGAATTTTTTCCTTTGGAGGGGGTACAAAAAAACCTTGTCCTATGTCCTAAGTCGGGGTCACCACTGTCGCACTGTACATAAACGCATGCCTGCACTCAGCCCAGCATTCACTCCGTGCACACGCAATCTCTCCAAACAACCAGAAGGCGCACTACAATAACTCTTCTTCTCCCCCTCCTCTCCGGGGAATAATTTACTAAACGATAATCAGTTTTTCAAATAATGACAAATTTGTTTTCCAATTTATAACTTCTGTTTCTCCACTCCAGTGGAGGCACACGCATTCCACAGATCCACTAGTTGGGACCAAATTTAATTTCATTTTATATACTATTTCCCAGATACTTCTTTCAACAGTTTCTCCTCCTCACTGGAGAAACAATATTTATACTTTCAAAGAAGAATCAAAAAGATGGCTTAAAATATAGGTATATCAAGTGAGTTCCAATCTAAGGGGGGACAATTAAAAATCATTATGGGTCAACATGACAAATGCTTTGTTTTCTCACGACTGGTGCAGTCGTTGTCTTCCACAGCTCGATTCTCCAACCCTGGAGACAATTAGGTGCTGCCGCAGCACTGTAGCCCAAATATTTGTGCGACTGCCTCAGTCGCCTAACTGGTGCTGCCACAGCACTGGGAAGGGCTGGTAATGGTGAATTGCAGGTGGAACTCGTTCTTCAAACAACCTGTCCGGTCAGTGTCCCCAAGCCATCTCCTTCCTATTCCTTATTTTTCCCTCCTGCGCTCTTTTTGAGTACACATTCAGTAAGTACTCGTCTAACTCTACGCATTACCAGCCCTTGTTTGCTGACCAATGGACAACGTCCGTCCATTCAACCAATAATCGCCCTACGTCTATAGCCACCAGCGACACTGGTCAGGCCACGTGAATTATTGTTTCTTTTACCTTTTCTTTTCCCTACCTAGGGAAATGCTTTATAACAAATAAGGGCGTACGCGATGGAACGCTACATCACATGACAATCAGTATTTGATAATTTTGAGTATGTATCACGTTTCTCTCTCTCTCTCTCTCTCTCTCTCTCTCTCTCTCTCTCTCTCTCTCTCTCTCTCTCTGTAATTATAAGCATGCGTATGCAGGCATTTTGTGTCCGTTTACTTAACGTGAGTTATACGTAACGACGATGTGTAAGCACTATCCGCTAGTCCCGAGTGTGGGATTGGCCACATTGTCCCCGTCAACCAGGATCAATGAACACGAGGAAGAAAATACACACAGAAAAAAAGGAACAAAACAAGAGAGAGAGAGAGAGAGAGAGAGAGAGAGAGAGAGAGAGAGAGAGAGAGAGAGAGAGACAGAGAGGGACAGAGAGAGAGAGAGGCTGATCTTTAAAACTCTAGTATGAAGATTTCAGGCCGAGGCCTAGTCTTAACAATCTGTCCTTGTCATGCATACATTAGTTCAATACACACCGTTCATACTGAAAATTTAACACAGCAACACTGTAATGTATGCAATTCTATGGCGACGAGCAGTCTGTTCATAGGTATAATAATGATATAATGGTAGTCAAACAGAAGAATCAGAGTGTTTTGTATCTCGCCTGAAGAAAACCTAAGAGGTCGAAACGCGTCGTGTTTTGTCTTGTGATTCGTTGATCTACGTGGGTTTTTTTTTGTTTTTTTTTTCTTTGTTTGTTTTTTGCGGTGCGCTTTACTAACATTAAACTTTTTTTTTTTTAAAAGAAAAAAAGAAACAGAGAGAGAGAGAGAGAGAGAGAGAGAGAGAGAGGGGGGGGTGGAGGGGAAGAGGGATGGGAGAGAGAGTGGGAGTGGGGGTGAGTGGTTTCATTGAGTAGGCTACGTGTTCAGACGGTGTATTCAGAGAAAGGTTTACCGAAGACTTTGCAAATAAACGTTGATGATTTTAAGAGAGAGAGAGAGAGAGAGAGAGAGAGAGAGAGAGAGACAGACAGAGAGACAGAGAGACAGAGACAGACAGACAGACAGACAGACAGACAGACAGAGACACAGAGACAGAGACAGAGAGAGACAGAGACAGAGAGAGAGAGAGAGAGAGAGAGAGAGAGAGAGAGAGAGAGGCAGAGACAGACAGACAGGCAGACAGACAGAGAACAAAACAGCAAAGCAACAAACACAGACTAACAGTCGATTTTCTTACCCATACTACAGACTGCTTGCTGCCTGGTGTGATGGCATCTGGTTGCAGAATGATGAAGAGGGTTATGTTGATCGTAGTGCTGTGTGCTGCTGTCACCATGGGACTGTCGCTGCCTAGTCTGCGTGATCTGGTAAGAAGAGAACTATAAAATAGGCATTCTGGCTCACCCGGCTCCGCTGTTGCTCCGCCGGCTTACCCAGAATGCCTATTTTATAGTTCTCTAATAGTAAACACTTTACAAACATACATAATGTGTAGGATTATCTGTTTTTAACACTAATTTAGAAAACTTTTGAGACTTAAGTTTTTGCTTAATCCTTCGTTTTTCTTGATCGTTTTCAATAACATCATTTTCACGCATACATTCATCAAATGCGTCTCTGTCTTTCATGTGAAATAAAACCACTGTCTTTAATTGTTCTCTAAAGTCTTTTAAAACTGAGTTATATTTTTGACATAAAATCCACACACTTATCCCAGCATGTCTTCCACTGAAAGCTAGTTTTGATAAAGTGTTTCTTTTTTTGACTATATCCTTTTCTGCCGAACAATCATCTATAATAAATAATGTCTGCGTTCCCTCAAATAGTTTAAAAAAATGTTCTAAACACTCACTCAGTTTATTGCTAGGGTCAACTAAATAGATTTCATCATCCGTCCATATAAACCTTCTATCGTGATATGCTTTGTTCCATTTAAGTGTCGGACAGAAAATTACAATATGATCAAAATTATAACTATAAACTGTTTGTAATAGGTCGAGGACAAATATTGTTTTTCCACAACCAGTCTGTCCACAAATCAATGAACAATGAGGGGTTTTTGTCATAAAGTTTAACATCGGCATTGACACCAAAGTTGTCTGCTCCATAGTTTTAAAACAGAATTTAATCTAATCCAGTTATTGTTTTTATCATACTCTCTGTCAAAACTTGTTCAGTATAATAAAACCCTATAAGGCCCAAATGTGTAAGATTAATCCAGTTCAGTTCTGTAAGATCGTTTCTATTTAGACTAATATCAATTTTGTTGCTTGTTGTCATGACCTTAATATCCTCGCCATTGTAAAGAACGACGACAGTAACTTTAAGTTTGTCAACGTCTAAGTTTTGCCAGCTAATAAGAATTCCTTTCATAAGATTGTCACTGACGCCCAGAGCTCCATTTCTCGCCTCATCTTTTAAGACAGAAATTTTAAATATCATTGTGAACGTGTCTCCTAATTTTGTGCGTGGAATGAACTGTAATTTTGTAGAAGCTTTCTTTAAAACCGATTCTCTTCTGTGGAGGATGTACTGTTTGTCCCCAAACGGCTTTATTTCGATCTCTTTCCGACTGTTGTCCTCTGGCATAAGACTTACATGTAAAGGGCCAGAGTTCAATGCTTTTCTGAAACTTTTTTGACGGTCAAAAAATGTAAATGGGCTTAAGAATTCAAATTTTATGTCCCATTCTAAATATGGTTCTAAGTGCCATTTGTTGTCAGTTTTTCGAACTATTTTATATTCATACTGACCCGCATTATTTGCTTCTACATTGCGTAGTTGTTCTAGTTTAGGAAACCTTTTGTTGTCGTCAACCTCTTTGCGCTTATAATAACCATCTTTAGTGTACTCAAAACCATATAAAGTGCCTATCTCACCGTTTTGTTCAAAGTCCTCAACGTCTGCAAGGTCTTTTAATTCTAAAGTTACACACCTCTCAGGCGCTGATGTGACCCCCGAATCGTCTGGTCCACGTGACATTTTTTAAAACAACGTATTATTTTATTTCTAAAACAATGTGCAGGTTATCACATTTCACGACTTTCCCTGTTTTATCTGTGATCTTTATATTAAATGATCTGACCCTCCCACAAGCTAATCTTTTAAACTGTAAATTAGGGAATTGTATAATTTCATAATCGCAATATGCAGCTTTCCCTGATGGAAGAGCTCTTAAAACAGTTGAGGGCCTTCCATCATATAAGTTTTCATCAGTGCTCAGCTCGTCCAAATGAACATAGAGTAATGAATGTAATGCAAGATCGAGCGGGTTTTCTCCCTCATAAGTAGTTTTGTCTGATGTAACTCTAAAACCATGATTGTCAGTTGCAAAGCCTAACATTTTAGCTAGCTCTACATCAAAAAGGTAATGGTCTACTTCTTCTTCAGGTTTGAATGTCAACATTATTTTCAAATTTGCATTGTTAAGTTTGAGAGTAATGTCGAAGTTACTCATTGCTTCTTTTAGCGAGCAAAACCCGTAATAACCATCAGGTATGGTTAACTGGCTAACTAAGTTTCCTCTATTATCAAATTTTTTAATCTTATTATTCTCCTTGGATTCAGTTATATTAAACCATACGACTTTGTAAAAAATTTCATGGAGTGCGACCCTTTGGGTTCCGCAGTTATTATCAATAGCATATTCTAAAAACGAAGGACTGTCTTGAGTTGTTATTGTTACAAACATTTTTAAAACAAATTTAAAAATGAGTGCATTCAAATATACTAATGCAAAATATTCTGTTGGACCGCACTACAGTCCTAAAGATATAGCAACTGATACCCTCGACATTTCTGTGACTCAGACTGACGCCTTTCAAGTAAAGGTTAGTACTCCATTGGATCGTTATCTTAACCCTCCTATCAAAAACGACTACATCCCGAAAGTGTGGTTCAGTCATCCGATGCAGTTTTATCAGAACCAGTTAAACTTTGCTGTGTTTTGTGCATCAACTGGGTGTGGAGTGTCGTATGCTGATCATTTAAATCATCCTGATCCTTTGGTGAGGTCAGTGTATAGATTTCATTTTTATTACACCTTCAGACGTATTTTATCTGAACTGCAAGCGCCATTACCAAATGACAAAACGTTTAATCCATTCAGCAACAGAATAGATTACAAGGCTTTTGAAAGGATCTGTAACGAATTTAATATTGACCCAAAGACAGACTTTAGACAAAAGTTGGATCTTAATCATGGTTTAGGCACCCTTTATTTTTGGGGCGTGCACAGAAAGTATAACTATGATTGGAATCCTCCTTACACATCTTTCTCTTCAGGCACAACTGTTCACCTCGGGTCCATAGAGCAAGAGCATAAAACAGCATGGACAACATTTATTTTGGATACTTCTAAGGGCCTAACTAGAGCGGGAATAGAACGAATAAACGACTCTATTCGTACTTATGTTTGGTGTTTGCTAGGTTCGCAAGCACAAACGAGATCAAACATAATTGATCCTTCTACTGGCTTTGACGCCCAAAAACAGTATTTAGCAAATTTAGAGGACTCCATTAATTCTGCAATTGATTTGCCTTCAAGTATTAAAAGGTACCAAAATGTTTTGCAATACGCAAGATCGAAAGTAGACTTTGCTGTTGGCACTGGTTTATACATGCTGCCTTCTGACCTCAGACTCCAGATAGGAACAATAATAAACTATAATAATGAAATCCTTGTGGCTGGTAAAGAAGAGAAGGTCGGAAAAAACGACATAAATTCTAAGCCAGCAATAGCAATAAAAAAAGAATCCCCACCAATCCCCAAGGCCCCAAAACCCCATCCAATACCCCCCTCAAAACCCCACCCCCAACCAATCCCCATGGTGAATAAAAGCGACCCCCATGAATATGAAAAGACGGCACTTGTTATTGGATTAACTGCCCTAGGATTACTTGGTCTTTATCTTACTAAAGAGTAACCCAACTATTAAGACAACTAATGCCCATAAGTGCTCAGCCATAAAGCCAACTATTTTACTTGCGGCAGACAAAAGCCAGCTAACGATCCCTCCTATTATACTAGGCAAAGAATCTATTGCTTTACTGGCTAATTTTTTTAGTAAGTTTGCAAGGTGATCGAGTTGTTTTTTTACCCATGATTTATCTGACGACGGAGTTGGCGGGCCTGGTGGCACTGCTCCCCCACCACCACCGCCTGTAATAGCCAACACCAGTGTACTTATTGCAAATCCTAAGGCTGTTATAACACTTGCTAATGTGACACCTTGCTCTCTAAACAGTGTTCTTATTCGTTCTGCTAGTGTTGTGTCTTCATATAAAATTCTTTGGATAGTTTCTCTTATTCTGCTCACTTGAGTTCGTAATTGTTCTCGGTTAGTAGACAACACTTCTAGTCTTGCTGATCTCTCTTGTTCAAGATCTTTTAGTCTTTGTGTTATTCTTTCTTTAACACCAGGTCCTAAGTTGTGGTCATCAGCCTCAACTAGTTTTTCTTTTTCTCTTTTTATATGCTCATCTAGTTCACCCAGTTTTGCTAAATTGTTTGTTAATTCGCCTCTGATGCTTCTCAAAGCATGATCAAGGGCCGTTATTTCTCTCATAGGTAGCGGCGGATCGTGCATAGTTTTTAATACTGTTTCTTCTGAAAAACTGGTTTCTGCTTCTATTATTTTGTCTGCTGTTGGGCTTAAATCTTTAAGGGGTATGTTTTGAATTTGGTTTTCTGTTGGGAGTTTCTGTAGTGTGTTTTGAAGTTTAGCAACTGCTTCCCTATCTAATTTTGGTTTAGTAATGCCAAGGCGATTTTGATCGCTCACACTGAGCCTTTGTCTAATTGTACTCTTTTTTAAAAACTTTGATGAGTCTGGTTTAGTTGTAAGCTGTACAGGTTGTCCTTGCTCGTTTTTAAAAATCAAATGGCCATCTTTTGTTTCAAAATCATTAGGGTCTATAAAATCAGGAGGTTCTTGACCTAAACTTTCGTAAAATGATTTGACCTTACTTTCTGTTAATTCACGCCGCAATGATTGTAATGGATGTGTCAAAGGCGTCATTTCACTCATGTCGTCTCCAGGATC
This sequence comes from Conus canariensis, assembly GCA_033310375.1. Taxonomy (NCBI): domain Eukaryota; kingdom Metazoa; phylum Mollusca; class Gastropoda; order Neogastropoda; family Conidae; genus Conus; species Conus canariensis. Next base: position 43,563,284 of record CM065715.1, read on the forward strand.
AAAAACATCATAATCTTCTTCACCTTCCATGTTTTAAAAATAATTTATTTTTGTTTTATAAAAAAATGTCACAAGCATATGGCTCGATTCTTGACCCGCATAGAAGACTGAAAGAGCCCTTTGGCGTGAAGGGAAATAAACAGAATATTATTGTTCCAAATAATCCATCTACTATTGATTCAGATCAAATTCTTACTGTTAAATTTCCAGACCTAGGAGCAGATGAAGTGATTGTGCCGGGATCTGCACGGCTTACTTTCAAAATAGAACTTGATTCAGCAACAGACGCAAACAGGACAGTAGTTCAGAATCTGGGACGGGCAATCGTTAAGAAAATTTCTATAAAACTTGAGGGCAAGAAATATTTTCTTTACACAATGCAGACATATTTCTAATCTATTCTGATCTATGGCTAACCGATAATGAAAGGGCTGATCTTGCGTTTCAAGGAATCGAAAATAACGAAGCACTAAAACACAGAATAGACGCCGAAGATGCTAAAGCCGGCAACAAGTATGAAGCTGTAAGTTTTGCTTATGGAAATCGCTTTTCTATACCCTTAGATTTTGAGTTGTTAAAAGCGCATGCGCCATACTTTCAAGGAGCATTAAAAGACAGATTGTCATATGAACTAACTTTTAATGAATACAAACGTGTCATTAAATCTACAGACTCTAACGCAAAGTACAGCATTTTCGACATCTCGTTAGAGTTTGACATTGTTAGCAACCCTAACTTAGCAAGGCTGATTGAGCAACAATATCAGTCAAAATTAGCAATATATTTACGAAAGAGTGATTCATCATACTAAATATCCTAAAAGCAGGGCAGACACAATATGGAACTTTAGTTTTAGTGCCGCAGCAAGATCCCTTAAAGGTATTTTATTGCTGTGTGAAGATGAAGAACCATTCAAAAGACAAAGTGAAAAGTTTATCAATCCTAAAATAACGAAAGTACAATGTTCAATTGAGGGTAGTCCTAACCAAGTCTACGGTAGCGGGCTTAAACCTTATCATCATTTTGATGAAATAAGAAAATTGTTTGGAGGCGGGAGGTGTAGAAATCCAACAGTAGACCTTGTGTCTAAAGATCTACACCTTCACAGTGTTAGACTTGATGAATATTTAACAACGAAATACGGTTTATGGATTGACCTAAGGTCAACAGAAGATAATCAGTTGCATGGGAGTGGGAGAACAGTTAAAGACGTAATAAACATTCAAATTGATAAAGAAAAAGAGAGTGATAAACCACTTAATGTACATTTGTTTTTAATATATGATGCGCAGCTGAATATTCAAGATAACAGATTGAAAGATATCCAATACTAAATTATTTTATTTTAAAAAAGCATGTCTGTTCAGGTTTATCCAAAAGTGCCCAAAGAAGAGAACTCTGTTGCTGTAGACATAAAAACTTTCAGATTAACAAACATAACACAAATGCAAACCCAACTAGAGCAGGACCTTTCAAAATACAGTAAAACCAAACGAAGGTATTCTGCTGTCTTTAATGCTGTTACATATGTTAATACTGGAGCATCGACCGCTAGTGCTCTATCAGCAGGAACAAGTGTAGGTCTCTTAGCAACAGGCGTAGGTGCACCGGTAGCTATACCTCTAGGTGGTGTGTCTTTAACTCTTGGCCTGTGTTCATTGGCTGTAAGTGCTGTCAGCAAAAAAATAAAAGCTAAACTCCAAAAGCACACAGCTATGGTTCAACTAATAACAGCTAAACTTAGTTCCTTCAAACTGATAATTGATAAAGCACTTGCCGACTCGAACATCACGGATGAAGAATTTAGTCGCCTACAGGCTGATTTTGAGGACTACAAAAGACAAAAGTTTGATCTTCAAAGAAAGGCAAGGGCAACTTTTTCTCAACAACCAGACACCGACCAGATAAAAAAGGAATGTTTAAAAAAAGTAAACGAAACATTAAACTCTGTTCTAAACAGCTCACATTAACAACACCAAAGGGCGTTTATACTTTAGTTTATGAGTCCAAGCACAAAAAGACCGTTGATATTGATTCTGATTAAGTATTTTTTTTTTAATTTAAATAAATATTTTGAGTTAGAAAAGAAACTCAGCATGGATAAGATATATGAAGGTTCAGATGAATTGTTTGAAGCAATGCTCGAGGAAGAGCGTTTGTCAAAAGCTTTAAATGAGGTCGTTTTAGAAGTTATTGATCCAACAAACGTGCAGGCAAGCGTTGTACATGCTATTTCTCAAGTTCCACGTAAACTAACAATAAACCCCCCAGTTAAAGTAAGGATAGTTGTTTTAATCGACTATATAACAATAAACGAAGAAAATCTAGAAGTCTGGGTCTCAACTAAACAGCAGACTATTCTTTCTCATAATGACTTAACACCTGGTTGGGCAGATCAACTTCTTACACAGTTTAATGAAGCCTCTGAAGCAGCTAAAATGAGAGGCTCTGGTTGGTCAGAGGGTGAAGTCCTAGACATCAGATTAAGACAGGCTAAGTATGAGCCGATTGTAGGCAAGGCTTACATTCCACTGCCTCCAACATTAGTTGCAAAGAGAGCAGTTTTGAACATAAAGAATTCAGACGACAAATGTTTTATGTGGTGCGTTCTTGCTAGGCTGCATGTATTCCGCAAAAACGCAGAGAGAGTGTCTAACTATGAACCTTACATCAATGATCTTAACTTTAGAGGAATATCCTTTCTTGTTAGTGTAAATCAGATTGATCAGTTTGAAGAACAAAACAAACCAATAACTGTTAATATATACATATGGGATGAGGAAACAAATCTACAGCCGATTAAAGTGTCTAAGAACAGTCCAACGATTGGCGAACCAGACAAAAATCATGTTGACTTACTACTGATGTTTTCACCAGCGGGGCTACCGCATTACACATTGATACGCACAATGAGTAGATTACTAGTGCATACTACAAAACAACATAGCAAACAAGAATTCTGTAGAAAATGTTTAACAAGAATTCCGTCCGTTCAAGCTGCGAGCGAACATATAAAACATTGTATTAGCCCAGTTGACTGTGATACAGAACTAATTACGCCCGGAGAAGGCAGTAAAGTTAGTTTTAAGAACTGGAAACGGTTGCAAACTAGTCCATATGTTGTTTACGCAGACTTCGAATCACTCATTGTTCCTTATGAAGGACCAACCCCACAGAAACTTCCTAAAACAGTCTTAATGAGTAATCATCAGATTTGCTCATTTGCCTTCATCATTGTTAGGTCGGATGGCGCCCATTCAAAGCCAGAATTATACAGAGGACCAAATGCTGCAAAATACTTCTTAAAACGCATGCAGCAAGTGCGTAATGCCTGTTCTAATAATCTAAACTTATCTGAAATCATAATGACGCCTGAAGACCAACAACAGTATGACTCAGCCACTCACTGTTGGATTTGTGGGGCGGCCTTGGTTGCCACCGCAGAGAATCCAACAGTAAGAGACCATGATCACATTAGTGGAAAGTTTAGAGGAGCAGCACATAACAAATGCAATCTTCAACTAAAGTTTGAACCAAAGACATGGAAGCTGCCTATATTCTTTCACAACTTGCGAGGTTACGACTCTCACCTTATAATGCAAGCAGTAACCAGCGACTTCAGGGTGTCATGCATTGCACAGTCATCAGAAAAGTACATGTGTTTCACTTTAAATAACATGTCTTTCTACGACTCTATGCAACACATGATGGGGAGTTTAGAGTCACTGGCTATGTCCTTAAAGTCCTGCCCAATAACAGAAGAATATTTTGACCCAACTCTTGTTAGAAAGGGCGTTTACCCTTATGAGTACATGAACAGTTGGCAAAGGTTTGACGAAGATACACTTCCGCCTAAAGGCGCGTTCTTTTCTAGTCTCAGAGGAAAGGACATCAGTGATTCTGATTACCAGCATGCTCAAGATGCGTGGCAGAAGTTAGAGTGTAAAACGATGGGAGACTATCATGATTCCTATTTAATGGCGGATACCTGTTTGTTGGCGGACGTCTTTGAAAATTATAGGAAGACCTGCATGAAACATTACAGCCTGGATCCCGCGCATTACATTTCTGCGCCCGGGATGAGCTGGGACGCTTTCTTAAAATTTACTGGAGTACAAATTGATTTATTGTCTAACCTGCCAATGCTTCAGATGATTGAAAACGGATTGCGTGGGGGAATCAGTATGGCGTCGCACCATTACTGTAAAGCAAACAACAAATACTTGGACGACTATGATCCAAGTAAAAGGTCTAACTATCTCATGTATTTAGATGCAAACAATCTGTATGGATGGGCAATGGCGCAATCACTTCCATTACGCAACTTTAAAATGTACACAGATACGGATAATATTCAAAAAGCATTAAAGTGGTTGGGCAGTTTGACGCCAGATCAACAGTGTGGATACATTCTAGAAGTTGACTTAGAATATCCTCAGAAACTCCATGACCTGCATAATGACTATCCATTAGCAGCAGAAAGTCTAAAGATGGCAAAAACAGAACCACCTAAACTTGTGCCTAATCTTCGAGGCAAAAAAAATTATGTCTGCCATTACAGGCTTCTACAATTTTATTTAAGACATGGTTTGAAGTTGACAGCTGTTCATCGTATAATTGCTTTTGATCAAGAACAGTTCATGAAACCATACATAATGAAGAACACTGATCTCAGAACTAAATCCACAGATGCTTCAGAAAAAGACTTTTTCAAGTTGATGAACAACAGCTGTTTTGGAAAGACTATGGAGAATCCGCACAAGCGTAAAGATGTTAGATTGGTCACCAGAGAGAACGATGCAATTAAGCTAACTTCTAAACCTAATTATCAGGACTTCAGAAGATTTCATGATCAGCTTTTTGGCATAATGATGAAAAAAAAGAAAGTCAAATTGGATAAGCCCATTTTTATTGGGTTTACTGTTTTAGAGCTGTCGAAGCTTTTGATGTTAGAATTTCTTTATGACTACTTTAAGCCCTTGTATCCAGAGTCCAAAGTACTTTACACAGATACAGATTCCTTTGTAATCGACATCCCTACTGAAGATATCTATAAAGACATGGAATTAGAAGTAGCTAAAGGGCATGCGGGATGGTACGACACATCTGATTACCCTAAAGATTCGCCTTTGCATTCAGATATTAACAAGAAGGTTTTAGGTAAGATGAAGGATGAATTATCTGGAGGTGTGATCAAGGAGTTTGTTGGTTTGAGGTCGAAAATGTACAGTCTTTCAAGCCAAAAAAAAGTTGTTAAAAAAGCAAAGGGAATATCTCGTAGTGTTGTGCAATCAAGCATATCCCATGACAACTATAAAAAAGCATTGTTTGACAATAAGACTTTTCATCATGACAACGTAAAACTACGATCTAATCTACATGAGATTAACACAACAGTTGTAACAAAACGGTCTCTTGACCGCACTAACACAAAAAGAGTATTTGTTAATCCAGAGTTTTCATATGCAATTGGTCATTGGAGAATAGTATAATCATATGGGCTTATATTTTTCAGCAATCGCACGTTCAATTATATCATCATCTAATTTAGCAAAATTAATATTATTTATTAATGCTAGATGTGCTTTAATTTTTTTTGTCATTTCACAATATTCATGTTTCCATAAATCAAAATCAAAATAAAAGCTTTGGGGTTTAAAGCGATTGTCTGGCGATTGTTCTAGCCAGGGATTGTCAATCTTCTCAAATACTTCTTTAATGATATACTGATACTCAAATAAATCTTGCATTAATTTTAAAGACTTTTCCTTTGTCATTTCTGCCATTTCCCTTTGAGCTTCCATTTTAAACCCAAATGTATTTGCGTAGATTAAAACAGTTCTTTAAGCTTAAATATATCACCAACCAATTCAACCAAATTATTATCCATTACTGCTAAATGTGCTCGAATTTTTTTTATCTTTTTAATATATTCTTGCTCCCAATCAAAATTTGAGGTATTGTCTAGCATGGCATGATCAATCTTCTTAAATATTAGTCTAATAGCAAGATTATAATCAAATATTTCTCGCATTATTTCTAAGGACTCTTCCTTCACCATTCTTGCTTCCAGTGCCATTTTACGTAAGGATTCTTCCTTTTCCATTCTTGCCGCCATTTTAATTTAAATTAAAAAATAATTAAGCGACTGGAACTGTGTCTGGAGGGATTATCTGCAGTTCTTCCTTCACAAAAGATCTTCGGGGGGCTGGTCGTTTTGTTGTGTCAGTTTCTCGTAAATAATACACGGGTGGATTCATTTTCACAATTTTTTTAATCTCATATGGATCAACACTCCAAACTGGATCTGTTGCCCTGATGCGAGTGTCCCCTTCCGCTTCTCCCGGCGAATAAAGGTACCTTACTTTCAAACCAAATGGTAATAGTTTGCTTGATGAAGACTCTCCTTCAACAACATTTATTTTTTGTTTTTTGATTGCTTGTACTGGTTTTAGACCTTTAAATTCTTCATTATTCATTGCACGTAGAACTGAGGGCAGTCTTCTAACCCATTCTGTGTTGCGAGAATTGTCAATCAGCTCTCTGTGATACTGGTAGGAAAAAAGCCTTTCAGATAACTGTTTATTAAAGTTTTCAACCAAACCCTGTGATCTGTGAACACCCGGAATGCCTCTTTTAATGGTAACTCTATGTTTTAACAATAATTGATTCACTTGACCTTTAAATTCTTTTCCGTCATCGACTTGAATCATGCGAGGATAAGTTAACGGGCCTCGTTGATATATCAGTTGTAAAGCGACAGCAACAGCAGAAGCACTCTTTTGTGTTAATGGTTCAGCATCTTTGTATCTTGAAGCTATATCAATGACTGTAAGTGCGTACTTAAATCTTTTTCGTCTAATCGTATCATGGGGTAAATATAAAAGATCCATTTGATGGGTGTCGTTTGGTATTGTGTTGACAAAGTGTGGTCTTTGTATTCGTTTAGGCGCTGGTAAATAAATTTGCCAAATCGCTTGTTTAGATAACCATTCTTTTGCTGTTTGTTCACTGACTCCCGCTGCTTGGCTAAGCTTTTTAATTGCTGTTATTCCCTTCCAATATCCTTTTGGAGAATAATAGATTTTGTACATTTTTATTCAGCCAATACTTTGTGCAACAAAATACACAGCGGTCATGCCAAAGACAATAAACAATATTTCTTGCATCTTTTGTTTTTCTGATGGTTGATAAAAGTCGCTAAATTTTGGTGGGGGCAATGTTTCAACTTGTTTGCCTGTTACTAGAAAATATTCTTTTATTGCCTGGTCAACATCTTTAAATGTGTAAGCTGCATGTCCCTGTTGTTTAAGTCTGTCGTTAATAAAATCTAACTGCTCCATTCTTTGCTTTTCATAGGTGTCTTGTGCAGCAGCTAGTTGCTCCATAGCTCTGTTATGTCTTTTTCTCTCATTGTTATTTTGTAGTTTACTAAATGCGTAATTACTTCCGCTAAAAGCAAGCGCATTAACCACAGCGCCACCAATCATCATTACGAGTGAAGCCATTTTTATAAATGTATTTTTTTTTAATTTTACATATTGATACTGTCTGGAATTATTCCTTGCTTAACTAGAAAATCTTTCGTAGCAAATGAAGCTGTAATAACAGCAATCAGCTTTGCTGAGTCTTCAAAGTCTAGTTTGCCAAGATCTGCTGGTTTTATTTTTAACAGGCTTTTACCAAGCATTGTGTATCCTACACTTAGGCCTCCAATAACAGCAGAATGGTATACAAGGTTAGTAATAGTTTTTTCGGTGCTCATTTTTAAAAAATAAAATAATTATAATTAATAAAAAACATGAACAGCGATGATCTACTTCCTGAACTTATGATTACAAATGATCAAGTTGATGACCAAGCTATTATGCGCCAAAAGGAAAGGCTGTATTCTTTAGCAGCATGTGGAAAAACAAAACAGTACCTTGGAAATGAATTCAGCATAGAACAGATTCAACAAATGTCGCCACAAGACATTGTAAAGTATCACAACAGGTATGAAGCGCAACTGGGGTCAAGAATGGTAAAAAGTGTTGGGCAAACGGTTCTTAGTTTGTACACTAAACTAGTTAGTAGATTTGCTCCCATTGATTCTGAACAAGATTTTATGTATGATTTAACGCAGGATCCCGTTTTAACAAAGTCATTAGAGTCTCTAGGATGTGATCTATATTACAGATTTGGAACATTGTTATCGCCATTAATCATGGGATTAATTACTTTTAATCATATAGATTTTGTTTCCCTTCAAAATGACCGAGCCAGAAAATCAGCAGAATCAGAAAACATTGATGGAGAAAGTGACCAGTAAAAAGCCTCCTCATCCTGGGCGTGTTGCAGCAGGAAAAAAATTAGCAGAGTGGAACAAACAAAAAAAATTAATGTTGCAATCACAGAATATAACTCATAATGAAAACATAACACCGCCAACGCCAACAGTTGTTTCAATGCCAGCTGTAAATACACAAGTTGATTCAAGACCTACAACACCAAAGTCGTCATGGAATATTGAATTTAAAACAGTTGCCATTTTTGGCGTCATTGCTGCTGGGGGTGGTTATTACGGTTATAAAATATATAAACAACGCCAGCAAAAACCAAAGCAGTCCAAAAAATCTCAACCACTAAATACAGAAGCCGAACAAAAAAGCATGCCAGAACCGCCAACAACAAAAGATCATTTTGATCCATTTCAGATGGAATAATATTTCAAGAACTTAATAAATAATTATAAGTGACTTGAATAAGAACTTGATAACGACTTGATGACGACTTGATAAAACTTAAATAAGAACTTGATAAGAACTTGATAAAAACTTAATGACGACTTGATAAGAACTTAATGACGACTTGATGACGACTTGTTAAGAACTTGAATAAGTACTTGAATAAGAACTTGATGATGACTTGTTAAAAACTTGATGTTGACTTGTTAAGAACTTGAATAAAAACTTGTTAAGAACTTAAATAAGAACTTGAATAAGAACGTGATGCCGACTTGAATAAGAACCTAGAACGACTTAATGACGATTTTTTTTCACAATTAATTGTTACATTCTTTTCCGGGGAGACAACTCCCTTCTGCCTTTATGTAGTATCTAGGTCAGATATGTCTGGCCACGGCTTACTCAACTGCACAATAGCCGAGTCGAAGCGCCGCACTGTTTCCGGGTTCGTGTCGAGTTACACATAAGGGCGTCAGGCCGCCACGCGGCATTGTATAAATTTAGACGGCGTCGTTCAGTACAGGCGTTAGACGTCATTGTATAAATTTAGGCGGCTAAATTTCTAAACATATCAAAACATGTTTCTTACCTTCCCCCAATCACAAGACTAGATAGAATCAGCTGATTAGTAACAGTGACGACATTTCCGCCCAGCACTTGTGTTGTTAGCAACTGAACCTAGCTGTCTTGTCATTTTCACATTGGGTTGGTGTGCTGCGTGTGTGATTTCCAGTCAAGAAAGCGTTGTGACTTTAAAACTTTGCTGATTGATTCAAGATAGCATTTTTTTCAGAGAGGGATTTACTAGGTAGTCCTTCTTCACAGGAAATTAGAGTTTCAAACACTGCACATCAAGCTCTGTAGGATTATTCTATTCAAGACACGCCACTTCATGTCAGCAAGGGGAAATGACATGATTCTAAAAATAACGGTTATGCATAACCGGGGCTCTGCGTCAACTTCTTCTTGCAGCAACATTCACAAA
>CM065715.1:43577994-43580494 GCA_033310375.1 Conus canariensis
CGGTGGCATTTTACCACGCTGCTTATTCCGACACCCATTCACAGTGGCTGTCGCCACCCATCCACAGTGGCTGTCCCCACCCATCCACAGTGGCTGTCCCCACCCGTCCACAGTGGCTGTCCCCACCCGTCCACAGTGGCTGTCCCCACCCATCCACAGTGGCTGTCCCCACCCGTCCACAGTGGCTGTCCCCACCCGTCCACAGTGGCTGTCCCCACCCATCCACAGTGGCTGTCCCCACCCGTCCACAGTGGCTGTCCCCACCCGTCCACAGTGGCTGTCCCCACCCGTCCACAGTGGCTGTCCCCACCCATCCACAGTGGCTGTCCCCACCCATCCACGGCCCATCCTGCTGGAGCCCCAGCACCGGCGACCCACAGGAAACAGTCAATGTCAGGTCGTCAAGAGGAAACCCACCACAGGAGACGCTGTATTGCAACCGAGTGGCTTTGGCGGTGTTCAGTAGTGCCTGTTCTGATCCAACATACGCAGGACACCACCCACTAAGCCCCCCCCCTCCCCCTCCCCCCCCCCCCCCCCCTACTGACGACAATACAATAATTGCTTAGTCGCGGAGCCGGCGTGAGTGAGCTCTCCCTCGGAAGGGCATCACCACATCCCGTCCAACGACAGCCCCCATGAATTTGTCGCCCCGGACAGAATCAAACCAAGGCTGTAGACGTGGAGAAGATATCGAAATTGAGGTCACCATGAGAGCATGAAGAGCCACAGAATTTGAGAATTTTTTTTTTTTTATGCTGGTCAGTGAGGATAAGGTGATGCAACAGATTTCCATTCTGGTCTGAGAGCGCATGACAAAGCTGTACTGTACGCTTACTTTCATAATATAGCCTGGCGTCGACCAGGCCCGAGAGATGCAGACACCTGCAGTGTTGGTCAGGAAATTTGAGCAACACTCTCAGAGACGCATCCATAAAGTGAATGAGACTCGACTGTGTGGCCCCAGTCTTCCCTACTGAGCCCACAGCAAACTCAACTCTGGGTAGGAGCCGGTCAGAGCAGCAAAATCCCACAAATAAATGGCTCTGATGGGAATCGAATCCACGACCTCCCAGCCGGGAGTATATTTGTTCATTTAATTGTCTGAGAAATTAATACCATTTATAAAGTTGTGTATGATTTCAAACAAAACAGGATGTTAATTTTGTCTTCTTCAGGGACCTTGAAACGGTGCGAGACTACCAGGCCGCCTAGAATGTCATCATATCACGTCACTTCACGTTGCGTCACATCACCATCCGTCATGTTGCGTCACGACACGGCACGTCATATTACGTCAAATATATTGGGCCTTCTGTCTGCTTGCATGTGGAGCTCCGAAGTAGCACTCATTTATTCTATGAAGAAGAATTGTTGAACTAAAGTAACTTTTCACATACTGTCAGGACTTTTGTTTAAAAAAAAAAAAAAAGAAAGAAAAAAAAACCTGAGTGATGAAACATGCGAGCTGATAAGAAAGTAGAGATTGATTTTTTTTTTTTTTTTTTTTTTTCTGAGAAGGTCGAATTATCTTTCCACTCCCTCCGTCATCCTCCTTTCCATTTGTTTCATTTCTTTGAAATATATTTCTAGCAGCTGGTCGTCGACATTTTGTTGTTGCTCAGTTCGTGTGTGTGTGTGTGTGTGTGTGTGTGTGTGTGTGTGTGTGTGTGTGTGTGTGTGTGTGTGTGTGTGACAGTAAGAATATTAGAAATGCATTTACATCTCTTATTAAGCGTATTCTTGACAATGGTCTGTATTTACTTGGTCACTGCTGCTATTACTGTTCATCTGTCTGTTTCTCTGTCTGTCTACCCGTTTGTCTATCTGTTTGTTTGTCTGTTTGTCTGTCTGTCTGTCTGTCTGTCTCTGGTATTTCTGTTGCGCTCTGTCTGTCTGTCTGTCTGTCTGTCTGTCTGTCTGTCTGTCTGTCTGTCTGTCTCTCTCTCTCTCTCTCTCCTCTCTCTCTCTCTCTCCATTCCTCCTTCTCTCTATCCTATCCCTCCCTCCGTCTCTCTCTGTCCACTTTCTGCTATTCCCGTTGTTCTTCTCTTCTCTCTTCTCTCTCTCTCTCTCTCCTCTCTCTCTCTCTCTCTCTCTCTCTCTCTCTCTCTCTCTCTTACACACACACGAACATACACACACACACACGCGCGCACACACACATACCCATGCACTCACTCATCTACGCACACACACAAGCACACACACCTTCGCCTGCACACACACACACACACACACATGGACAAGTACAAATAATGTGCACTTGTGCGCACTTGAGTGCACGCACACAAACACACAGGCACTTAAGAGATGAAGCATTTCAAATTAATCCTCTCAGCCTGTCAGACCAAGGGAAGATCATGGAGTACACAGCCCTCTGGCGATGAGCGCGCACTCCACATTACACACACACACACACACACACACACACACACACACACACACACACACACACGCCCGCACACAGACACACACACACACACACACACACGCACAC
>CM065715.1:43585494-43590494 GCA_033310375.1 Conus canariensis
CACACACACACACACACACACACGCACGCACGCACGCACGCACGCACGCACCACACACACACACACACACACACACACACACACACACACACACACACACACACACACACACAGATGGCTGTTAGCTCAGGGATTACAACGCACATCAAAGGGCGGCAATCCTACAGCTTGGCTCCTACCTAATCCTGCTGATTGGCTGTGATGTCCCAAGTTGTCCGTCAATGTTTGATGATAAACCTGACAGCTGGTCCATTGAAATCTGGCTAATACTGGCCATTGCAAGGGTAGGTCCATTAGTTCAGCTTGGTATTGTCATGCTCAGTATCAATTCTCTCTCTCTCTCTCTCTCTCTCTCTGTGTGTGTGTGTGTGTGTGTGTGTGTGTGTGTGTGTGTGTGTGTGTGTGTGTGTGGATGTGTGTGTGTGTGTGTGGGTGTGTGTGTGTGTGCGTGCGCGCGCACGCGCGCATGCGCGCGCGTGCAAGTATGCATGTGTGTGTATTTGCATACACAACTGTTACATTTTTTGTCGACTTACCTTTCTTTATTCTAACAAATTAATCAGAAATGTGACAAAGTTCCATTCAAAAAAAAAAAAAAAAAAAGAAAGAAAAACCATTGCGTCTGTCAACGTTGTCTTCTATGAACTTTATTTTGTTGTGTGTTGCTTCCTTTCAGCCGACAGAGAGATATAGTCCGTCCTCCATGCCAGCTGTACGTTGACATGGTCACTACGGTGTGAAAGTACAACAGCTTGAGCATGATTCCTGCCTGCATCTGTCACATGCCTTTGATCTGGCAGACTGGTCAGTGAGCGTCGGTGATAAAGGCCGGCAGAGAGTGCAATGGCATCGGGGCTAATACTAAATAGTACATCGACATGGCGAGTGTGTCCTCGGATGAACTTTGTATGGTTGTGGCAAAACATGCCCATCCATTACTCCAGACTGATCCGTGGTCCGTGATAACAGTGCGCGTGTGTGTGTGTGAGTGAGCGAGTGTGTGTGTGTGTGTGTGTGTGTGTGTGTGTGTGTGTGTGTGTGTGTGTGTGTGTGTGTGAGTATGTGCGCGCGCACGTGTGTGTGTGTGTGTGTGTGTGTGTGTGTGTGTGTGTGTGTGTGCGCGCGCGCGTGCGTGTGTGTGTGCGTGTGTGTGTGTGCGTGTGTGTGTGTGTGTGTGTGTGTGTGTGTGTGTGTGTGTGTGAGAGAGAGAGAGAGAGAGAGAGAGAGAGAGAGAGAGAGAGAGAGAGTGTGTGTGTGTTTGTGTCTGTGTTTGAGAGTGGAATGTTTGCGTACGTGCGTGCGTGCTGTGCGTGTGTATGTGCGCGTGTGAGTGTGTACGTGCGTGCGTGCGTGCACGCCTGTGCGTTTCTCTTTGTCTGTCTGTCTGTCTGTTTCTTATGTATCTATCTATCATCTATCTGTATTTAGCCAGCTAGCTTGGCTAGCTACACAGATGGACGGGTGGCCATACATACTCGCATGCACGCACACACGCGCGCGCGCGCGCACACACACACACACACACACACACACACACACACATACACACACGCGCGCGCGCGCACGCACGCACGCACGCACTCACACACATAGCCATTTGTACAAACGCAGAGAGAGAGAGAGAGAGAGCGTTCAACATGTTATGAAACATAATTTCTGGTCAAACACCTGTGACAAACCCCCGAACGATATGACCTGACGTGATAACATCGCACATCCAAAAAAGAAAGAAAGAAAAAAGAAGAAAGAAAAAAAAAAAAAAAAAAAAAAAGCCCAACCCAGACCGCCAATTGTGTTGTGTCTCATCACACAGTCATCCAGGAATATAAAAGCATGAGTGCGACCAGTGATATTAACTGCCTTTTAACCTTTGGCTCTTATGGGCGACCATTTTTTTTTTTCTAACGACGGAAGTCTGTATGTGGGAGGTAGAAACAAGGCGATGAATGTTCTGGATGGAATTATGTCACCCCTCACAATATCCTATAGAACACCTACTTCACCGACCTCATGACGTCTCCGGTCAGCATTCACTAACACATTCACTAACAGGTGGAGACTAACTGCGTTATGTGACAGCGAAACACACTGACTGCTATGCCGTTTTTTGAGCGATGTCTTTTCGGTGTTTCTATGGCGTAACAATTGCGTCTTTAGCCAATGTTAGGTATTTTCCACATTTGATCGCGGAAAACAGCTATTCTCCTTCGGGAAAATCAATTATCATCATTGTAATCCCTAAGAATCATTACTGTGTTTCCTGTATGCTGTTTCCCGAAGAAAATTGGTATTATCCTTCCCTAGTACCATTAGGGAAAACAGCTATTATTGTTTTTATACCCAAGCGTTACAGCTGGCTTCCTGATTTCCGGACTACCGTATATGGTTTCTGCGCAGTTACACCAACAACACCAGTACGCGTGCACGCGTGAGGAATAATAGCGAAAAGAGTGATCATAGTAGATTTCCGTATTATCACTGTTTTCCGAAGAAAACTACTGTTTTTTTAGACGGAAAATAGAGGAAATAACTATTATCGTACAGAAAACAAAGAAAACAGCCGTTATTGTAAAGGTAAAAGGGAAAATACTTGTGATTCTCAGGGATAACTGCGATAACAAATACCCCATTATCACTGCTTTCCTATCGGGTAAATACTTGTTATTTCTTTCTCTCAGGAAAAGAAAGAAATTAATGATCATCAGCTTTTGACTCTAAAACTACCCCATATGATTTTCTGGACCGGAAATGGGAGAAACAGCGTCATCCGGAAGCCCTCAAAAATGAAGAAACCTGGATCAAATGCGTCGCAGTAGCCCATAGTATCTTCACGGTGGAGCGAGCGGAGGTCAGCGGTGTTTGGTTGAGCAGGTAATAGGCTAATGTTGTTTTCTTTTTTGAGTTCACACGTACTCTGCGCAAAGCTAGTAAACATGGTCTGTCACAAAGGGTGTGACAATGACTGTGGGGGCTTTGGTTCACGTGGCCAGGCAGCAGACCTACTTTTTGATGACCAGCACTGCCAAACTTCAGAGGCTGGGTACAAACCCGATGGGGTTAGTCGGCTACAAATCTCTGGTGAACAAGCTCATCCTCATGGTGTGTTGCAAACAATCTTGTTGAATGGTTAAAGGGGTTCTCACCCATTTTTACAGATCTATTTTGACCAAATACACGGTTTTGGTATGTGGTCGTATTGCGAAACCAAGCCCCGAATCAGCCGCCTGTGCTCTCATCTTGCAGTGAGAGCAGCATTTCCTGCGGACTGGGAAAGCGAGAGGCTAAAACAGGAACGAGAGCCTCGATTTCGATAAAAGGGGGTTTCCCGATTGATGACGTCGAAAAGCCAAGTCGCTCTTCGTGTTCGGCTGAAGTGAGATGGGGCTGGTAGCGGAATTTCATCAGGAAATAAGCAAAGGGTAAGCGTTCATGCTTTTCCAGGTGCTTCCAGCCAGTTTAGGCGATTGTGGATAAATTTTGTCACCACAACGAGGAAAGATTTTGTTGTTCGGGACAGTTATCATGGCATTTGCTGTCGTCACTTCGAACAGCACAGTTTCCAAGACCAACACACCTGGAAGATAAAGGTGGAAGCTGGAATCGGGTCCGAAGACAGCTGAAAGAGGATGCTGTACCAACTATTATAACAGAAAAATGTATTAAAGCACTCTCTGTTCATTCGCCAGCTGCAAGTGCAAGCCACAAACGCAACAGTGACACAGATTCAGTCAGGAGCAAGAGAGCCAAACTCAGAGACGTAAAGAAGGTAAGGTTTGTGGAATGGGTGGTTGATCTTTTTGTGTTTCATTTCATTCTCAGTGCATGGTTGGTTGTAAAGATAGTTGTTAGTTTTTGTAGAGTGTTGGCATCAAACTGAAACATACATTGTTACTTTCAGTCACACATGCCAGAGTCATAGTGGCAGTCAGTCAGTCACACTGCTTGCTGCCACTGAAACTGTTGCATATTTGTGATTGATTTTTTCCCCCTGCTGTTGCTGTTTCCAACAAAACTGAAGTTATGATTCTTATTAACAAGAAAGTGTCCATGTCCACAAATAACAACTTGTTGGACTCCAGTGAATAATAGTTTGGGTTTTTATTTTTCAGGACATTGCTGAACATCAGGCACCCCTGCAAGTTCAAGTTTCCGCCCAACAACCATATGCTTTAGTAACTGAATTCATTTATCAGTATTTGGATACAGGAGGTGACTTAGTGTGCATTTTAAGATATATGCAGGTGTGGTATGTCTGTATGCTATAAACTGCCCTGGTGAGTAAGAGAATAATGAGCTTAGATCTGCAGCTTAGATCTGATGTACGGCACGTCACACATCAGTTTTTAAAATAACAGCCAGAATCTTTGACTGCAATATATTGTAAAAGACCCCTCAGATTCTAAAAGTCATTGTGGGACTTCAGAATTTAAGTGGAGAGAGTGAGATTAAAATGAGGAATGTTAAAAAAAAAAATGTGTGTGTGTGTGTGGGGGGGGGGGGGGGGGGGGGGGGGGGACTGAAAGTGAACAGCTGTTGAAAAGATTTCTACAGCAGGGAAGAGAATTAGTGTGATGATGCAGTAGCTGACAAACTCCTGTTCGAAGGAAAAGGCATTATCTGATAGATCTAAACAACTGAAGGAAAATGTAATTTATCACATAATCATTTTAAAGTTATTTAATACTACGGTAATGTGTGTGTGTGTGTGTGTGTGTGTGTGTGTGTGTGTGTGTGTGTGTGTGTAATGTACATTATTCTGTCTTGTCGTGCGTATGTGTGTACATGTACATAATATGGTCAACCTGTAAAATGTCTACCTGAGGGTGAAAACCCCTCTTAAAACTGCAAACATGGAGGCCACGGTCAGCCTAGTGGATAAGGCGCTGGACTCATGACCGAAATGTCGGTGGTTCGACCCAGGTTGGTCTAGGAAATTTTCATGTGGAATTTTTCCTGTTAAAATGACCATAGTTTAGCCCCGATATTCACCCTGGCCGCTG
>CM065715.1:43605494-43642994 GCA_033310375.1 Conus canariensis
AAGGGGTGGAAAACATTATTCTCTAGGTAGAAATACATATATTACAGCTGTTTCGAGGCTCTTTAACTATTTGTAGCAAGGGCGTCACAGACACTTGCTGCTGCAACATCCCTAGAAAATGTTTCAGGACGGATCTCCTCGCCACGAATGGAAGGAGGAAAGGGGGAAGGTTGTAAGACGACAGTGTCTTTGACGTATGTACATGTGAGGAGGGAGAGATGGTTGATAGGCATATACTAGCAGAAATCACTCTCATTCCGCGAACTATGCATACTGGACCCTAAATCACTTAAAAGTTGTTGAGTGATAGGGGAGGAGGAGGAGGGAGGGGAGGGGAGGGGCAAACAGGTGGTGTAGATGAGGGGAAGGCGGGTGACGAAAACGGGGTGAGGAGGTTGTGCACATTATCAGCACAACGTGTCTGCAATATCGCTCATGACGTGTTTAATGACTTTGTTGTTGTTGCCTACTTTGTTCGTTTTTTTTTTCTTCTGTGTTCCACGGGATTCGTGTTATAAGGCGCTTTTACATTAAAAAAAAAGTATTTTAGAACATTTTCGGAACAAAATAAAGGGGAGATGCGAGGTGGGCACCCCTTTATACACCTCTTCCTACCTTGCCCTTTCCACCCTCAATCTCGCCCCGACTCACCCAACCCACTCCTACTATCCACGGTTCACCTGCATGTTCTGTCCGACTGTTCTCACCTGTTGTATTTACAGTGGTTCCAAGTATCACCAGGCAACTGTACACTGGTACACGTGCATCTCATCTCCGTGTTGTGGATGTCCCTGATCATAAAGAATCCAGCTGCTGGGTTATCTGCAATATTTAGTGTCCATTACTCGGCGCCGACTCTATTGCCTGTCCCTCTTAAATCATATGGAGGTCATTTGTTTTCTCTGTCTCTCTCTATTTCTCAGTCTCTGACTTTGTCTGTCCGTCTGTTTCTCTCTGTCTCTGTCTCTCTCCCTGTGTCTGTCTCTTCCTATCTATCTATCTCTCCCTCTCTCTCTGATGCAAGTGAATATGCTTGAGTGTACAGATGTAGTTGACGTTTTGAAAACACCGTATAGTTACAAAAATAAGCCTGAGGACACCAGTGTAATGGGATTTATGAAGAAGTCGCGGGGTTCCCATGCATTACTGTCCCGAAAGTTTAGAAAAAGTCATAACAATTGTGGGCTACATATTAATGGAGAAGTAAGGTGTGTTAGTGTCCTGAAATACTGGGAAATAGTCTCTAAATTTCTAAAAGTCAGTGCGCTACGATTCATCGGTCAAGTCCTCTCTTTTCAGAGCTAATGAGTCGTGGCGTATTTTTCATTGAATTCTGTGAATGATATGAACAAACGTTAGTCGTAGGAGATAATCTTATCAGTTCCAGCGCAGGCCTTCTCGGAACTCTGTTCGGGAGTCAAGTCATGTTGTTTACAACCTAGACGGCCTTGGGGCCCTTACCGGGGTAGTCTTCCAGAGTCTGTTGTGGAAGTCAGCATTGACGGATATAACACGAAGAATTTGTTCTTATCATGAGACAAGAAGGCTGATCCTGTTGCACACCTCTCCTTTATGACATCCAATAATGCCTTTATTTTCAACCCAGCAAAAGGCCTTCTTGAAATCTACGTAAACACAGTGTTTTTACATGTTGAAACTTGAAGGTTTTAGTTTTTATCACAACACGCGACATGGGTTTTACGTGTTTTTTTTTTTCCTTCTTGTCTCCTGGCGTTATTATTTTACATTTCTCACTTATCTGGCCCGATAATTCGAACGCCTCACCTTAGGACCCCATGGTGCAGGAAAGATAATGTCATGAGCTAATATATATATCCGAGCAGGCTGGCTGATACCATGCGTAAAGAACAGAAAGAAAAGGCAGTACCAGAGTCCCTCATTCGAATATTATCTAATTCCAGGCTTTGGAATTCTCTGATTTCGTAGTCATTTTTCTATCTTGGTACGTTCTCTCTCCTCCCCCCCCCCCCCCCCCCCCCGCTGGACTTTCTTGGCTCTGTCATTTATCATGTTGTACATTATACACAAGGTTTTGGAACTCCTTGACACAGCAATCACATCCCACCGAGGTGTGTTGTCTATGTTGATTTGAAACTCTTCGCGTTGCCTTGGTATAGTCAATACGTAGTTTTCAACCCCGTGAAATGTCCTAAAATCAAGATTTTCTACAAATTTTCCCATATTATATTCAGCATTTTTCTTTTTCTCTCAATGTTGATTATGCAATCCGCCGATGTGTTTACTGTTGTTGAATTTTCCATCACTGAGCACATCATAAGCATTTGCTTGTTGTTGCTTCAGTTCAATAGTTTGTTTATGTACACATCTGTTCAATAAAGAAATGCTTGAAGAAAATGTCCCAAAATACCTGTATGAATTCTACAGTTGTTTTTCGATAACGTTGTCTGTTGTCATCTTGGTGCGTTCCACATTGCGGAACTCTTTGATTTCACGGTACTTCGTCACCGTGGTGTTTTCTATACGTTGTTGTTGTCGTCGTTGCTGCTGCTGCTGTTGTATACACACACACACACACCCACACACACACACACACACACACACACACACACACACATATATATATATATATATATAGTCTCGACGGACGACAAAACAAACATATATATATATATATATGTTTTGTTGTCCGTCGAGACATATATATATAATATATATATATATATATTGTTGTCCGTGTTGTGTGTGTGTGTGCGTGTACAGAGAGAGAGAGAGAGAGAGAGAGAGAGAGAGAGAGAGAGAGAGAGAGAAGCTGACATACAGATAGACTAACAGATGGCTTTGCAGTATATTTATGTACACATGCATCAAACTGAATCAACAGTAAAAGCAAATCAAGATATAGGGCTATAATGTTCAAGAAGATGCCTGAGGTAAGATATTTTGAATCATACCAATCTATTTTTGTTCTGTAGATGATCAGGAGTTTCATTCCATAATTTTCCACTCAAATATGTGAAGGATGACATTAATAAATCTGTTCTTTGGACAGAAAAATGAACAATTTACTTTCCTCTCGTATATTAATCACTTGGAATTTGTCGCAAAGATACAGAGGTGCACGTTTGTTCGTGATTTTAGACATGAAAACGACTTTATCACATCAAAATCTTAGATTAGGAGTGAGAGAGTGAGAGAGAGAGAAAGAGAGAGAGAGAGAGAGAGAGAGAGAGAGAGAGAGAGAGAGAGAGAGAGAACTGACTGACTCTCATTATGTCCAGTCCCCTGAGCAACAGCCAATGTTGACGGGTCAGGATGCAAAGTTATGGCCTGAAAAATTCCAGAGTACACCCGAGGTGATGAGCTGAACTGAATTGATCTGTTCTGATTTTAGCTCGCTCTCAATCAAAACATGGCTTCTGTGGTAGGCTAAGCTATAAACAACGTGGCTGGACGACTTGGTGTTAGTCTCTGTGGTGAAGCAAATCAAGATAGATCCTGTGTGTGCAGCAAGCGTTTAGCACACGTAAGAGAGCTCTGGACAAGAAAACTGTCTCTTCTCAAAACTCTATTGGGAAATACTCTCCGACTGTACAGGCAAGTATGAAAGGGGGGGGGGGGGGGGGGGGGGAGATGAGAGGAATGTTACCACATACTAAGGCTACACGCATTCCCAGGAGAAAGCATCCCAGCTATCACTCAGCAAAATTTGTTGCGACGATCCAATTACACAATACTCCCATTGTTCCCCCACTCTCTGGTAGTGGCATGGCTCAGCTGTGCCCAATATAATGTAATTAGCACCGACACCACAATGGATGTTAATGACATCCTCCACCACCCTCCTTCCTCTGTCACCTATCCTGCGTCCCCATCCATCCTCCATCCACCCTCACCCCGTCCCAATGCACGGTACAATCTATAACGCTTTTCATTCGCTCTGGGCACAGGCTCGAACGGACACATTGTGTGTGTGTGTGTGTGTGTGTGTGTGTGTGTGTGTGTGGTGTGTGTGTGTGTGTGTGTGTGTGTGTGTGTGTGTGTGTGTGTGTGTGTGTGTGCGAGAGAGAGAGAGAGAGAGAGAGAGAGAGAGAGAGAGAGAGAGAATGGGAGGGGAGGAGAGGAGGAGAAAGAGGGAAGAGGCGAGCTACTGGTCTGAGGACATAAACGGGGATTACCCTCCCAGAGGAGTCAATTAAATGAGCACCGCGAAATGGACACTTTTGTCAGAGCGTTAGTCACTCCTGGCCGAATTATTTGCAGTCCTTTGACTGATGCCCTCTCCCACCTCCGTCCTGCCCTCCTCCCCCATCCCCTAGGAACTTCCCTCCCCCGCCCCGTTTGCATGCTGACCCAATTCTCTCCCTTGTTTGTCTGGTCAGTTTCACATCCGCCCATTCTCTTTAAATCGTCTCTGAAGGCCAACAAACAAAGGAACAAAGCTGTCTCAGTGTTAATTCGCCCAGCCATCAAATGGTCCAGATCTACCGTCCGTGTCACTTCCGTGTTTTCACGAGCAAAAGAATGATCGTGATCGTTTGAAGCTAGGTCCGTTTTGTGGACGCTAGCTCTGTTGCTCTGAAATTTTAGACTCTACCAGTTACTGCTTTTAGTCTTAATCTCTCTCTCTGTGTCTCTATCTCTGTCTCTGTGTCTGTCTCTGTCTCTGTCTCTGTCTCTGTCTCTCTCTCTCTCTCTCTCTCTGTCTCTCTCTCTCTGTGCATGTGTATGTATTGTGTGGTGTGTGTGGGGGGGGGGGGGGGGGGGCATGCATGTGTGTGTGGGAGTGCATGTGTGTGTTTTCGTATGTGTGCGTGTGCTTACATACCTACATGCATGCGCGCGCGCGCGCGTGTGTGTGTGTGTGTGTGTGTGCGCGCGCGAGCGTGTGTGTATGTGTGTGTGCGTGCGTGCGTGCGTGTGTGTGTATGTGTGTGTTTGTGTGTGTGTGTGTGTGTGTGTGTGTGTGTGTGTGTGTGTGTGTGTGTGTGTGTGTGTGTGATGGTATAAGCTCTCTGATTGCGCCTGAAACGCAGTCATGTTTTGCTGGCATGTTCCTTAGTTCCTTTGTTTCCTGCCCTTGCACACCTGCCTCCTGAATCTCTTGCTCACACACACACACACACACACACACACACACACACACACACACACACTCGCACGCACGCACGCGCGCGCGCGCGCACACCACCACACACACACACACACACACACACACACACACACACACACACACGCATGCATGCAAGTACGCAAGCACACACACACGAAAACACACACAAGCACTCCCACACACATACGCACCCCCCCCCCCCCACACACACACACACACACACGTACGTATACATGCAGGGAGAGAGAGAGAGAGAGAGAGAGAGAGAGAGAGAGAGAGAGAGAGAGAGACAGACAGACAGACAGACAGACAGACAGACAGACAGACAGAGACAGAGATACAGACGAGACAGACAGAGACAGTCAGAGACAGAGACAGACAGACAGGCAGGCAGACAAACAGACAGAGATGGAGACAGAGACAGAGAGACCGAGACAGCGATAGACAAACATATAGCAGTCAGGCAGACAGACAGAAAGACAGATAGACAGACAGACAGACAGACAAACAGACAGAGAATGAGGGATACAATGGAAGGAGTAATGGAGTTTGGTTGAGAAAGGCACAGCTAGTCTGTATTTCTGTCCTGGCTTGATATTTGCTTTAAACCCCCCCCCCCACCCCCACCTCCATCTTGCCCCCAGCCCCTCTCCTCTCTCATTTCCCACGTTTTCTCCTCCCTGTTTACACTCCACGCGCTGACCACTAACTCCCCCACCCCCAGATGCGACTTTCAAATAGGCAAACTCGTCGGGGGGGGGGGGGGGGGGGAGAGAGAGAGAGAGAGAGAGAAGACAGACAGACAGACAGACAGACAGACAGACAGACAGACAAAGACAGGGACAGAGACAGAGACAGAGAGAAAGGGTTTGTTCTTAACTGGAAACTACGACTTTCTACGGTCACAAAAAAAGAACAGAATTGAGAGCAAACACAGCACGGTATAAATACGAGGTAATTTCCGTGCTCTACATGGTCCAATTGTTTGATAAGTACACCGCTGTCTGTGATGTAGAAGTCTAGACTGTTTAATGTCAAGGCTACGTCTTCCAACAGTTTAAGGTCTTTTCACAGACTGTTTTCAGTCAACGTCTTTTCCAGTTCATTGAAACCCTTTGGCAATCCGTAAATGCATTCTTCTTCTACTTCTCCTTTGTGGCCTTTTCTTGTTCTTATTGTTGTCGTCGCAGTTGTTGTTGTTGTTGTTGTTCTTCTTCTTCCTCTTCTTCTTCTTCGTCTTCTTCTTCTACTTCTTCCTCTTCTTCTTCTTCGTCTTCTTCTTCTACTTCTACTACTACTTCTTCTTCATCTCCTCCTCCTCCTCCTCCTCCTCCTTCTTCTTCTTCTTCTTCTTTTTTCTTCTTCTTCTTCTTCTTCTTTCTTCTTCTTCTTCTTCTTCTTCTTCTTCTTCTTCTTCTCTCGCCATCATCATCATCATCATCATCACCATCATCATCATCATCATCATCATCATCATATCATCATCACCTTCGTCTCTTCTTCTTCTCCTCCACCTCTTCCCTGCTTTTTTCTTTCTGCCTGTTCTTCTTTTTGGCATTACTAGTGTCTTTACATCCACTGATATGATATGCATCTTAACATATGAAATACACGACAGCATTTATTTTGACCAGAATAGCCATGTTGAATCATTTGCAGGTAACCACATTCTGTCTCCTCGCTGACATGTAAGTTGACGTTCTAAGGACACGTGGGTGTACACAGGGGGGGGTTGTAGCCAAATGGATACAGCGTTTTACTCTCGAGCTGACGGTCATGAATCCGAACCATCTTGTGGGAATGTACTTCAACCTCCCCCCCCCCCCCCCCCCCCCCCTGTCTGTCCATCCGACATTAAACGGTCACTTGATTCAGACCAGAGAAGATTAATGTGGCTGAAGGAAAGGAATGAACATGGTTTGCCCTGATACCAGGCCTTGGACACAGTTTACAGCCTCTACGGCCACTAGGCAACGTGATCTTTAACCTTTAGACCTTGTAGATGAAAGTAGACGATGACGAGTGCGCTGGACAGGAAGAGTGGAGGTGGGTGTGGGATTCTTTCTCATAAAACAAGACGTCTTGATCACGTAAAAGATAGCACGACAACCAGGCTTCAGTTGCAAAGATTCTGCCAGAACTCAACTTTGACGGGTAAAAATATACCTATGTATACACCTACAGACTGTAATAAAAAGAGGGGTGGGGCAGTGACGTGATATGGCGACTTTACAGAAATGTCAACAGCGTTGGCTCATATGTACATTTTACTTAAAGGACACTGACGCATTCAAACTTTGTTTTAGAAATATAAAACAAATTATGTAGAAAGGGAATTAAAAATTGAGTGGGAACGTATGGACAAAGGACATTGGGTGGTGGGAGAGAGAGAGAGAGAGAGAGAGAGAGAGAGAAGAGAGAGAGAGAGACAGAGACAGAGACAGAGACAGAGACAGCGAGACAGAAAAAGAGGGAGAGAATGAGAGAGAGAGAGAGAGAGAGAAGACAGACAGACAGACAGACAGACAGACAGAGACAGAGACAGAGACAGGTGAGTGGAAATGTTTGGAGAGGACATTGCCCTGGTGATCTCTCTCTCTCTCTCTGAATGGCTTCTTTTGCAATCCAATCAGCGAATTGTCGGCGACCGGAAATGTCTTTCCATTGGCCGTGTAAGCCTTCCGGTCCCCTGACCGTTTGATGTTGACGTGGCCGCTTTTAAGCTCACGTCATTTCCTGCCAGATAAAAGCGGGCTGGGACGGCCAATGGAGGCTGTTGACGTTAGGATTTGGGAGGGTGTGGTGACTGGTCGTGTAAGAAGGAGCAGAACTGTCGATGGGGCAGTGTGTCACCTGGGAATGAAGCAGAGATTATCAGTTCCACCTCCCTTGCCAGCTCGATTGTGGCTTCCCGACCATATTTTTCTGCAGCATTGTTCTCGTATTTCCAGTTTGACCCTGAACCTAAGCGTGAAGGTCATGGAATTGATCAAACATAGAAGTGGGGAATCTAACAAGTCATCAAGCAATTTCACATGGGAGAAAATGCAGAATGTACAGTTTTAGAAGAAAAAAGGAACTGAAAGACAGAAAGGACTTGATCTGCAAACTGAAGATGTACCATGCACCCCTGATTCTCCTACCTCTGCACCCTCTGCTCCCCCTCTTCACGTTCAAGACCCATCTCCTTGGCACACGAACGAGCTGTCATCAGAGAATTGGCCCAACCATGAGCTGTCTATTCACCCTCGACCCACCATCGAACTGTCATCTCACCCTTAGAACACCAACGAGCTGTCACATTTTTTTTTCACGGCATACCAACGAGCTGTCAATTCACTCTTGGCCCTCCAATGAGCTGTCACCTCACCCTTGGCACACCAGCAAGTTGTCACTTTGCATTTGGGGCACCAACGAGTTGTCATTTCATAACTACGATACCTCACCATGGCCACACGAACGAGCTGTCAACTCACTTGTGGCACACCAACGAGTTGCCACCTCCATTTTGCCACACATAGAGCTCTCATTTCACTCTTGGCATACCAGTGAACTGTCACCTCACCTTTGGCACACCAACGAGCTGTCATCCCATCTTTGGCACACCAACGAGCTGTCGCCTCATTTTTTGGCACACCAGTGAGCTGTAACCTCATGCTTGGCACACCAACGAGCTGTCATCCCATCTTTGGCACACCAACGAGCTGTCACCTCATTTTTTTGGCACACCAGTGAGCTGTAACCTCATGCTTGGCACACCAACGAGCTGTCCCTCACCCTTGGGACACAAGGCAGTCTATCACCTCTGCCTTGCAACACCTACGAGTTGTCGCCTGACCCTAGGCACATCAACGAGCTGCCCTTTTGGCACACCGTTCAGATGTCACCTCGTCTTTGGAACACTAAAGAGCTGTCTTGCTCTTGGCACACAAATGGCCTCTTGGGACATCAAAGCACTCTCATTTCACCCTTGTCATATCCATAAGCCGTCACGCCGCCTTTGTCCTATCAAAGAGCTGTCATCTGGCCCGTGGCAAACCAGCAACTGGCCACCTCGCACTTGAAAAAACATCGAGCTGTTAACTCTCTCTTGGGGCATGCACTAAAATGCTACAGTCTCTCCTGTGGCGCTCTGATGAGTTAGAACCCTGGCTTTAGGGTTCCAATGAGCTGTCACCTCACCTCACCTTTGGCACACCAGCAACCTTCAAACCCTCAGCTTGCCCTCAAAAAGCTACTGAGCTGTCATCTCACTCTTGGCTTCCTCAAGCTGTAACCTTGCCAATGGCACACCACCGAGCTGGTTTTTTGTCCTTAATCCCACCAACATTTTACCATCTCGCTGTTGGCACACTAAAGGGTAGATAACTTTGGGTGAAGATCCCGGTGCTTTTAACGTGTCCCCTTGAATGAGTGCTAACAGCTCTCTCTCTCTCTCTCTCTCTCTCTCTCTCTCTCTCTCTCTCTCTCTCTCTCTCTCTCTCTCTCTCTCTCTCTCTCTTTACATCATTAACACGGCTACCATTGTCGGCTGGGTAATAGGCTGACTACTCTCTCCTGATCCGACTAAGCTTTTGGCTCCTCCGTCCCCTTCCTTCCCCCTCCATCCCCTTCCTTCCCCCTCCATCCCCTCCTCCCTTTCTCCCTTCTGGGCCAGTCTCACCTATCCGATGATCCGTGCCCTAAATCAATTCCAAACATTCTGTGGAAACATTCTGTATTTTGGTGGGACGCTAACCACAAACTCTCTCTCTCTCTCTCTCTCTCTCTCTCTCTCTCTCTCTCTCTCTCTCTCTCTGTGTATGTTGTGTGTGGGGTGTGTGTGTGTGTGTGTGTGTGTGTGTGTGTGTGTGTGTGTTGTGTGTCAGTGTGTCTGTGTGTCTGTGTATCTGCTCGCGCGCGCGCGAGCGTGTATGTGTGTGTTGTGTGTGTGTGTGTGTGTGTGTGTGTGTGTGAGAGAGAGAGAGAGAGAAGAGAGAGAGAGAGAGGAAGAGAGAGAGAGGAGAGAGAGATGGGTGTTGTTTTCAGTTGACTTTCTCCTTACTGCCTAAGATCATTCGTCTTCACAACTGGCTTGATAAAACACGCCCTTTTATATTGCGATGACGGGTTAATGAATTGTGCTGCTTTTCAAAGGTGTTATATAACACATTTCTACCATCAGAAAAAAACAAAACAAACATCTATATATCACAGACAATTCTTAAGGAAAAAAATGTATATAAATGGCATGCAAATAAACCTACATATTGCCGAAAGCGAATAGATTTGAGACAAATTCAACCATGAATATCTGAAACTTGCTAGGAATTTATCTGTCCATCGTGTGGAACCGAACTTGAGGATGAAATAATCAACTTGTGTGGTATCCTACAGTCAGTAGCTGGTGTATTTGTAATTGCTGAATGAGGAAACTGAGCTGAAATCAAACTTCTCCTCTTCCTGGTCACAGCACAGCAACCTGATTATGCTTTGATGGAAAAGATGCAAAGAAGGTTCCCAAACTGAAGTGACGTTAAGGGCTGTAATTAATTTGACGATACCTTTATCTGAAAGTTTATTCCCGCTCTCTCTCTCTCTCTCTCTCTCTCTCTCTCTCTCTCTCTCTCTCTCTCTCTCTGTATGTGTGTGCTCGTGCGTGCGTGTGTGCGTGCATGCATGCATGCTGTGTGTGTGTGTGTGTGTGTGTGTGTGTGTGTGTGTGTGTGTGTGTGTGAGAGGAGAGAGAGAGAGAGAGAGAGAGAGAGAGAAAAGAGAGAAGACGAAGTTGAGAAGAAAGAGCGGGAAGAATGGAGAGGAGGGGGAGGAGGTGGGGGAGAGGACCAGAGAGGCGGCATCTTGATCTTCCCCTCCTCTCTCACTCCCCCCCCCCCCCCCCCCCCCCCTCCACAAACCTAAAAGAAAGAGCACAAAAGAAGCAGAAAAGTATGCAAAGAGAGAAAGACAGTCAAACGACAACACAAAAAGAAGAAAAACATGAACAGAGCAAACAAGAAGGAAGAAAGAAGGAAGGAAAGAAAGAAAGAAAGGAAGGAAAGAGAGAAAGAAAAAAGAAGGAAAGAAAGAAAGAAAGAAAGAACGAAAAAAGGAGAAAGAAAGAAAAAGGAAAGAAAGAAACAAAGAAAGAAAGAAGAAAGAAAGGAAAGAAAGAAAGAAACAAAAAAGAAAAGAAGAAAGAAAGAAAAAAAGAAAAAAGAAAGAAACAAAGAAAGGAGAGAAAAAGAAAGAAAAAAGAAAAAGAAGAAAGAAAAAAGAAAGAAAAAAAGACAAAACAAGAAAAAGACAAGAAAAAAGACAAAAAAAGAAAGAAAAAAAAAAAAAAAGAAAAAGAAGAAGAACAAAACAGCAGAAGAAAAAACAAAAAAAAGAAGAGAAGCAAAAAAAAAGAACAAAAAAAAAAGGCAGAAAAGAAAAAAAAAAGAGGAAGGAAAAAGAGAGCGAAAGGAAGATCAAAAGACAAGATAGAGAGGAGGAAGGAAGGGCACTGCATTTGATTGTTTCCCACCTGTTCCTAAACTGTGGATAAATGGCCGCCTGTTCCATCCATCATGCCTCTTTCCTTGGACCTGCTTCTCATCATGTTCCTCCACACCTGGAGATGGGGGGGGGGGGGGGGGGGAGAGGTGTGTAGGGGGTTGATGGGTGTGAGGGGAGGAAGAGAAGAGACCCCAGATTTAACTGCCTTTGCTTTTTGATGGTTGGCTCTTATCCTCTTTTGGCTGGGCAGCCTTACATTTGTCAGGTTTATTATGGGCCTGCTCAACACTAGGAGACTTTCAAGGCTGTCTCAAAACAAGAAGAAAAAAAGCCATGTCTTCAAGGTACCACTTGTTCATCCAATTCATACTATAACAATCAATCTTTCGACATTTATGAGGCAGATTACACTCGGCTCGTTAGTGGGGAACCAACCATTCTGCTCAGGTTTTCAGCCCCAGTTAACAAAACACGTAGTAAAAATGAACCCCAAATAATTAATGTTAGAGAAACTATAGGCAAACAGGCACAACAGAATAGTGTGTTCATGTCCAACCCAGACATTGTGTACAGGAGGTCTTCAGTCTGGCGTTGGGGCGTCTGCCGACTCCACTTTAGTCTTTGGAACGACCCTCCAGTACACCAGACGAGGTTCTTTCTGTGTGCATGGTGATGTGCCTGAATGACGCGGTTTTGTGGTCCATGTAAGAGATGTGGACATTCCATCTTAAAGCGCTTCTTATCGATCATCAGGATATTAAAAATGCTTATTTTCTTATTCATTTATTTATTCATTTGCTTACTTATTTATTTATTTATATGTTATATATATATATATATATATATATATATATATATATGTGTGTGTGTGTGTGTGTGTGTGTGTGTGTGTGTGTGTGTGTGTGTGGTGTGTATAATGTATTCATTTATTCGTTAATTTATCATTATTCATCTATCTATTTTTATAGAGTATCTCGTGATTTACTCTCACATCCGTTTTTAAATTCATGTCGCCCGCGACAGGTAAGATTTCATGACTCATGCTTCACGGTCCGGAGTTTGATTCCCCCATGAGAAGGCCAGGTTGAAAGAGATATTTTCTCTTCGGAGCTGACATCTGTGCAGACTCCTATCCCCCCCCCCCCCCCCCCCCCCAGTCGTTCGGATGAGACTTAAACCAATGTCCCGTGCTTGAACGGACGGATGAAAAATCTTGAACGCACATTTCATCCCACGCCACCTTTCAGAGATATCCCATCGTGTGCTGGTAGGATGAATGATACGAAAATAAAAACACATATACCTTTGTGTGGTGTTTAAATTTCAACCCGAAGACAGAATGTAGTTACCGTGATGGTGGATTACAACGGTCGCATATGCAAAAGTGTTATCAATAACAAACCACGTATTTCTAACCGGATAATAGAGAGAGAAAAAAAAATATATGTTCCATAAGAATGTTTTCCGGAGGATGTTGAGTCCTATTACGGCAGTTTCAGTTTCAGTTCAAGGAGGTGTCACTGCGTGCGGACTAGTCCCTAACGCCACACCACATCAGCTAATTTTTGAGACCACACCGCGCATGATTTAAAGCTGATGGATAAATGAATTAATAACTGAGATGAGAATATTTTCGAAGAGGGTCTCTGGCTATGACTTAGCAGATGTCTGACCTACACAGTATGTAGCCAGGGAGAGCTTAGTCTGATCGTTCCTTAGTTGATCCGCTCGCTGTGGCAGCAAAGAAAGAGGAAGGAAATACATAAATATAGAACGTAAAATCCTTTCAGCCGAACGGCCGTGAGGGCAATGCGCAGTAGAGGCTCATCGTGACTGCTGCACGGTATAATGAAAGGCGTAGCCCATCGCTCTCCTTCCACCGCCCTAACCTTCCCGGACTTAATTCAGTTACCCATTTACTGCTGGGTGGGCAGAGAGGGATTTCAAGCCATAAAATTCCATCCCACAGGCTATTCGAACACTCGACCTTCAGCTCCGCAGGCAAATGCTCTCACCACATCAGTGCGCGTCACTTTAGTGAAAAAAATATGTACCTGATGTTTCAAGACAAACAAACAACACTGCACTGACACTACTAATCGATTCACCCAATGTGTAGAAAATAACAAAACAACCAACCAACCAACCAGCCAACCACCCACCCACCCACCCACCAACCCAACTCAACCAACCAACCAACCAACCAACCAACCAACCAACCAACCAACCAACCAGCCAACCAACCAACCAACCAACTAACCAGCCAACCAACCTACCAACCAATCAACCAACCCGCAGTGACACTTCTGTGAGATTTTAGTGTCTACGCAACCATCATGGTTCAACTTCTGTCAGCCAGTGAACTTGTATCTCGGCTGCCTCAACACATCCTTCCCCCATCCCCGGCCCTGTCCCGATCCCCATCCTCTT
This sequence comes from Conus canariensis, assembly GCA_033310375.1. Taxonomy (NCBI): domain Eukaryota; kingdom Metazoa; phylum Mollusca; class Gastropoda; order Neogastropoda; family Conidae; genus Conus; species Conus canariensis. Next base: position 43,619,494 of record CM065715.1, read on the forward strand.
CCCTTTCCTCCCAGGTGGTATGTGCTTTTAGTGCTATCACGCAAAACCACAGGGTTTGGAAATTGTATGATACAGGCGAGGAAGATGGGGAAGGAGAAAGAAATAGCAGCAGCTACAGCAGCAGCATCAACAGCAACAATAGCAAGAGCAGCGCCCGCAGCAGCAGCAGCAGCAGCAGAAGAAGAAGAAGAAGAAGAAGAAGACAGAAGAAGAAGAAGAAAAAGAAGGAGCAGAAAGGAGAGAAGAAGAAGAAGAGAAGAAGAAGAAGAAGAAGAAGCAACAACAACAACAGCAACAGCAACAACAAGAGGAGAAGGAGGAGGAGGACTATAAACAAACAGCTGTGGCAAAGTGGTTGATTCGCTAACTCCCGGCTGGGAAGTCGTGGGTTCGTTTCCCATTAGAACCATTTACTTGTTGTTTATTTTTCTGCCCCGCCTCGCTCCTATCCAGGGTTGAGTTTGCTATGGGCTCAGTTAGGAAGACTGGGACAACACGGTCGATTTTCATCCACATTATGAATGTGTCCCTGAAAGTGTTGTTTAAATTTCGTGACTGATACTTCAGGTGTGTGTATCTCTCGGGTCTGGTCGACGCCGGGACGTATTATTAAAGAAGTGTAGAGTATGGTTCTGTCATGCAGTCTCAGACCAGAATGGAAATCCATAGCATCATCTTTATCATCCTCGTCTTCATTGATCAGCATTAAAAAAAAAAAGTATCAAATTCTATGGCCCTTCATGTGCTGCTCTCATGATAATTTTAGTTTCGATTCTCTCTCCACATCTACGCTCTCGGTTGGTTCTGGCGAGGTCACCGGTGTTGGCAAATTCATGGGGACTGTCGTGGGATGATGGCGGCGCCCTTCGGAGGGGGAGTTAACTCTCCCTGGCTCCGCGACTAAGCAGTCATTGTGATCAATAAGGGCAGTGTCCTGCGTGTGCTGGATAAAACAGGCACCGCTGAACACCATCGAGGTGAATCGGCAGCGGTGCAGGGTTTCCTTTGGTGGGTGGCCCTATGACGGCTTGACATTGACGGCGCCCAGTGGATTGTGTGCCGGAGCTGTGGCCGTGGCTGTAAGCGGGAGGAAAAAGGGGAGACAAGAATGAGCAGCGTGGGTGAAATGCCATTGGGGTGGGATGGAAGATGCGACAGCAAAAAAAAAAAAAAAGAAGAAAAGAAGAAGAGAACGAGGAAGAGGAGGAGGAGGAGGAGAAGAAGAAGAACAAGAACAAGAACAAGAACAAGAAGAACAAAAACAAGAACAGGAAGAGGTGACGAAGGAGAAGTAGAAGAAGAGCCGTGCAATTACGAAATGCCAGAGGGTTTCAAGGAATAAAGAAAAGACTTTGGATGAAAAAAAGTCTGAGAAAAGACTTTGAACTTTGGAAGACATTACCTTGTCGTTGAAAAGTCTGGACTTTCACATTGCAGGAAGTGGTGTACACATCAAACGACTGAACCATGCAGGGTGCTGAAATTGTCTCGCATTGTATATGGTCCTGTGTTGGCTTTGAACTCTGTTCTCTTATAGTGATCGAAAAAAAGTTGTACTCTCTCTCTCTCTCTCTCTCCTCTCTCTCTCTCTCTCTCTCTCTCTCTCTCTCTCTCTCTCTCTGAAATTTTGGACCAACTTTTTTAACATTGGGAAAATGACTAGTTTTTACAGTCGCAGACTGTTTGTGAGTTAGATTTAAAACATTTTCATGATATTTGTCTTTTCTCAGTTTATATACACTCTTTAAATGAGCTTTAAAGTGGATTGTACTCATAGCATCCTCCATATTTGTGCCGCTATACACATTGACTTCTCTTTCTATTATCGCCATCCATTGTTTGAAGCTTAATAATTTCTTTATCTTTCTCTTCTGTGTGTTCGTCATTGTGCTCCAACCACTGCTCGTTCTTATTGTTTACTGTTTCACTGGCTTATTAGATTTTTTCTCAAGAAATATTCTGTTGTCTGGTTTGTCTTTTTTTAAGCTTAATAGTTTACCTTTTTCTGTGCGTTTGTCGTCTGTGTGCTTCATCCACTGACGTTACTTTTGTTATTTACTGGTTTATTGATCTTTTATCATAGTCTGTTTAATTTTGCGAAAATTCTTCATCCTTGAGTATCAATAGTAAAGATCGGTCAATCAATCAAATTTCTCCCTCTAACTCCTCTCTCTCTCTCTCTCTCTCTCTCTCTCTCTCTCTCTCTCTCTCTCTCTCTCTCAATCCACCACTCTCCCTCCTCATTATAACAATGACTTAACAAAGATTTAAAAGAAATAGTGGTGAAAGGTAAAGAGGGGAGCGGTGGATGGGTGGGTGACGAAGTATACATGCTGCTGAAGAAGGGCAGGTCAAAGGGTCAATATCAGGGTCAATATCATACACATGGGAACAATGTAACCGTATCCTGTCGTGCGAACAGAATCAGTTGTTTAACCAGTCCACTGTGATCGATTCCGCTGTCGGTCAGTTCCAGCGTGAGACTCGCCAGTCGACACAGCGTGGCTGTTACTCCACCCATAGTAAGGAGCAGAGACAGACCACCTGTAAACCAGCCTGGCGGTCACTCCACCCATAGTATGGAGCAGAGACTGACCACCTGTAAACCAGCCTGGCGGTCACTCCACCCATGGTATGGAGCAGAGACTGACCACCTGTAAGCCAGCCTGGCGGTCACTCCACCCATGGTATGGAGCAGAGACTGACCACCTGTAAACCAGCCTGGCGGTCACTCCACCCATGGTATGGAGCAGAGACTGACCACCTGTAAACCAGCCTGGCGGTCACTCCACCCATGGTATGGAGCAGAGACTGACCACCTGTAAACCAGCCTGGCGGTCACCACCCATGGTATGGAGCAGAGACTGACCACCTGTAAGCCAGCCTGGCGGTCACTCCACCCATGGTATGGAGCAGAGACTGACCACCTGTAAACCAGCCTGGCTGTCGCTCCACCCATGGTATGGAGCAGAGACTGACCACCTGTAAACCAGCCTGGCTGTCGCTCCACCCATGGTATGGAGCAGAGACAGACCACCTGTAAACCAGCCTGGCTGTCGCTCCACCCATGGTATGGAGCAGAGACAGACCACCTGTAAACCAGCCTGGCTGTCGCTCCACCCATGGTATGGAGCAGAGACTGACCACCTGTAAACCGGCCTGGCGGTCATTCCACCCATGCTACGTAGCAGAGACTGACCACCTGTAAACCAGCCTGGCTGTCATTCCGTCCGTGGTACGTAGCAGAGACAGACCACCTGTAAACCAGCCTGCCTGTCATTCCGTCCATGGTATGGAGCAGAGACAGACCACCTGTAAACCAGCCTGGCTGTCGTTCCACCCACGGTATGGAGCAGAGACTGACCACCTGTAAACCGGCCTGACTGTCACTCCGTCCATGGTATGGAGCAGAGACTGACCACCTGTAAACCAGCCTGGCTGTCACTCCGTCCATGGTATGGAGCAGAGACTGACCACCTGTAAACCAGCCTGGCTGTCACTCCGTCCATGGTATGGAGCAGAGACTGACCACCTGTAAACCAGCCTGGCTGTCACTCCGTCCATGGTATGGAGCAGAGACTGACCACCTGTAAACCGGCCTGGCGGTCATTCCACCCATGGCTACGTAGCAGAGACTGACCACCTGTAAACCAGCCTGGATGTCACTCCGTCCATGGTATGGAGCAGAGACTGACCACCTGTAAACCAGCCTGGCTGTCACTCCGTCCGTGGTACGTAGCAGAGACAGACCACCTGTAAACCAGCCTGACTGTCACTCCGTCCATAGTATGGAGCAGAGACTGACCACCTGTAAACCAGCCTGGCTGTCACTCTACTATGGTATGGAGCAGAGACTGACCACCTGTAAACCATCCTGACTGTCACTCTCTTATGGTATGGAGCAGAGACTGACCACCTGTAAACCAGCCTGACTGTCACTCCGTCCATGGTATGGAGCAGAGACAGACCACCTGTAAACCACCTGGCTGTCACTCCGTCCATGGTATGGAGCAGAGACTGACCACCTGTAAACCAGCCTGGCTGTCGTTCCACCCATGGTATGGAGCAGAGACGACCACCTGTAAACCGGCCTGACTGTCACTCGTCCATGGTATGGAGCAGAGACTGACCACCTGTAAACCAGCCTGGCTGTCACTCCGTCCATGGTATGGAGCAGAGACTGACCACCTGTAAACCAGCCTGGCTGTCGTTCCACCCATGGTATGGAGCAGAGACTGACCACCTGTAAACCAGCCTGACTGTCACTCTACTTATGGTATGGAGCAGAGACTGACCACCTGCAAACCAGCCAGGCTGTTACTCCGTCCATGGTATGGAGCAGAGACTGACCACCTGTAAACCAGCCAGGCTGTTAGTCCATCGTAGTAGAGACAGACCGTAGTAGAGACAGACCACCTGTAAACAGACCACCCGTAAAGCAGCCTGGTTGTCAGTCCATCCATAGTGTGTAGATGAGGCATACCATCACCTGTAAGCGAGCATTATTCTCACTGATATCTCAGAAACTCACGTTACAACCGCCTTCTGAAAACACGCGCTGTAAAAAACAACAACAACACAACAACAACAACAAAAACAACAAAAAACAACAAAACAAAAAACAAAAAAAACCCAAAAAAAAACAAAGACTAAACAATACTCAACATGAAAAAATATATATATGAACATGTCAAGATACAAAGGAAGACAAAATATGCTAACAGCCTGAATGGTCAGCCTTGAGCTTAAAAACTCCAAGCATCCAGGGTCAACATACCAGTGTAGATAACAGCATAGAAACATAATTATGGGCGTTGACTACGGAAAAGAAACGATGTAAAACCGTCTATACTTGCATTACCTAAATGATGTCACTGCAATGATGCAGTGATGCACAGCATGAGTCAGTAATTATACTGATCAACTGAATCACTGGAAAAAAAAACAAGTGCATGTAATCTCTTGTTCACTTTTGAAAGACTTGAAAGAAGGTGAGAAAATTAGGGTATAGAAGAAAGATGCATGGACTGTAATGGTTTTTTTCCTTAGAGGAGAGTCTGCTGGGAATATCAAATTTTCCTTGGAGCTGAATGCTTTTCTCAGTGCCATGGGGTTCCTCTAGAAGAGGATACACTCATGGGTGCTGGAACGTTCCGATGCTGAAGGACGCCATCGTTTTAATAACCTGGCCTGGGCACGCCTTTCGGAACTTTAGCTCCTCTTCAGGAAGTTCGGTTAACGGCATAAATGTGTTGGGGCCTCTGATACGAGAAACGGTCACTGAGAAGAGGATGGTTGGAAATGCCAGTGTGTGTGTGTGTGTGTGTGTGTGTGTGTGTGTGTGTGTGTGTGTGTGTCTGTGTCTGTCTGTGTCTGTGTCTGTCTGTGTCTGTGTGAACGTGTATGTGTGCGTGTGATGAGTGCGCATGCGCATATGTGCAAGTGTGTGTGTGCGTGTGTGTGTGTGTGTGTGTGTGTGTGTGTGTGTGTGTGTGTGTGTTACATTTGTATATGTGTGTATGTGTATGTTTGCGTGTGTGATTGCGCTCGCACGTACGTGTGTGTATGTGTGTGTGTGTGTGTGTGTGTGTGTGTGTGTGTGTGTGTGTGTGTGTGCGTGCGTGCGTGCGTACGTGCGTGCGTGCGTGCGTGTGTGTGTGTGTGTGTGTGTGTGTGTGTGCGTGCGTGCGTGCGTGCGTGCGCGCGTGCATTTGCCATGTCTCATCTGTGAGCCCTCGTTTTCCTTTCCTTGGATAACAAACAAGTAGAGTGACTCTTGCTCCCATAATGAAATATTTACAGGCACATAACTCTAAACGAATTCTGCCTGCAACACCAAATCACCTAGCAGACATGACAACACAGAGCACACAGAATAAACAAGGAGACATTGCCACAAAAGGATGTTCCAAGCTCGCCCATATGCCCTGTATCTGACACATCTACACAGCAACAACAGCTGGAGAAATGAACAAACACAAATTAACATTTATTCAAGACTGGCACAGTCTTTTCGATCTTGAATAAAGTCAAACGAACACACGGACGAACAGTAACAAATACTGGTCATTTTAGTTTGACTGGCCTGTAAGGACATTTTACATGAGGCAGGGAACTCTTTCATTTCTCATCTGTTCACTGATTTACTTATCTTCAGTATAACCGTTGTGCAGTTTGACCTTTTAGTAAAGCAGAAGCGGTGTAGCATTACCGACTAGTCCATATCCACTAAGACATCTTGATTACACTGAAACTCTGCATTGGCTCACAACTAGACGAACCATTCATTCATGGTATCGTTCACGCCCGAAGTCCGAACAGACATCACTGTTAATATTTTCGCTTTTTTTTTTTTTCTCACTCCAGACAAACTGGGTTCTGTACGACAAATGGAAGCAACCAAAGGGAGGCATTTATTTGTCAGATGCTATCATTGACACGATTGGCCCGCCGTCTGACTGAGCAGCCAATGAACGTGGGCAGGAGAAGTTTATTCCATGTTATCGCTGACACGATTGGCTCGCTCTCTGACTTCCTGTATACAACCTCGTTCATTGACACCGCCACCGTCTGCCACGCCGACCCCCTGCAGCCTACCGTCTGGAACCAACTGTAGAGAGCTGTAATGCCAGCCGCTGTGTTTACCAATCAGAGATGTTATTATTTTGGGTTCATGGGGGACAACTGTCATGGTTAAGCATAATCCAAACAGATTTCGATATCATTAACTTTCAGGACTTGAAAGCAACATTTATGTAATTTTGTTTCGTTCTAAGATGGGGATGTATTTTAAACGGAGAGAAGTTGAATTAGACATTACATGTTTTAATTTCGTCTTTTTGTTTCCTCTCTCTCGTGTACTTAAGTCGGTGTATGTTGTTCGTAGAATTCTGCTAGCTGCCCCGCGATTGGAAAGATTACAGTTCAGTGTTCGCCTGTTCCTGTTTCTGAAGAGCCTTGGGCTGGCTGGACGTTTATCTCACCACCATCAGGCAGTCGGGAGGTGTGTGTGTGTGTGTGTGGTGGTGTGTGTGTGTGTGTGTGGGTGGGTGGATGGGTGGGTGGGTGCGCGCGTGCGCTTGTGTGTGTGTGTGGGGGGGGGGGGGGAGGGGGGTCGGTAGGTGGTTAATTGGTAGGCGGGAGAGGAGGGGGTTGGCTGACTTGACTCAGTGGGTTAGGGCCCCGAGTTCTCTTTCAGAAGTTGCGAAATCAAATCTGTCTGACGCCCAACATAAGAATTAGCAGCTATTCGTCGTCCATCTCAAATCGTTGTTGCTCTGTTGGTTTGGTGTGATGCCACTCAGGTTCCCCACACACAACACCTTCCGTCTCCTGGAATGGCTCTCCCGCTCTGCTGTGTCATCTTTCTTGGATTTGGACATAACATCTAAAACTGTTGACAGTAAGGATGCCTGGCTAATGGGCACAGACGGAGTCAGTGGTTGCGAGTTCAAATCCCATAGCGACCAGTATACTGAAATGATAACGTTCACAGCTTTTCTTCAAGTCTTGTCGTTCCGGAGGTTTCATTGTAGTTGGAATGTAAAAAAAAAAAAAAGTCTCCTCGTCTCCTGTATCCTAAGATCAATATTCCATCTGCCACATTATCTTTGGTGGGAGATGACGTTAAGACGGGTGGAATGTCGGCAGTTCTTCCACCAATCAGAAGATGTTACTATCTTTGGTAAACGGGGACTAAAAGAAATAATGGCTTATTAGCCTATATGGTTTGAAAATATTTTCTTTGTTGACCTCTAGCTGTTTGGGACGTTGATCTCGTTTACTTTGAAGATTAAGTGGATTTTAAGCAGACAGAAACTGCATGAGAAACTGTGGCGTTTGGGCTTCTTCGATTTTTGAAAAAAGGAATCTCTGTCTCTTTTATTTGTAAGTATTAATGTGTTATGTCGAGTTTCGTAAATTGTGATTGGTAGAGAGATCTTGCGGCACTGCCTCCCTTGTGTAACTTAGTGACTGTAACCTTTCTAAGTTCTTGGTAGGCTCAGTGGTGAGTGCTAAGTTCTCAGTACATCAAATGTTGCGAGTTCTCATCCTGCTGGCTATAAGTAAATAAAATGAATAAATAAATAAATAAATAAAAATAAATAAATAAATAACTAATCTCACTCACTCACTCACTCACTCACTAACTAGCCGAATAGCTAACTAACTAATTAACTAAATCAATCAATCAACAATTGGACAGGATAAATTAATAAATAAATACATAAATAAATAAAAAATAAATAAATGCATAAAGACACGAATAAATAAGTTACTAAATGAATAGAATAGAGTAAAAGGAATGGAAACATTACCGTTTTTGCTGTACATTTTGACATGTTGTCTTTTGTTGTTTGGTGATAGCGGTGGGTAAGATGGGTGGCTGGCTTTTCCCTACTCTCTGGGGAAGGCGAACACCCGTCTGCCGTATCATCTAAGGTGGGTGTGAATGTCACGCTTGAACGAAACTTAACTGGCAGGAACCCATGATATGGTAGAAGGGCGGAGATTTTTTTTTTCTTTTTTTTCCTTATCTTTTTCTTTCTTTTTTTTCTTTTCTTTTCTATTTCTATTTTTTTTTTTTTTTTTTTTTTTTGAGAGGGGGAGAAGTAAGGTGAGTGAAGGATGAGTTTGGTGCGGATGGAGTCGGGGGTGGGGGTAGGGGGGGGGGTTTGTTGGTTTATTTATGAATGGGGTGTACAAGAACTTGTGGACCTCCAACAAGGTCAGATGCCACGGTGTGTGTGTGTGTGTGTGTGTGTGTGTGTGTGTGTGTGTGTGTGTGTGTGTGTGTTGTGTGTGCGTGTGTGTGTGTGCGTGTGTGTGTGTGCGTGTGTGTGTGTGTGTGTGTGTGTGTGGTGTGTGTGTGTGTGCGTGTGTGTGTGTGTGTGTGTGTGTGTGTGTGTGTGTGTGTGTTCGTTAGTCTAAGTGTCTGTGTGCGTGCATAGGAGTGTCTGCTAGTGTGTGTGTGTGTGTGTGTGTGTGTGTGTGTGTGTGTGTGTGTGTGTGTGTGTGTGATGCAAATGCATAGTGGACAGGACGTTTCGGCGGAGGAAGCACTCGGATGACGGCAGAGGTCACAGGATGCAGAGATCGTATGGTGAGCATGATGTGTATAATAGTACTTTACAACAAGCTGGCTGTCTATTGTACTGTTCTCTCAGTCTCTGTATGTCTGTCAGTCTGTCAGTCTGCCTGTCTGTCCGTCTGTCTGTGTCTGTGTCTGTCCTGTCTGTCTGTCTATCTGTCTCTCTCCCCCTTTGTCAGCCTGTCTGCATGCCTGTCTGTCTGTCCTCTCTCTCTCTCTTTAAGATTAGAGAAACATTGACGTCTCAGTCGCTGCCTTTAGTTCTCACTAAAAGATCTATATCTTAACTTTATTGCGGATTAATGTTTGCCTTTCAAGAGGGCAGATAGGCTACCCTGAAAATCTTATCTGAAATCTAAAGTCTAATCTCTCTCTCCTTCTCCTCTCTCTCCTCTCTCTCTCCTCTTCTCTTGTGTGTGTGTGTGTGTGTGTGTGTGTGTGTGTGTGTGTGTGTGTGTGTGTGTGTGTGTGTGTTTCACTCGCTCATTGACTGACTGTCTGTCTGTCTGGCTCTTTCTCTCTCACTTTCTCTCTCTCTCTCTCTCTCTCTCTCTCTCTCTCTCTCTCCGGTGCTTTTAACGTGTCTCCTTGACTGAGTGCTAACAGCTCTCTCTCTCTCTCTCTCTCTCTCTCTCTCTCTCTCTCTCTCTCTCTCTCTCTCTCTCTCTCTCTCTCTCTCTTGCCTCATACTCCAGATTATAAACCGAGCATCACAAATATTTGTGTTTGCATGTGATAATCACCGTGCACACGAGCATTGCAGATTCTCCGCCTCACAAACATTATTGTATCTTAGTGCTACGGAACATGATCCACATGCTGAGCACCTGAGACAACACACACACACACACACACACACACACACACACACACACACACCACACCACACCACACCACACCACACCACACGCACGCGCGTGCGCGCACCCACACACACCACACGCACACGCACGCACATACACACACACACACACGCGCGCGCGCGCGCACACACACACACACCACACACACACACACACACACACACACACGCACGCACCACACACACACACACACCACACACACACACACACACACACACACACACACACACACACACACACACACCACACACAACACACAAACACACGACACACACACAACACACTCATACACATACGTACACACAGACACTGACACAAACAGACACACACACACACACACACACACACACACACACACAACACACAAAACACACACAACACACAACACACACACACACACACACCACACACACACACACACACACACTTGACAGAAACAGACAATTACAAAGACAGAAAGAAAAAAGCAGACCGCTAGAACAGACAGACAAGAACATAACAGAAACTCAAAATTAAAAAACCGAAAATTAGAGAGTTGGTCCTCAACAAGCAGGCACGCAGACAGATAGACAGACAAAGAGACAGGTATAAAAAGAGACTGAAATGCGCTAATGGAGAGATGGAAACCCACTGACCTAAAACGATGTGGCCAGGCAGACAGAGAGACTGATCGATAGAACAGACAGACAGACAGACAGACAGACGACAGGTAGACAGACAGACAGACAGACATGAAAAGAGACAGGAATAACCTAACGGAGAGATGGAGACTTGCTGACCAAAATGACGTGGTCAGGCAGACAGAGAGACTGACCGAAAGAACAGGCACAGACAGATAGCCACAGCCAGCCAGACAGACAGACAGACAGACAGACAGACAGACAGGCAGGCAGACAGACAGACAGACAGACAGGCAGACAGACAGACATGAAAAGAGACTCGAATAAGCTAACGGCAAGATGGATACTCGTCGACCAAAATGACGTGGCCAGGCAGACAGAGAGACTGACCGGTAGAACAACAGACAGACAGAGAGACAGACAGACAGACAGACAGACAGAAGATGGGGTAGGGAGAGGGGAGAAGAGAGAAAGGGGGGAGGGAGGGAATAAGTAAGAGAGGGAGACAGTTAGACAGACAGGCAGGCAGACAGACAGACAGACAGACAGACTCAGAAAGAAGCTCGCCGAGAGAGCAGTGACGGGGAGCTAGCCCACATCAAACGACCAGCCAGCCAGTGATGAGGTACAAAGCGAGGCGCGGCACACGAGCACCACCCACCACGCCTCACCACACCACAACACCAAGCCACCCACTTCACTACCCACCTCACCACCCACCACCATACCACTCAGCACCACGCGGCAAGGCGTGCGCGATGCATCTGCAGTTATGGGCGTCAGGGCTGTGAATGAATGACGTAGGTGTTTGTTAGTGGGCTTTGGTGTCCTTTGCAAAGCCTGGGGTTTATTCATCCGAACAGCTTCCACCGGACTTAAACATTCAGTCTTCGTCACTGGGGGCTCCTGATTTAAGTTCTCAGGTATGTCGTTCATTCCTTTCAACAGGTGCGCTTTCTTTTTTTTTTTTTTTCAAATTTTATTTTAAAGAATGATATGAATAACAAAAAAAAAGAAAAAATCTTAAAAACTAGAAAAGTCCTTTGCATCAAAAAAAAAAAAATAAATAAATAAAAAAGGTTAAACGTGATCTGCAGGAAGTTAAACTTCGATAAGCAGGAAAGAGAAAACCTTACACTATGAGAAAGAGGATTAGAATCACAATAAAAACAAGCAAACAAAAAGACTAAAACCCAGCAGACCTAGAGACCTATATGTTTATAGAGTATGAAACTTCAGGAAGATATGAAGCTTGTGGGACTTCGTTGTAAAGAAAGATATATTAACTACTGTCTTTTTTGTTCTGAAACAAACTGTAACAGCAATGACAAAACAAGAAAAATGGGAACGAACAAAAACGCAAACAAACAAATACACGAACATGAAAGAAACTGCAAAATCAGTCAGAATGAAATAGCCAAATGAAAAGAGGTACAATCAATACAAAAGGAGTTTTGCCGAAAGGGGGCCTACATAATATGATACACAAGACACGTATTTCAGAAGCAGTTAATAACTGATGTCTTTTCCAAACTATCTGCATACCATCCGTTATAAGCTAAAAGTAAATAAAATATTACACGTATTCAGAAACGAAAACAACAAAAAGCTTAACTATGTCCTCTTACTTCTAATCAACATGATCAACGTTGTTTTCAGTTTGTTTTTGATTTAGTTCGCGCGCGCGCGCGCGCGCGCGCGTGTGTGTGTGTGTGTGTGTGTGTGTGTGTGTGTGGTGTGTGTGTAGGGGAAGGGGAAGGAATGAATGGGGGAGTTAAATTTTCGGTTTTGTTGGTGGTGGTGGTGGTGGTGGTGTTCTTGTTGGTGTTTTACAAGACATACACATGCGATCAGAAACACAGAGGAATAATGTGAATCAATGCATAGCGAATTTGAATTGTTAAGCGCAACTATACCATAAGGTAAAATATTCTTCAAATATGGATCTTCTGTGTGTATTTATTTCAGCACAGACTTTCAGAGTGAAGACTTCAAGTAAAGCGAGAGAGAGAGAGAGAGAGAGAGAGAGAGAGAGAGAGAGAGAGAGAGAGAGAGAGAGATTCACGATTCACGATAGTTTATTGTCATTACCATTACGGTCTGATGACAAGGGGGGTAACAATAGGTTCAGAAAGGAAATATTGCTGGCATGTGAAATCAATACTAAAAAATACAAAAAAAATATCTCAACGAAACTTCAATCAGTTATGATATAATGATCATTTAGCCACATAAATACATATCCCAAGCACTCACCCACCAGCCCACCCAACACACACACACACACACACACAACACACACACACACACACACACACACACACACACGCCGACGCAGACATACCATGCACACACACACACACACACACACACACACACACACACACACACACACACACACACACACACATTCGCCCAATCACATGCATACACACATATACACACGCAGATAAGCACGCACACACACGCAGTCAAAAATATATGGAATTCGACCATCCACTTTATCATATGATATATACACATTCATTTTTATCTTCGTCATATTAATGGATTATACATCATAGTGGGTTAATCTTTTCTTTTCGCAATTTCTGAGCCTCTGCTATAAATTTTGCAACTGATTTGATAATCATTTCGTCATTTGAAAGTAAAACAGATGTAACATTATGAGTCTGAGCTAGATCCGTACGAAAAAAATCACATTTGTTCCGTAATGTTACATATCCTGTACAATGGAATAAGAAATGTTTTTCATCCTCAACATCATAACCACACATAGGGCATGAAGATTCCGAGGAAGCCCCAGGCAAATACCATCTTTTCTTTGTATTAAATCCGAGAGTTCTGAATCGAAATCGAGCAAAATTAATCCTATGCCATTTGTCTGTTATAATATATAGATAATTTTCAGCTTGAAAGACATTTTTAAATGAAGAAAACCAACTGTATTTTTCATTGTTCTCAATAGCCGAATGCCAGTTTTGTTTGTATGAACATATCAGTCTGTCTTTAAACTCTGAAATAAATTGTCTATCATTTCCAACTCCCTGTGACATCCATACAATACCAAAACCATTTACAGACAATACTTTTTTTACTTGATAGGCCCAATTCTCTTTACCAGTCTCGAGTTGAATTACCATCATGTCGTATGCTTGTTTGCACAATCGAGACTGAGGCAGTTTTATAATTTTTAGCCAGTATTTTATGCACTTGACAAAAGATCTTATGTACAAAGGATATCGGCCGGTTTCTCCGTATAGCATAGTATTAGAAGCATGTAAAGGTAAATGAAGAAAACGTTTTATAGCATATGTATGCACTCTTTCCATTTTCTGATTAGAGTACAAACCCCATATTTCAGCAGCATAAGTAAGAATAGGTTCTATTTGGGCATCAAATAATTTCCAAAATAGATTACAGTCAATAGTATTTAGCTTTTTTAATGACTCCTTTTAGTAAGAAAATGTTTGGAAAAATATGTAAAAGAGATTCAGATAAATTGTGACAATACAATTGTTATAAGAATAGATAAAACGGTTTTTGGTGTGAATAAAGATATCATTTTTGTTGGTTGTTATATTGTTCCAGAAGGAGGCCCTCTGTATAATGATAAGGCTATCAAAGATGGCGTACTTTTATTAGAAGAGGCTTTACTGGAAAAGTTTGATAAAGATGATGTATACTTTATTGTAACTGGTGATATGAACGCACGAACAGGCCAGATGCAATCTGAGCATGAAGATATGACAATGTATGATTTTGATTTGTATGAAATGGATGACATTTTTTTACGTCATTCAAAAGATATGGTTGTAAATAGCTTTGGGAAAACGTTAATGGATTTTTGTTTTTTGTTTGATATGAATATCTTAAATGGGTTTTGTGATGGAGATAAAGAGGGTAATTACACTTTTGTATCCCCTAATGGATGTAGTGTGGTTGATTACTTTTTGATTCATGTTGATTTATTACCGAAATTTGATTTGCATGTTGGTGACTGTGTTCAATCGTGGCATTTACCAATCGAAGTTGTATGGAATAACGTTCACCGGAATTTGGAAAGTAACCAGGTTAAACAACCAGGTGAAGAAAAAATTGTTTGGTCGAATGAAAATGTCCATAAATATAAAGACGAACTTGAAAGTGATGAGTTCCAAAGTTGTTTACAGTCAGCCCTCCTGCAAATGGATATTGATATAAATGATAGTTTAAATCTTTTTGTTAATGCTTTATATGGAGCTGCTGCATGTATGGTCCGCACGGTAGGTCAAGGTCGAGAGAGAGAGAGAGAGAGAGGAGAGAGAGAGAGAGAGAGAGAGAGAGAGAGAGAGAGAGAGGAGAGGAGAGAGAAAATGTTCTTGAAATATAGATCTACTGCGTGTATTTATTTCAGCACAGATTTTCAGTGACGAGTTCAAGAGAGAGTTCAAGAGAGAGAGAGTTCATGAGAGAGAGTTCAAGAGAGAGAATTCAAGAGAGAGAGTTCAAGAAAGTTCAAGAGAGAGAGAGAGAGAGAGAGAGAGAGAGAGAGAGAGAGAGAGACTTTTATGCCAAAGGGAAACAGATATGTTCAATAAAAGCCTTTTTCTGGTCATTTTCACCTCGGGGACTGAGAGACTAACACATACTATACACTGTGATTATACTATATATATTCTTACCACACGAAGAGTAGCGATTTATATTAACATAAGAGAAACACACACACACCACACACACACACACACACACACACACACACACACACACACACACAAGCCGCACACACGCAAACATACATGCACTCACGCACGCACCCACACACACACACACACACACACACACACACACACACACACGTACGCGCACAAAACACGCACACACACACATGCACACACACACACGCACACACCACACACACACATGCACACACACACACACACACACACACACACACACACACACACACACACAACACACACACACACGCACGCACACACACACACACACACACACACACACACACGGCCTATGCACGCAAGAACGCACACATGCACTGCATGCTCGCACGCACGTACGCATACACACACACACCACACACACACACACCACACACAACCCTGTTGAGAGAGAGAGAGAGAGAGGAGAGAGAGAGAGAGAGAGAGAGGAGAGAGAGATGAGTCATTAAATATCTTTCATTCAAATAGTCATAGTTTTTCCACCTGTTGTACACAGAGAAAAATCAAAATCGCGAAGAAAATAATTTGAACGAACTTTCATAATTGTCTCCGCATGTACTAGATCACAATTATCTGGCATCCGTCTATTGACATTTGACTCAAAACTAGACGGAGCATCGGTATGATTTGACGAGTGACCAAAAACATCCAGTTTGCGTGACTTGACACGTGACTCAAAAGTAGTAGACTACAACCGCGACATGACAAGTGACTCAAAAGTAGCTAGACTACAACCGCGACATGACACGCGACTCAAAAGTAGCTAGACTACAACCGCGACATGACACGTGACTCAAAAGTAGCTAGACTACAACCGCGACATGACACGTGACTCAAAAGTAGCTAGACTACAACCGCGACATGACACGTGACTCAAAAGTAGCTAGACTACAACCGCGACATGACACGTGACTCAAAAGTAGCTAGACTACAACCGCGACATGACACGCGACTCAAAAGTAGCTAGACTACAACCGCGACATGACACGTGACTCAAAAGTAGCTAGACTACAACCGCGACATGACACGTAACTCAAAAGTAGCTAGACTACAACCGCGACATGACACGTGACTCAACAGTAGCTAGACTACAACCGCGACATGACACGTGACTCAAAAAGTAGCTAGACTACAACCGCGACATGACACGTGACTCAAAAGTAGCTAGACTACAACCGCGACATGACACGTGACTCAAAAGTAGCTAGACTACAACCGCGACATGACACGTGACCCAAAAGTAGCTAGACTACAACCGCGGCATGACACGTAACTCGAAAAACAACCTGGTCATTGCGATACATGACGCCGCGCGAGACTTAAAACAACCAGATTAATGCTGTCACGTGAAACGTAAAAAAAAAAGAAACAAACAAACAATAATGGCAAAGCAAAACAAACTGCCAATCAAACGCGGGAAGCTGAAGCGTGACAATAAAGATAGCCACGATCGAGAAAATATACTGTAAATGTGAGGGAGGGGAGGGGGGGGGGAGGGGGGTAGGAGGGGAGGGGCTGGGGGGTGGGGGGCTAGGGGGGTGGGGGAAGCACACAGTTATGACAAACTGTTAAACATGATCGAGAAAATAAACTCTAAGTGTGAGGGGAGGGGGGGGGGGGGGGGGGTAGGGTGAGGGGTTGGGGGTGGGTGGGTGGAGAGAAAGAGCAAGAGATAATTAATTTTTTCCAAAACAAAACAAAACAAAACACACACAAAAAAACAGCCAGACCAAAGCTGTGACATGAAACGTGACTCAAAAACAACAGCCAGATGCAACTCGTGACATGACCCTTGACTTAAAGCAGTCAGACCGCTGCCGTGACGTGACTGTGACTCAGAAACAGCTGGATCACTGCCGTGACATGGTATGTGACTCAGAAACAGCTGGATCACTGCCGTGACATGGTATGTGACTCAGAAACAGCTGGATCACTGCCGTGACATGGTATGTGACTCAAAAACGGCTAGATCACTGTCGTGACATGGTATGTGACTCAGAAACAGCTAGATCACTGCCGTGACATGGTATGTGACTCAAAAACAGCTAGATCACTGCCGTGACATGGTATGTGACTCAAAAACAGTTAGATTACTGCCGTGACAGGATACGTGACTCAAAGACAGCTAGATCACTGCCATGACATGATATGTGACTATAAAAAAGTTAGATGTCAGCCGTGACATGCTATGTGACTCAACAACAGCCAGACTACCGTTGTAACGTGACGCGTGACTCAAAGACAGGCAGGCCACCACTGTCAAGTGATGCGTGACTCAAAATCAGATCAGCCAACCTACCAATGTGTGAATTTTGAAAACAATTGTAAGTGATTCCGCAAGACAATATCGACAAACAGATCACAAGACAAAACACGACGCGTTCCGAATTCTTAGGTCTTCTTCAGGTAAAACAAACATTATGGACAATGAAAATTATGTTTGTTTTCCCCGAAGAAGACCTAAGAGGTCGAAACGCGTCGTGTTTTTGTCTATTGATCTGTTTGTCCATATTGTCTTGCGGAGTCACTAACAATTCATTTTAAAAAAATGTTTCAATTTCCGACACTTCACTTTGAAACTACTTATATGTGGTTCCAGTCCTTTAGTCTGAACTCAGATCACCCAACACTAAGCAGGAGCCAGCAAGACCCTCAGAGGACCAGACAACAAATAATCTCTAAAGGGACTCGAACCCACAGTTTCCAATCAAACAACAAGTACCCCGGCAGCCAGTAAATGTATAATATTTGTTGCTACAAGTTTCTTTGTGTTTTCCTCCTCACCAGGGAGTCAGTCATGTCAACATACTTTGACGCCGTTCAGAGAATATGCCTTTTTTTCTACAAAGTTCTGTCAGTGAGAGCAGCGTTGTTGTCGAACCCACGATCTCCATTCCCGCAACAGGTACCCCGACAGCTAGTAAATATATTGTTTTTGTTGTTACAAGTTTCTTTCTGTTCGGTTATCACCAGTGAAGACAGTCATGTCAACATATTTTGACGCCTTCCAGAATGTATATATATATTTTTTTTTTCTACACAGGTCTGTCAGTGACAGCAGCGTTGTTGTCGAAGCCTCTGTCACATGAGCTAAGTGCGTGTTGCAAATTGGATCTCTGTGAATCGGCTGGCTCCAAACACTAGCGCACAGACCACTACTTCAGATCTCATAGATGGGGAGGGAGACAAAACTCCTTGTCGTGGAACTTTTGAACCATATAGATTCTTGATTACTTCGTTTCTCAGGTGGGAAAGAAGAAGATGGATCATTATCCAATGCTTGGTTAGTTTGTTTGTTTTTATGACATCGGTTTGGTCTACTGTCTTTTTCTTTGTCTCTGCAAAGATGTGGAGGGGAGAGAACCGGTACCTAGCCTCGCTTCCCCACTATTCGCCTTTGTCGCAGGTAACTGACCAGCTCGAGAGGTGAAATTTGTTCAGTTGGATGCACCGCCCTCTCAGGTTACCGTGTACGTAAGCTTCTTGTTCTCCACTTCTAAGCGAGCGCGGCCTGCTGCCTGCACGTAGCCTTTGCCCCACACGCAAATCACTTCTTGAGGATTTCAAACTTGACAGTGTGACTCTTTCAGCTGTGAAAGGGGGGAGAGGGGGGGGGGGGGGGGGGCGGACAGCTAACCCGTGAACAGGAAGCAGGCAAAGAGCCAATCAGTTCAACAGGAAGTGGTGAATGCCTTCAGAGTGGGAAATGAAAATCAAACCAGTGAAAAGTGAAGAAGGTGATCCTGCCCTAGCCACAGTTTCGGTGTCTGCAAACCCGAGAGGAGACATGGGAAGCTGGGCAGAGCTCAACACATTTTATGCTGTGAAACGATCGAAATGTAATCTCCACCGCATCTCTTTTTTTCCCCTTTAATTCCTTTCTTTCCTTCTTCCTTTCTTTCGTTCCTTCGTTCACCCCGTTCCTCCTTTTTTTTTTCCATTTCTCTGGTTTTGCTTCTTTCCCCTTTTTTTCTTTCTTTCCCCTTTTTTTCTTTTTCTTTATCTTGGAAGATATTGGAAGTTGGGATTGTCGTTGCAGGAGTGAAATGATCCAAATGTTTGATATCTGCACTGCGTCTCTTCTCTCTCTCTCTCTCTCTCTCTCTCTCTCTCTCTCTCCTCTCTCTGTTTTTTTTTTTCGTTCCCCATTTAAGACATGGAAACTGGAGCAGGTCTACTACTCGCTACTTGAGTGAAACATTTGAAATATAATCTACGTTTGACTTTCCCCTCTTCGTTTTGTTTGTTTGTTTGTTTGTTTGTTCATTCGTTTGTTCGTTCGTTCAATCTTTCCTATAACAGAAGGCAAGCGAAGTGCACCATTCCTGGAAACATTTTTGGAGTTAAACGATCGAAATGTAATCTACACCGTGTCTTTTTTTTTCTTTAATTCCTTTCTTTCCTTCTTCCTTTCTTTCTTTCCTTCTTCCTTTCTTTCCTTCTTCCTTTCTTTCTTTCCTTCGTTCATCCCGTTCCTCCTTTTTTTCCCTTTCTCTGGT
This sequence comes from Conus canariensis, assembly GCA_033310375.1. Taxonomy (NCBI): domain Eukaryota; kingdom Metazoa; phylum Mollusca; class Gastropoda; order Neogastropoda; family Conidae; genus Conus; species Conus canariensis. The sequence continues at coordinate 43,639,288 of CM065715.1, forward strand.
TTTGCTTCTTTCCCCCTTTTTTTCTTTCTTTCTTTCTCTTGGAAGATATTGGAAGTTAGGACTGTCATTGCAGGAGTGAAATGATCAAAATGTGTGATATCTGCCCTACGTTTCTCTCTCTCTCTCTCTCTCTCTCTCTCTCTCTCTCTCTCTCTCTCTCTGTTTTTTTTTTTTTTTTAGTCTGTTTTTTTTTTTCGTTTTTTCGTTCCCCATTTAGGACATAGAAACTGGAGCAGGTCTGCTTCTCACTACTGGAACAATTGAAATATAATCTACGTTTGACTTTCCCCTCTTCGTTTTGTTCGCTTGTTTGTTTGTTTGCTTGCTTGTTTGTTTGTTTGTTTGTTCATTCGTTTGTTCGTTCGTTCAATTTTTCCCATAACAGAAGGCAAGCGAAGTGCACCACTCCTGGAAACATTTTTGGAGTCAAACGATCGAAATGTAATCTACATTACATTTTTTTTTTATTCCTTCCTTCCTTTTTTTCGTTCATTCTTTCCTTCTTTCTTTCTCATTGTAGATGACGTGAGAAGTGGGGCAGACTTTGACACATCGAGTAAATCAATCGAAATGTAATCTAGAACATGTTTTGCTTTCTTTTTCTTTCTTTTTTTCTCTTTCATTCTTTTTTCTTCGTTTCCTTTCTGGCTTTCTTTCTATCTACCTTTCTTTCTTTCTTTCTTTTGCTTCTTTTTTCCATTTATTCATTCGGTCTTTCCGTACCTTTCTTTCCTTCTGTCCACATTCTTCCGCTTCCTCGGTTGTTTTACTTTTTTTTTTTGTTTCTTCTTTCTTTTCCCTTTCTTTCTTTCTTTCCTTCCCAAGAAACATGTAAATAAGTAGGACTGTTTGACGCACTGTGGGATGCAGTGAAACAATCGACTTTAATCAATTTGCAACAGCTTTTTGTTTCTGATTTCTCTCTCGTTCTCTGTTTGTTTTCCTTCCTTTCTTTCTTTCTTTTTCTTTTCCATGTAGACACAGGCCGATGGGGTAGTGTTCGACATACATACAAACGATCGAAATTAGTTCTGCTATGAACTTCTGCTGTCTTTTTTTTTTTTATTTATTTTGCTCTTTCTTTCTTTTTGATTAATTCTTTCTGTCTGTCTGTCTCCCTTTCTCTATTTCTTCCTTTTTTTCTACACTATTTGTGCGTTCTTTCACAATTTCCACCAGTGTAGTCAAGTGGTTGATTCACTCAAGGTTGTGAAACGGTTGGAATGGAATCTCGGATTGTGTATTTGTCTGGGTTTTTTTTTTTTATGCCCCTTGTGTGCAAGGTTGCTTTATTGCTCGATTTTTCGTTTTTGTCTGTTCGTTTGTTTTCAACGAGTGATCAGAATGAGTTTCGGATTTTTCATTATTTAGTTGTTGTTGTTTTTTTTTTTATATCCTGTATTTGTTCGCTTGGTGTTTCTTCATTTGTTTATTCCGTCGTTCTAGTTTCCCTTGCTGCATCTATTTCTATCCTTTCCTTTCTTTCTTTTCCTTTCTCTCCATGTTTCCTTGCAAGCATTCTTGCTGTCACGTCACTCATCCGTTCGTTCAGTCGTTTGTTTGTTTGTGCTTTTGCTTACTTGCCCTTCCTTGTATCTGAATGGATTTGTTTTACTTGCTAATATTCTATTTCTTCGTGCGAGTCTTTTTTTTTTTTTTGTCTCGCATACAGTTCTCTCCCCCTCAAATCTCCCATTTCCTGTGCCGATTCCTGGTTTAGAAAGGATTTTCTTTCTGGCCTCGGTATTTTTTTTTTTCGTAACGACGATCAAACGGATTTTTAGACAGAGTAACGGTAAATCTGAGGCTGGCTTTCTGTCCTACACCTTCTCCTTCATTTTTTTACCTGTCTCTTTTATTTAAGCACATTAACTCTTTTAATGCTACTGCAACGGCAACTGATATTCCGAGGCTCAGCATTCGATCTTCTATTGCTGCACTGAGTTTAAAGATACTAATGCTGTGAGGTCTTAGAGGATGTAGGAATAGAACAGAAAGCGTGATACAGATCTATACTACATTTCTATTGGTAGTTGCGATATAGGCATTCCCAAAGTAATGGAGCTGCCGGCATCTGCAGACAGGGACCGTTGAACTATCAGGCGGGTAGGGGAACATCAGTACATCTGGTGGCAAAAGGATTCAGGTACACGTCTGGCTATGCGGCGATTCTCCCAGTGCAGTGAACTGTTTTGTGGTTGGTCGGGACTAGTTGCGGCGTTTGCCCCCGTTGTGTCTCCGTGAATCTGAACACATCACATATTTAGACTCCAAACGTCTATCTACTGGATAGTTTCCTTGTATATGTGAGTGGCATTGAATTGAACACTCGCTTGACCAGATCCTCCTTTCTTGCCTTCCCCTTCCCCACACGCTCCCTTTCCCCACTCCCCTCTCCTCCCCCCCCCCCCACCCCTCCTCCACCGACGTGAGCGATCATTTTGTGCACCAATGAGAGGACGTTTCCACTGACGAGGAAATGATGGCGGCACGTAATTACAATAGATTTCTTGTTTAATCTCTGGCTATTACGCGCAATGTTTCTCTCATTCTTATAGCAGATGATGTGGACTTGTCTTGCTTGCTACGTTGAGCCAGGCAGTCTTTTTCTCACTGACTATCCAGATTCAGCCAGACAGTCTTTTTTCTCTGACTATTCAGATTCAGCCAGACAGTCTTTTTTTCTCTGACTATTCAGATTCAGCCAGACAGTCTTTTCCTCTCTGACTATCCAGATTCCACCAGGCAGTCCTTTTTCTCACTGACTATCCAGATTCAGCCAGGCAGCCTTTTTCTCACTGACTATCCAGATTCAGCCAGGCAGTCTTTTTCTCACTGACTATCCAGATTCAGCCAGGCAGCCTTTTTCTCACTGACTATCCAGATTCAGCCAGGCAGTCTTTTTCTCTCTGACTATCCAGATTCAGCCAGGCAGCCCATTCCTTTCAGACCATCCAGTTCAACCAGCCAATTCTTTCTTCGCAGACTACTAAGATCCATTTAACCAGCCTTTCCTTCTTGACTGTCTAGATTCAGCCATGTAGTCCTTTCCTCTCCAACTATTCAGATTCAGTCACGCAGTCCTTTCCTCTCCAACTATTCAGATTCAGTCACGCAGTCCTTTCCTCTCCAACTATCCATATTCAATGACGTAGTCTTTTCCTCCCCCACTATCCATATGTAATCACGCAGTCCTTTCCTCTCCAACTATTCAGATTCAGTCACGTAGTCCTTTTTTCTCCCACTATCCAGATTCAGTCACGTAGTCCTTTTTTCTCCCACTATCCAGATTCAGTCACGTAGTCCTTTTTTCTCCCACTATCCAGATGCAGTCACGTAGTCCTTTCTTCTCCCACTATCCAGATTCGGTCACGTAGTCCTTTCCTCTCCAACTGTCCAGATTCAGCTATGCAGTTCTTTCCTCTCTGACGATCCAAATTCGGCCAGGAAGTCATGGTCTCTCAGACTGTCAAGATATATCTAGCCAGTCCTTTCCTCTCCGACTATCTAGATTCGACCGTGCAGTCCTTTCCTCACTGACTTTGCATTTTCAGTCATATGTCCTTGCTTCTCCAACCATCCAGATTTCCACCATGCAGCCATTTCCTTTCCTACTATCCATATTCAGCCGTACAATCCTTTCTTCCCTGACTACCCAGACTCATCCAGATGGTGCCGTTCTCTCCATCTGTCTAGATTCAGCCATG
>CM065715.1:43650494-43657994 GCA_033310375.1 Conus canariensis
GTGTGTGTGGTGTGTGTGTGTGTGTGTGTATGTATGATGCGTGCGTGCGTGTACGCGCGCATACGCGCGTGTGTATGTTGTGTATGTGTGCGTGTGTGTGTTATGCGAGCGCATGTGTGTGTGTCTGTGTCTGTATCTGTGTATGTGCACGGGCGCGCGCATGCTTGTTAAAACAAGCCTCTTCATGTAGACCCTACATGTATGCGCTAGCGCGTACATTATGTGCACGATTCCTTATCTTCCATTTGATCCACAGTTGTACAGGCTCTTTTTCACTTCGTGATCCAAGCCTTGTCCAAGCTGTGGGTTGTGGGCTGGGTTTTGATCCCCTGAAGCTATAAGGTGTCACATTCAGAAGTCATTAGAACAATACAAATTGGGAATCCGTGGACATCCCACACAGAGAAAACACTGCTATCAGATTCGTTAATTCACGTGTTGGGTTGGGTTTTTGGTTGCATTCCAGTTCATGTTATGAAGTTTCCAAACCCATACCTCAGCATTTAACTGGAGACAAGCTGTTGACAGTGGCATCCCTTTTCCTTCATACCATGGCGCCATCTGGTGTGAGACGTCAGAAGTGAATGCGATGAGAATGCATTAAAAGGGTTGAGGGGAAGGGGGTTGGGGGTTTGGGGAGGGAAGGAGAGCTGATGCTTTATCTGCAGGGCTGTCTGAAAGTTATCTCGATGATTATATGCTACAAAACGCAGTAATGAACAGTGACTGCGGTCGCTCCTTTTCAAATATTATAAAACAAGTGATACTACCTTCGAGCGTAAACATGGAAATCGGTGTTGTTAGTCTTCGCCACGTGTTTTACGTCATACAGTACGTAAACATATATTTTGACAGCCTTATACAGTACGTAAAGATGACGCATATAACCATGGGTGTATTTTAACGGTTATCTATACCATTTAAAACCAGTACGCTTCTGCATGAATGCATTTTAAAAGCATTTTATGCCTCACACACACACACACACACACACACACACACACACACACACACACGCACACACACACGCACACACACACGCACACACGCACACACAACACTGATTTCCATGTTGATTTAACATCTAAATTAGTTTGGAACTTTCATATTCAGTACCTTCTGAACAAAGCTAGAAAAACATTAAACTTTTTGAAAATTATCAGTAAACAAAGCTGGTGTCAGGATATAAACTCTTTAAAACATTTAGCCACGTCACTGATCCGATCAAAACTATGCTATGCCGAAGAGGCTTTCGTCAGTGTCACTAAACTCGTTACAAAAGCTGCAAAGCATAGATAACAAAGCCTATAAATCATGCCTTGGTCTTCCGTTCCATGCTTCAACTTACCGAGCTTATAAGGAAATTAATATTTTACCATTAGACGAGCATAGAAAACTATCACTTGCCAAATATGTAATGAAGTGTTCAACGCTCATAGGTGTGAACGAAATTGAGATTGCTATAAAACCTGAATCTCATTATCCAGAAAGAGCTCAGACTATTTTGTCATAGTCTACCATTGGTTCTTGTACAGAAAATCTTTTGAAAGAGTCAACAGTCAGTTCTGAGACATTAGCGAAGGTGGCCTTGATTTCTCCTCCAGCTTGGGAAAGAAACAGGGCACATTTTGATCTTGATCACACTGATGTGAGCAAAACTGACCAACCAAACATTTGATCTTATTCTGTAAAGATGCATATACAAGAGAAATATCTTCAACATCTTAAAGTTTACACAGATGTTTCAATATTGTCAAATAATCAGTCAGGTTCTGCTTTTGTTATACCATCACAAAAGGTTGAAAAGATATATTCCATCGGAAACGGCAGATCAATATTTGTCGCCGAAATGATAGCTGCTATTATGTATTGACTTGCCACAATCAATATTTAAAGTAGTTGTTTGTGTGGATTCAATGTCTGTTCTGCAATCCATAAAATCTCCAAATACTGTTTCAAACAACTTTCTTGTAAATTAAAATATGTCATCTTATTCATGTTTTGATATGTAAGGAACTGATATCACCTTCTGTTGGATTCCATCGCATTGTGGTATTTGGGGTAATGAGCTCACTGAGAGATGCGCAAAGAGAGGAGCCAGAAATGAAAAGTGCGCCACGGTATTGAATATGCCCTTTTCTTTACCTGAAGACAATCCATTATTAAAGCAAACCGTCTGGTGTCGATTCAGAAAACACCACAAAAATACGTTGCTTGGTGTGGCTGATAAAAAAAAAATACTCATTTAATTAAATATGAACATGTAAGTAGCATTCCTCATTCACAAGTAAAAAATATGTACGAATACAGACATTTCATTTCAATATTTTATAAATTAAAATTTGATGCCTTAAAAATTAAGTATATAAACGAAGCGAAATGTACTTGTAGAGAACGAAGAATAACCAGCAAGCATCTGCTGTTTGTTTACCTCTTCAAGCACATTTACCACCATTATTAGGCATGTCTTTGTGTTATGTCTTTTCAGATTTAAAGTTTGTTTTCAAGGTTGTTTTTTTCCTCTTTAATTTATAGCCCAGTTAAGCATTTACTGTAAGATTATTTGCAGGTATGTTGTAGGGATGTAAAGAGGAACATTTAAACACACCAAGATAACCACATTATGCATACATTTGCATAGTCACAAACATTTATGCATCTCTCTCTCTCTCTCTCTCTCTCTCTCTCTCTCTCTCTCTTGCGCACGTGGTTTGACACGAAGCGACAGGGCGCCATTTATTTCAGCTGCGCAAATATCTTCGTTAATTCTTCAAAATGCCAGTTACTGGACTTCCAGCGACTGCGGAGACAGCTCTGAACGCCCTGCTGAATATCAACACCGTGTCAAGCTGGAAAATTACAGGTGAAGGCAGCAACACCGTCGTCGTTTTACGTCTGAAGCCAGCACTCCCTGTGACAACAACAATGGCGGATCCTGTGTTGATCCGTACAACGCGAGTTCAATACAGAAAGAAACCGCCCAGCCAGGTGCGACGTGACCAAGGAAGGGCCAAGCAGCAAAACAGACGACTGGAACAGGTTGGTGCAGATAACACTTGTGAAGTGAACGAACTGTCCTTGTTTGATACGGAATTGGAAGACCCCGGTACACAGTGTACGACACATGATGGTGTTGGAACAACACGTCAGTCCTGTACACATTGACAATGTGTCTAACACATCGCATGTTCAAGTCAGTCTTGGGCCTTCGCATTCTGATCAGCCTGACTGCGACATCATGAATCAGGAATTCCAGCACTCTGTGAGCAACATCGGCCATGAACACACAATAGAAAAAACAGTGGCAGGCTTTGATATGGGAGTTGTGAAGAACTATGTGGCTACTTTGACTTATCGGCCGGTTCAAAGACGATTGAGAGATAAGCACAGAAACATAGGATTTAGAAAGGTGGTGCTTCATCAGTCAGATGGCGTGACATGCTGCTGTGCGAGTCGGATGACATTGTTTTAGAGTTCTCCTGCGATTCGAATTCAGAAAACGACTGTGTGTACTGGTATGTCAAGCAGGAACACAGGAACATGGCAGCAGAAGAACGTGTGAAACTTGCCAACCTGCGGAAAGGAAGACGTGCCAGCAAACACACGACACGCCGAGATTCAAGCACGTGCTCTACGGCAGTTGCACGCTCTCCTTGGCCTGGTCCATTTCTATCTGGGGTGACGGTCCTTCGCTGAACTGATTATGCTCACATATCAGAGACATTTTCTCGTTCACGACCGAGACATGTAGCAACGGAAAAAAAAGAAGAAAAACATTACTGTGGTTTCCACGGCAATGTGATCGCGTCGCGTTGTGTTAATGTACATCGCGCCGATTTGCTAAATGGGCTACGGCTTAATAGCAATAAACCTCGTTCGCTCGTTCGTTCGTTCGTTCGTTCTCTCTCTCTCTCCCCTCTGTCTCCCCCCCCCCTCTCTCTCTTTCTCTCCCCCTTCTCGCTCTCCGTCTAATATCACAGATATGAACAGACGTAAAACTAAAGTACTACTACTACTAGTACTACGACTACTACTACTACTACTACTACTACTACTACTACAATCTTTCTCTCTCATCCCATCTCCCCAACCTAAACCATTTGCAGGCCTGCGAAGAGGTACTTAAGGCGTTTTGTCCAGAGGGTAGTGCAATTGAAACTTGCCTGAAATGAATTTGAATAATGTTGATTGTTAATGTGGGTTGAAACTGACTTTAACAATAAGGATATAGACTACAGTTATATCTGTCATAACGGATTGGAGAGAGAGACAGAGTGGTGGAGGGAGGGAGAGAGAGAGAGAGAGAGAGAGAGAGAGAGAGAGAGAGAGAGAGAGAGAGAGAGACGCTGACCGACCGACCGACTGACCGACCGACTAACAGACAGGCGGGCAGACAGAGGAAGAGACAGAGAGAAGCAGAGACAGACAGCATAAAACTCCACACACACACACACACACACACACACACACACACACACACACACACACACACACCGACAGACAGACTGACAGACAGGTACACAAAGACCCACAGACAGGCAGACAGACACACAGACAGACGGACAGACACACAGAGACAGACAGACAGACACACAGATAGACATTAAGACAGCCAGCCAAAGACAGTGACACAGAGAGACAGAGAGAGATTAGATAGAATTTTTACCATGCTGAATATTTGCCATTCTTCTTCTTCTTCTTCTTCTTCTTCTTCTTTTTGTAATAAGCGCGAAGAGTCTACGGACAGGATTAGCAGCCATAGAACTGCCTTTACCCCCAAGGTTCCTCACATCTGTTCCAATTGGGAGCTCCACTTGAAAACTCATTTCTATGTCTTCTTAAGGGTATGGCTGGTTTAATATCAAATGAAAGGCTTCGGGCGTATCTTCAGTGTTGACACTTTCCTCCTTTCCTGAAAGTTCCGTCTGAAAAGGCGATAACAAATTCGTTTAGGACCATCTATCTCTTTGTTCTCGATTCTCTTAACGTCCTTATTCCGATAAAAAAAAAAAGGGGGGGGGGATTACAAAGGTTATGGAACAGCTAAATTGTTCTAAAGGGGAGGCTATCAAAGACTGCTCTAAAGGGGAGGCGATCAGAGACTGCTCTAAAGGGGAGGCGATCAGAGACTGTTCTAAAGGGGAGGCTATACAGTAGGTCTCATGAAATCGACGATTGTCTTTTTACTGTCCGGAAGGAACAATGGTAAAATTCATGACGTAGATTCTTGGTTCTGTGATAAACAATAAGGCATGAAACTACGTTGTGTTTTTAGTTTTATTTTAATGTAAAAACGAAATAAAAACATGTCATTTCAATAAAGGCTATAAAGAAGTCTACGAGGAGGAGGAGGGCGTACGGGAAGAAGTAAAGAAGAAAAAGAGGAAGAAGGGACGGAAGCAAAATGGGAGGGAGCGGGGGAGGACAGAAGGAAGAGGGGATGATGAAAGAAATGATAAGGACGAGAAGAAGAAAAAAACAAGCAGAAGAAAAGGAGGAGGAGAAGGAGAAAGATGGCGGGGGAGGGGAGAAAAGAAGAAGAAGATTGAGGAGGAGGAGGAGGAGAAAATACAATACAGTACAATACAATACAATACAGTACTGTACTGTACAATACACTACAGTGCTATTCAATACAATAATCTTACTGTCCAGCCGACCTTAGTGGTCCCATCAGGACTGCAAGCAAGGTGAAAGCATGAAGTAAAGAGGAGACTAAGAAGGAGAAGGAGAAAGAGAAATACGTGAAGTGGAATAGGAAGAGAAGAGAAGAAAAAAAAAAAAAGAAGATTAAGGAACGAAAACAGGAAGGAAGGAGTGAAAGAGTTGAAGAAGAAAATAATAGGACGAGGAGGTGAAAATGAGAAGATGATTGAAAAGAAGAAGAAGAAAAAGAAGAAGAAGAAGAAGAAGAAAAAGAAGAAGAAGAAGAAGAAGAAAAATGCATAAACCGAAAATCCAATCAATATGGGCCTTGATCATGCGCGATCTCCAAATTGATGACTGAAAAACTAATAATGAAGAACGCCTTCGGTATTGCCTGGCTTGATCGAGAGGTTTGGAAAAGAATATCCTGGCACGCATTGGTGACAGAAGACGTTGATTAAAAACATTTTGTCTTAAAATGTTATAATTGAAGTTTTGATAGATAAATTAATGAGCTAATTCACGAGCGGCGGAGTGAGACAGAATGAAAGCACGAATTTCATTTCAAGAGTATGGTGGATTAAGCACGAATGTTTTTGTTTTGTTTTTTACATACAGTACTCTGAACAAGGGAATCAAATTAAGCGGTAGGCGAAAATGAGGGGGAGGGGGGATGGTGGTAAAGTCAAAGGTAGACAATCACAGCAATAGGAGAGAGAGAGAGAGAGAGAGAGAGAGAGAGAGAGAGAGAGAGAGAGAGAGAGAGAGAGAGAGACGGTGTACACACAAGCATCGAATAATGTAAATATTTGTTACATAAACCGGGACGATGTCTTGCATTCATGTTATCATTTTAATTGACTTTTTCGCTTTCACTTTTATTCTGATTTCAAACGTAGTGAGCTGTACTTTTCAGCAGTTATCGAAGAGATGAACATGAATGCTAAACCTTTTTGTGAACCTTGTGCAATGTTTGATTATTCATATCTTAGAAAAGTTATTATTCGCTTTAATTTATGTCTGTTTCTCTGCCTAGTTTTGCTTTTATGATTATTGTTGCACCTGACACAATTTCTCTCTTCTTTTTTTTGTAAAATCTCATCTTGACTAGGCACCTTTGAACGAGAAGATTTTTTTTTTGCTGTTAATTTTACTTAAGGACGTAAAGTTTTGCTGTTAGTTTTACTTTAGGACTTAAAGTTATGAAACTTAAAGATACCATGTGCCTCTGAAATACTTGATCGTCATTCTTAATATCGTCAAATATTTGGTGATGACACACAGCTTCCACAGTCTATCTCAGTTCCGTTGTGGTGATGCAGTGGTTAGCAGTGCTGACTCATGGTCTGGGAGACAGCGGGTTCGATTCCCGCCAGACGCACTTAATTGTAGGATTGGGGGGCCAGCTCCTAACCAGAGCTGAATAATCCAAGAGTTCCAATGGGAAGACTGGGACCACGTAGTCCAGTTTCATCCTCTTGGTGAACACATCTCAAGCAGCACAGCACAAATCAGACCAGCACTTCAGGTGTCTGTATCTCTCGGGCCTGATTGGCGTCGGGATATATTAAGCAAGGAAGTGCTACGTATAACGAAGCCCCTGACCAGAACGGAATTTCGTAGCATCACTCACAAAGAACTTCTCAGATTCTATGGCCCTTAACGCCATGCTGTTGTGGTGGGAACGGGATATGAGATAATGAAATAATCAATTATTCATTCTATAAACGAATAAAATACGCTCATGTCAAACACACTCTGTATGATTCATACAGACGTTCGTTTCTTTAAATCTGATTACAGTCTTGATCTCCTTTCGTTCAATGCTGGCATTTCCAGTGTGCAGAAGAACTT
>CM065715.1:43662994-43665494 GCA_033310375.1 Conus canariensis
AATGAATACATACATAAATCAAATCAATATTTCATGACATTCCAATCACGTCTTTCCCAATTAATATATCATGACAAAATACTTTCTTCTTTTCCACTTTCATTTTTTTACACTATGACTCCAGTCAATACTAAATGTTCCTGGATAAGACAATCTTCTTCCAGATTGTTCAGGGGAGGCTGCCGCTCTAGGCTCGGACGCTGAGTTGTTCTCTAGGGAACAAGCACTAAGTTAATGCCCTAGCAGACTTCTGCCTGCTATTGCACTTCCGACACATGTCTATCTGTCTGTCTACTTTTCTCGCGATCTTTCTATCGCCTTATCTATCGCCCTATCTATTTATATGTATTCACACACACACACACACACACACACACACACACACACACACACACACACACACACACACACACGAGGTCGCACGCGGTCACACATATACAGAGAAAGAGAGAGAGAGAGGAGAGAGAGAGAGAGAGCGACTCAAGGCCATTGTTATATTGAACGGGTCGGGACGGGATTGGGAGGGGAGGGGAGGAGTGTCTACATAACGATAACAGATCTAACGCTCGCTTCATATCATTTTCACCCACACACAGATGGCCCCTTTGCGTGGGTTCTGCACGTGCTGGCGTGGCAATTAGAGTTGATTCATACTCATTCCTCCCTCTGTGTTTGTGATATAACGCTTTTCTTTTGTTATTGTGACTGTGCGCGATAGCCGCAGGTTTTCTCTGAGCGCAGATGTGGCCACTTAAGTCTATAACTCCATCCTTGAGGTATCCATCTGTTGCAGCGCGATTTCTCCGAAGGCTTTGTGTGTGTGTGTGTGTGTGTGTGTGTGTGTGTGTGTGTGTGTGTGTGTGTATGCGTGCGTGCGTGCGTGTGTGTGTGTGTGTGTGTGTGTGTGTGTGTGTGTGTGTGTGTGTGTGTGTTCGTGAGGTGGCTGGGTCTGTATGTAGGCAGTTTTGTTTTTGTTTTTGATGTTTTACTGCCTAATGTGTGTTCATACATCCTGGCATGCCCAAGTTTAGATGAAATTTCCGAGAACGGTAAATCGTCATGATGTTTGGTTGTTTTTTTTCCTTTTTCAGTAAAGGTGAAAATCATTGGAAGTTGCTCTCTCTCTCTCTCTCTCTCTCTCTCTCTCTCTCTGTCCGTCTATTTGTATATCTACTTAACTATATAATTGTCTGTCTATCAATCTATCTATTCATCCATCTCAAGTACGCGCGCGCGCGCGTGTGTGTGTGTGTGTGTGTGTGTGTGTGTGTGTGTGTGTGTGTGTGTGTGTTGTGTTTGTCTGTCTGTCTGCTTCTCTGTCTGTCTGTCTCTTTCCTCTTTTGGAGCTGCGTGGTAAACATCCGGTTTCGTCTAATTAGAAGCAACACGTCTTATGTCAATAACCATTAGCTCTCCAAATTAAGGAATATTGTTTGCAGTGTGTAGGCGCGATATCTGCTGTATACTTTTCTCAGCCCACTCTAAAATGTTGGCAAGTTCGGCTTTGTTTAATGATTTTTGCAATTATAAACAAACCAACAAAAAAAAAAGCGTGTTTCAATATCTAGTCAAATGCTCCATGTCTTAGTGTTATGTCATCCACGGCAAACGAGATCAGTTCAGCATTCCGAAACAATATTTCAAAGTCAATACATTTCCCTTCAGTGTTCTTTCTAATTGTAACCAGGACACCTGTGAGTGTGGAAAGTACCACAAATGACTTTGTAGTACGTCCTTTTCAATACTGGAAAAGTTGCTTCTATAGCCTATTCATCAACTAGTCCCATTCTCTAAGGTACAGTTTAAAACCAGAAATCCATGGCGTAATCTAAGGTGAAACCAACTAAACTTTATTTCCTTTCCATTTTTTTCCCCAGCGGAATCTCTCATAATAGACATTTCCAGTTCAATTTCCCATTTTAGACAAGTTTATCTTCTGTATTTTGATCTTTTCCAAGAGTAATATGATTTCTGTTTGTTGCTCTGTGTTTGTGGTGCCTTTGCATTTTTCGTCGTCATTGTTATTTTCAAATCATTTACTCTCTCTCTCTCTCTCTCTCTCTCTCTCTCTCTCTCTCTCTCTCTCTCTCTCTCTCTGTGCGCGCGTGTTCGAAGTCATTGTTATCAGCTAGTTCACGGAGATCGTCATCGGACTAACATAGTGACGCACTCTGTCTGTCTCTGTTTCTGTCTCTGTCTCTCTCTCTCTTCGTTTCTCGGTCTTTGCCTGCCTGCCTGTCTGTCTGTCTGTCTGTCTGTCTGTCTGTCTGTCTCTCTCTCTCTCTCTCTCTCTCTCCTCTCTCTCTCTCTCTCTCTCTCTCTCTCTCTAACCACACACACAGTAAAATCACAGACATTTTCCATACACATTCTCTCCCTCTTTATCTGTCTGCCTGTGTGTCTGTTTGTCTGTCTGTCTGCCTGTCTCTCTCTCTCTCTCTCTCTGCCTCGGTATGTCAGTCTGTCTGTCCCTGTCTGTCTCTGTCTGTCTACTTGTCTA
>CM065715.1:43670494-43672994 GCA_033310375.1 Conus canariensis
AGACGGACGTGTTTATTTGTGTTAAGGTTGATTAGTTCATGTCAGAAGATAGGTGGACGGTCAGAAAGGTATCCAAAAGAAGTTAAGACCGATAAGAATGGGACCAAGGACTGACAGGACAGTATGTTTATGTTGTAGGGTAGCGGGGAAAAGCCGAGTGCTTGTTCGTGAAGGCAGAGGAAGTGGGTGGTGAGTCTGTGTGTTCAGGAAGGGGAAGGACGTGCCTGTGTGTACAAGGGAAAGGGAAGGAATGCTTGAGGTAAGTTGTCCCTGTGAAAATTGGTGGATGTTTTATCTGATGTGTATGATTTGATAAAGCCTGGTGATTGGTGATGTGTGTGTGTAGTTAGTATGTCATTAAAGCGCTCTGAAGTTGATCTTTGTTATCAGTATAACAGTAAATATTGTCTTGATCTGTGCAGTCAGAACACTTGTAGTTTGATTTTGTTCATAATATTGAAAACATTGCATCAAAATTCTTTGTTTCGCAATGTATGCAACGTACGTAAATGTAAACCGTATTATAATTGAGTCAAAGAAAATAAACCTTTACAAAGAAAACAAAAGATTCTCTAATCCATGCCAGATCGGTGGGTTACGGAAAAACAAAAAAAATACGTAGCATTAATCCTGGAGACAAGGGACGCTCTGTCAAACATTCCCCCATGACCCTCTGAAATGTCCATACTGACCACACAGTTAGAGGCAACATCGCCACTGAGATGTCTGTCACGGCATTCCTCCAACCTACTGGTACTGGAAGAAAAAAAGAATCGGACAGAATTAATGTAGCCCCGTGTATTGCTTTATCGACAAGCACTTTGCTTGGTACCACTGTCTGTCTTGAGAATACTGCAGTTGAATGCCAGGGGCGTTTTCAGAACTAACTATTCCTCCGCCTTCTAAAAGTTCTGTGCTAGTATCTCCTGCATTTCTGTGACTCTACCCTTTTTTTTTTATTTTTGTCTCTGTTTACTGTCGTCTGCTTTTTTTTTTTCTCTCTATTTGTGGACCATTTTCCTCGCTTTGTTCTGGAAACTTAGTCCTGACAAGCAAGCTTTTTTTTTCAGTCTGGCGAGTAGGTGAACGGAATCGCACATACTGTCCGGAGGGGACACTACCTATCCATTCTGCAGTGTCTGTTTATTCAAGAGGACATTTTTTTTTTTAATTAAGAGTTTTTCATCCATTTTTAATATCGTAAAATCTGGCACCGATGAATAAAGTGGGATGCCAGGCACTCTCAGCACTGCCTGCTCTTATCTGTTTTATAGATGTGTTCAGCTTAGCTTCCTTTACTCGTGTATAGGTGTCGTTTGTCGCTTTTAACCAAATGTAACCTTTCCTCAGAATGTGATCTTTCTTCAGGAGGTGTGAGAGAGAGAGACAAACAGACAGACAGACAGACAAACAGAGAGAGAGAGAGAGGAGAGAGAGAGAGAGAGAGAGAGAGAGAGAGAGAGATTTCGGATTCGGATTCGGATGAGTTATTCATATAGGCCTTAGCCCCATTATGAAGGGGTGAGTGAGCATAATAAATGAACTGAGACTGTAAAGCTCACAACCGTAAAGCATTCGAAACACAAATAATTTAGAACATCAAGAGGTAGCTGTTTCTCTGAATCTAAATGCCTTATAAAACAAAACAAAGCAAAAAAAGACAAATTTCGAATAGCTTCTGGTGAGGTTGACGATATCAGTATATTGAATTCAGATAGAGAAGGCTGTCTATAAAATTTTGGCTGAATGAATTCAGTTCTAATGTTCTTCAGGGCTGGACAGCAAAGAACAAAATGGACTTCCTTTTCTGGAGACTCTTTACAAAGGAGAGAGAGAGAGAGAGAGAGAGAGAGAGAAGAGAGAGAGAGAGAGAGAGAGACTGAGACTCTAGACGCTAGGAATGCTGGCAGGTCTAGTGAGTGACCGCATTTCAAAGTTCATCCTAGCGGCGAGCGAGACAAGGAACAGGTGTTAAATCGCCGAAGTATGTTTGGGGCTCTGTGGCGTGTGCAAGAAAATGGCCGACTGTGTAACGTCCTCTGAATGGTGCACGAAAAGTAGCGACGTTCTCTGAATGGTGCACGAAAAGTAGCGACGTTCTCTGAATGGTGCACGAAAAGTAGCGGCGTTCTCTGAATGGTGCACGAAAAGTAGCGACGTTCTCTGAATGGTGCACGAAAAGTAGCGACGTTCTCTGAATGGTGCACGAAAAGTAGCGGCGTTCTCTGAATGGTGCACGAAAAGTAGTGACGTTCTCTGAATGGTGCACGAAAAGTAGTGACGTTCTCTGAATGGTGCACGAAAAGTAGTGACGTGCTCTGAACGGTGCACGAAAAGTAGCGACGTCCTGTGATTGGTGCGTGAAACGATTAGAAGAGCTTTTAAAAAAAAATAAAAAAAATAAAAAAAAGTCGTTTTGTTTTGTTACTTTGAATTTGTCCAGCTCCCGTTTCTTTGCTTTAGTTTGGAGTCTTTGGCTTTCCTCGCCGTGAGCACTAAG
>CM065715.1:43677994-43680494 GCA_033310375.1 Conus canariensis
GTGATCTTGCAGAGATGTTTATATGAAGGCAGTGTGACACAAGTGGTTTGACGCTGATGATCTGGCATGTAAAGTATACACCGTAATTAACAGTCAGTTATATTTCAAAGGAATAATGAAGGAAACCTGACGTCAGACCTGTTCACGTGCAGGCAGTAGAGCGTGGATTGTTTACTTGCACGTGCTGCTGACAAACAGCTGCTGTGCACGGTTCAAGGGGTGCGTCATGCATCATCGATGTCCTCCCCTCAGTGGCTACCCTTTGAAATTGTTCAGTACTGTGAACAGTGCGATAAGAATCATGTGTTGTATAAGTGAATTATAACGGAGAGCACCCCAAGTGGTGATCGACCCCGAACTGCGACTGACTATTCAAAATGGCATTCTGGAGAAAAAAAAATCCGTCCCTGCAAGAGAACTGCTTCTTTTGTAGAAATTCTTTGTGTAATTGCTATGCTTCGGTTATTAACAACTGGGTTGTGATGGAAAAGACTGACCACGATTATACTGCCAATTCTCGTTCGGTTTTCTTGTGGACCAATGAATCTGTGTAGCCGAGTTGGCTCCGTGTTTATTCTGCAAGGCGTCCACATGTATTACTCTCTATTTACACTTTACATGGCAAGAGACAGGAACGTGGTTCTGTCCTGGGAGGGAATGCGCAAAAATGGGACTCATAAGAATGTGAAGTTTTTAAAGGCACTGTTTCTGAATACAGAAATATTCATGTTTCACTAGCTTTGAAAAAAAAATGTTGACTTCTATTCCTCTATCTTTTCTGACAGAAAATGACGAAATTTCCTTATCGTCTCCTGTGTCTGCTCATGATGCGACTACGCTCCCCTCCTTTCCCTTCTTTAGCATCTGAAGACAGACGTCTTTTTCTTAAAGTCCATGAGTGATTTTTCTGTCCTGTCTCCTTTTTCTGTTATCAAACTGATTCAAGTAACCTAGAATCAAAAGGATGATCATGCACGTGTGTAAAAATCGTCAACCTATAAACCACAGTGCACATTCCACATTCCACAAACAGTTCATGCACTGCTCCAGGACAGATTGCAGTCGAGCTCTCTGCCCCGTTACATGTGATGACAGATTAGTGCACGTCAAGCTTCAAACCGTCTTTGACCTTGTGCTTAATAACCAAACCAATCGTGACGTAGAGTGTGAGTCCAAAAGAGAACATCTAAAAGTCGCTCTGAAAAAGAAAAAGAAAAAAAAAAGATAAAACACCGTATTGACCTCACAGTAAAGTTTCTACCGTCTCAAGTAGATTACTTGACACCCTCATTTTGAAGCTAGATATTACAGTCCTTAATCTGGTCCAAAAAAAAAAAATTCCTTAAAACTGTACCTGGAATTTTTCAATTCCATGTTCGGGAGATAAAAAAGACCAATCAGTATGTCGACTCAATGTGATTTTTCTGTCGTCAGCGTCACTGAAAAGACTGTTGACGAGCAACAAAACGTTTTGTCCCTCCCTGATGATGCTATGCCCTGTCCTCTCAAAGACTTTACGTCCCGAAATGACGAACCAGGTGAAGTGTGTCAGGTAAATACATCTCGGTCTAATTTGTCAGGTCAACATATAGATGCCGTAAGCACGGACATGCCTGTGGTATGACTCTCATGATCTGGTACATAAAGTATAAACCGTAATTAACATTCAATTAGTACTGGGATTGTATCCAGTCTCAGCCAGAAACAACAGCAGCTGACAGCCCTGTGACAGTCTGACATTCTCCCCAAGTTAAGAATACCACAGTTAATGTACCCAGTTTCCAAAACTCACAAAGAAATAGCGTGGACTCAACGAATTGAAATGAACCCCTTAAACTGGTTCCCACCAAAATTTTCGTCCCAAATCAAACTTCATCACTCTCCATGGGCGACTTGGTCACAAGATATATCGGCTTGCGGAACCACCGCTACGACTAACAGCGCTTCGAGAAACTCAGCATCTGAGTTTTTTTTCCTCTTGGTAGGTGGTAGATGATTCCATCATCAACTCTCTTCCTGATGGCTGTTAGGATATGGTCAGCCTGCTGGAGCCGGGTGGATTTCTTCTGGACATGAGTTCGTGGGGATAACAGCAATCATTTATAATGCTCGATTTGCTTTTGTCACTCCTGCTTGCACGTTTACTTCCCTTATTTTATAGACAGAGTGACCAGATTCTGGAAGAATGTATCTCTACCCCAGGAAGGCTTAATACGCAAGGTCCTGTTGAACTGCTGCAGTGATAGCATCCTCGGCAAATTTTTTACTCCTCCTCTATATAAACCAGTGGCAGCTGATTAAACTACTCCGTCTACATATGGTAACCAGATGCTCTCCCCTGTAAGGTTTGTGTGCTTTGCCAGGCTTGTTTCTACCACTGCCGATAGAGTTAATCCTGTGTCTAATAGGGTTGATCACCACATTCCTATTTATAGCTGCCCTGATATCTGGTTGTAGTACCGTATCTTCTGTTGAATGGCACACACAGTAACAACCTGTT
>CM065715.1:43695494-43697994 GCA_033310375.1 Conus canariensis
TTCAGTCAACTGTAAACCTTTGGTCACAGAAGTCAACCTTGTATTTAGCCACCTGTAAACCTTTGGTCACAGAAGTCAGCCTCGTATTAAGTTACCTGTAAACCTTATTCACAGACGTCAAACTTGTATTCAGTCACCTGTAAAACTTTGTTCATAGACATCAACCTTGTATTCAGTCACCTGTAAACCTGTCAACAGATGTCAACCTTGTATTCAGTCACCTGTGTACCCTTTGGTCACAGAAGTCAACCTTGTGATTAGTCACCTGTAAATCCTTGGTCACAGATGTCAACCTCGTATTCAGTCATCTGTAAACCTTTCTTCACCGACAACAAACTTGTCTTCAGTCACCTGTAAACCCTTAGTCACAGATGTCAACCTTATATTCAGTCACCTGTAAATCCTTGGTCACAAATGTCAACCTTGCATTCAGTCACCTGTAAACCTTTATTCACTGACGACAAACTTGTATTCAGTCACCTGTAAACCCTTAATACAGATGTCAACCCTGTATTCAGTCACCTGTAAATCCTTGGTCACAGACGCAGGTCTGCCTTCCGTCTCTGACCTGGCAGGAGCTGTGTCCGCGGCAGAACGGGCGGCAAATTGGTTCCAGACAACCAGACTCAGGGTACCCCGTCCACCCTGAAAACAGTTTTCAACAGTCATTAAGCTCAGGGAGGTAATGGAAAACTGGAAGGAGGGGAATACATGGGGAATGAAAGGGGGGGGGGGGGGACACAGTTTCGCCCATATAGCCGTTCGTTGGAAGCCCTCGGAAAGTGTTGTATGGCTGTATTTGCATGTATTGTGTCCTGTTATACAGTATTGTATGATCTTGTGCCATATTCAGTCAGAATGTATTGCATTTTTTTAGTCTTGTGTTATACTGTGTTGCATTATGTGTTTTGTATCTGTTTCATGGTGAGATGCTGATGTATGGTATTCTATTGAATAGCATTGTGTCGCATTTAAACAAATGGTACTGTATTGCATTTTGTCATGTTTTATATTACTGTGTCTTTATTGTGCTGTAAACTATTTCTTATTTAGTATTCTGTAAAATTATTGTATAGTATGTACATGACGGGCTTGTGCTGTGTTTAATAATATATTTCTCAGTTCTCTTTTCTGATGCCACTCATTCATTTGTTCATTCTATTTTTTCATGTCTGTATGTGCCATTGTTTTCACTAAGATTTTACCTTAAACTTAATTCGGTGAAAAATCTGTTTCTGTGATTTTTTTATATGTAAGTATGATTACATATGTATGTATATATACATGTGTGTGTGTGTGTGTGTGTGTGTGTGTGTGTGTGTGTGTGTGTGTGTGTGTGTGTGTGTGTGTGTGTGATTTGTACCGAGATCATCGATTATCTGCACAAAAAATCTATCCAGAATCGGTGTCAAAATGAAGTCAGAAGAGAGAGAGAGAGAGAGAGAGAGAGAGAGGAGAGAGAGAGAGAGAGAGACAGAGAGAGAGAGAGGAGAGAGAGAGAGAGAGAGAAAAACAGCGCTCGACTGAGAATCGAACCATTGATCTCGTATTCTCTTGCTTTACTAGGTGGGTTCTTAATGTCAGAGGTCCAGCTCCGCCTAACGTCTTGATAAACACTTAGACGAGTCAGACTGCGACCAAGAATTTGTCTTCATAACACCCCCACCCCCACTCCACCCTCAGTGGAAGGTACATGAGGAGGAACATTTCATATCAGTTTATCAAAGCATTACACACACATAAATATATTCATCCACTGAATCGTAAACATGTCATGAAGTACTGTCAAAATCACTAAAAAGAAAGAAAGAAGAGTACTAACACCACTTAAGGAAAAGCTTGATTTTTTTTTTTAAAGGAAAAGCTTTATTTTTTTTTGAAGTCCTCATAATGATTTTCAGGTGTGTCATTTGTAAGTTTATGTTTGTTTTTGCACTAAGACCTAAACAGTGCTTGACATTTTGAAACTTTTGGACACTGTTAAAATCTTTCTCTTCAAATATTAGTATATCAATTTCACTAGGAAAAAAAAAATACTGGACTCCTGAATACGAAGTGAAACGCGTCTCCAAGTTCTGACCTAACGGATGTGTAGATCGAGTCATCCATGGTACAAATATGACCATCCAAAAAAAAAAAAAAAAACTGTGTCTGAAACGAATGTTCATCTTGTACATTTGGATGCATCATGCTGATTTTTGTTGTTGTTTTTCTTTGTTTTTATTCATCCTGCGGTCAGACACTCAGAAGTTACAAATTAGTTCAGTCATCCTTCTGCCCTTTCCATGAAGGTCGAGGACACCATCTTTTCCTGCCAATCAAAACACAACGCAGCTTACAGGTGAAATAAATCGTCAGTGTCTCTTCTCCCATCATGCTGTCAAGAGTCAGTGAGTCGCCACACTAAAGAACAATTTGCCTGCCCCCCATTACTCCACCACCACCCCACCGCTACCCTCAGGTCTGTCGGCACTGTGCCAAAGCTTTGGTCTTTGCCAGT
>CM065715.1:43707994-43715494 GCA_033310375.1 Conus canariensis
CAAAACTAGATATGCAAACCATAAACAATCATTCAACAAAGAAAGATACAAAAACCAAACAGAATTGAGTAAATACATTTGGAAACTTAAAGAAAAAGACATAGACTACAACATATCTTGGAAAATTTTAAAAAGAGCAGCATCATACAACAACATTTCAAAAAAATGCAATCTATGCCTAACAGAGAAATACATTATACTATGTAAACCACAGTTGGCAACTCTAAATGTTAGAACAGAAATGGTTAACAATTGCAGACACAGATGGAAGTTCCTATCAGCGAAAAAAACCAACACCTGAGAAACACATGTAGCACGGGAAAAAAACAACAGCAAACCAGCTAGCGCTATATATATACGTGGCACTGGCAACACAAGCTCATCACATCCTGACGACCGCACAGCGTGAAACAAATTTGTAGATGTTTTTAGAAGCTTGATTTTAACTTGCTTTTAATATAACAAATATATATATATATATATTTGTTATATTAAAAGCAAGTTAAAATCAAGCTTCTAAAAACATCTACAAATTTGTTTCACGCTGTGCGGTCGTCAGGATGTGATGAGCTTGTGTTGCCAGTGCCACGTATATATATAGCGCTAGCTGGTTTGCTGTTGTTTTTTTCCCGTGCTACATGTGTTTCTCAGGTGTTGGTTTTTTTCGCTGATAGGAACTTCCATCTGTGTCTGCAATTGTTAACCATTTCTGTTCTAACATTTAGAGTTGCCAACTGTGGTTTACATAGTATAATGTATTTCTCTGTTAGGCATAGATTGCATTTTTTTGAAATGTTGTTGTATGATGCTGCTCTTTTTAAAATTTTCCAAGATATGTTGTAGTCTATGTTTTTTTCTTTAAGTTTCCAAATGTATTTACTCAATTCTGTTTGGTTTTTGTATCTTTCTTTGTTGAATGATTGTTTATGGTTTGCATATCTAGTTTTGAATTGGTTTTCCGTGATACCTACATATGTTTCTTTTGCGTTCTCTGATGTTACAGTGGCTTGGTACACAATGTTGTTATAAAGGCATTTGTTGCTTAGGGGGCACTGTTCTTTTTTGGTACAGTTACAAGATTTCCTTTCGTTACCCTCCTTTTTTTCTGTGCTGCTTTTCATTTTGTTTGCTGAATCGATGGCATTTTTAAGGTTCGGCATACATGAATATGATAATTTGATGTTGTTTTTGTTGAATATCTTAAATAATTTATGGTCTTTTGGGAAAGATGATGTCAAGATTTTAAAGAATTCTTTCCCTACATTTGTTTTAACTCTTGCATCATATGGGGGATTGTACCATATGATATTCCTTTTCCTGTTCTTTCTGCATCTTTTTGTATCATTGTCTGGATCGTATCTTAGTTTGTAATTGTAGCCACTTGTATGTAACGCCTCTTGGTATTCAGCTGTAGCGTTGTTGAATACTGTTTCGTTACATGACAAATTGGATAGTCTTTTATTTATGCTTTTGGGTATTGTTTTCAGTATGGAGGGTGGGTGATTGCTTTTGATGTTTACATAAACAGGCGTGTCATTTGGTTTCTTGTATGGTTTATATGTGTGTTGGTTGAGGTCTAACGTTATGTCTAAATAGTTCACTATCTTTTTGTTTGCTTCTATTGTGATTTTTAAGTTTGGGTTGTGGAAAATTTTACACAATTCTTTTTTCTTATTTTCAATATTTCTAGGGTTGTCATTCAGAGCGGCAAGGCCGTCATCCCTGTACAGTCCAGTTTGTTTTCCAAGTTTTTTTTGAATATTGGATAACATGAATAGTCCGACAAGCTCGCAAGTCTCGGCACCATCGTATGATCCCATTGTGACATCGAAAGTTGAATTCCTGCTTGTGTTCTTAATCCAGGTTTCATTTTTATTGTGCAGTAAAGTTTTCTTTGTGTGGAAAATGATTTCCATTTCTGACCCTGATATTTCTGTGTACTTGTTGGCAAATTTTATAGCTTTAGTTAGTAGCTTTTCATCTATAGATGGGTAGAAATCTACTATGTCAAATGTTATAAAAACTGTATTTTCTTGTTTATTGAGGTTTTTGAACCATTGTATTACTTCATATGTGTTTTTCCAGAGATTGAGTTCAGTGTTTTCTTTTATGTTTTTTATGGTTTTCTCTAAGATTTTTTTACTAATTTTCCCTAGTTCAGATTTGGAAGGGTTTATCAGTCTACATGTTGGGTTGTTCAAGAAATTGGGTTTGTGGTCTTTAAGTGTAATAAAGGCTTCTCTAGCTGCTGTGGTCTCTACTCTGTCACTTAGGTCCATTTGGTGCACAAAAACAACATCAAATTATCATATTCATGTATGCCGAACCTTAAAAATGCCATCGATTCAGCAAACAAAATGAAAAGCAGCACAGAAAAAAAGGAGGGTAACGAAAGGAAATCTTGTAACTGTACCAAAAAAGAACAGTGCCCCCTAAGCAACAAATGCCTTTATAACAACATTGTGTACCAAGCCACTGTAACATCAGAGAACGCAAAAGAAACATATGTAGGTATCACGGAAAACCAATTCAAAACTAGATATGCAAACCATAAACAATCATTCAACAAAGAAAGATACAAAAACCAAACAGAATTGAGTAAATACATTTGGAAACTTAAAGAAAAAAACATAGACTACAACATATCTTGGAAAATTTTAAAAAGAGCAGCATCATACAACAACATTTCAAAAAAATGCAATCTATGCCTAACAGAGAAATACATTATACTATGTAAACCACAGTTGGCAACTCTAAATGTTAGAACAGAAATGGTTAACAATTGCAGACACAGATGGAAGTTCCTATCAGCGAAAAAAACCAACACCTGAGAAACACATGTAGCACGGGAAAAAAACAACAGCAAACCAGCTAGCGCTATATATATACGTGGCACTGGCAACACAAGCTCATCACATCCTGACGACCGCACAGCGTGAAACAAATTTGTAGATGTTTTTAGAAGCTTGATTTTAACTTGCTTTTAATATAACAAATGTCGCTCCCACTGTGGTTGAGCACTGTTTTTAAGATTGCGCTGATCCTCAGTACCATTCTCTATATATATATATATATATATATATATATGTGTGTGTGTGTGTGTGTGTGTGTGTGTGTGTGTGTGTGTGTGTGTGTGTGTGTGTGTGCTGCCTGGTTTGTTGAGGGAAACTCACCGGCCAGTAGGCAAAACTACCATTCATTGGGTTGATCGTGCCTCCAATGCTGCTGGTGAAGTTGATGTAGGCCGCGTGTGGGGTCACTCCTGTCCTAAAGGTGAGGTTCACACCTGCCGCAGCTCTGGATGTGCGTCACCATCATCATCAACAGCAGCAGCAGCGTGAAATCATCATCATCATCATCATCATCATCATCATCATCATCATCATCATCATCATCATCGTCATCACAATGTAATGATGATCATGATAACACAAAAAGTCACGATGATCAGATGATAATGAAATAATAATGATGACAAACCCAGCAAAAATAAAAGATTGTCTGTCTACCTGTCTATCTATCTATCTATCTGTCTATCTATCTATCTCTATCTATCTATCTATCTATCTATCGATCTATCTGTCTGTCTGTCTGTCTGACTGTCTATCTGTCTATCCATCTATCTATCTGTGCAGTTAGGTTTGTAGCACTTGCGCAAGTATCATCACCGTCCTCATCACCGTTATTTTTTTTGTTGTCATCATCTTCACGATCATTATAATGATCTCCACCATTTTCATAACCGCTCTTTCGATCATCTCCACAATCATCATCCATCGTCATCGCTACTGTCATCATCATTACCACTAACGCCCTTATCAAAACCTCTATAATCATCATCACCACATCACCTCAATCGTCATTATCACTAATATCCAATCATCATCATCATCATCTTCATATTCATCATCAGTATCGTCGTCGTAGTCACTCATCATAACCGTCATCATAATTACTATTGTCGTCGTCTCCGTCTTCGTAATTGTAGTCGTCGTCATCATCATCGTCGTCGTCGTCGTCGTCGTCGTCATCGTCATCATCATCATCATCATCATCATGACCTTTATCATCATCATCATCATCACTATTATTGTTGTCCTTATTATTGTTGTCTTCATCAACATCTTCGTTGTCTTTGTCGTCATCATCTTCACTATCATCATCATCGTCATCATTCTTCTCATCAATTTTATCAATACCACCCCTACCACCACCACAACCGCTATTATAATCATAACGTCTTCCCGTGGTCTTTTTCATCATCACCACCATGATCATTAACATAATATTTATTGCAACCTTCAGCAGCAGCAGCAGCAGAATCACCACCACCACCACCACCACCACCACCACCACCGCTATCATCATCATAAAATCTTCCCGTAGTCTTTTTCATCATCATCACCATGATCATTAACATCACATTTATTGCAACCTTCAGCAGCAGCAGCAGCACCACCACCACCACCACCACCACCACTAACATTTCTGTCGGGCCGTTTCGGTACAGGGGGATTTTTCCCTCGGAGTTAACATTGGTTCTGACTCCATCCCCCCCACAGTCCTTTGAATGAGACTATAAACCGAGGTTCCGTATGTGAACGCACGCACAACATCTTGCACACACGTAAAATCCCATCACCAACTTTCGGAAGAGAAGGCCAGTTTGGCCGTTGGAATAGATGACACGTTACACACAGCATGCACCTTCCCCGAAGTTGGAGTATGACTGCCTTAATGGCGGGATTATAAAAAAAAATGGTCATACACACAAAAGTGTCAGAATAATCAACATAATGATTGTGGACACTAAAAGAAAGAAGAAGAACATCACCACCACCACAATCCCCTCCACTACCACCGCCATATTCATCATCAATCAACACCCGTGATCATATCCCGGACAAAACGGACATTCCAACCCACGCGTTGATTTCCTGGATCCAAATGACGAAAGACGGGCTACAACTGGAGGGTTACAGGGTGGACTGTGGTGACCCCCACAACATCGTCCGTCCATCAGCTGACCACTCGGGTGACTGTAGTGGAGCAGCCGGAGGGACAGGTGACCCCCTGCCTGGACACACTGCACAAGCAAGGCACGTGATACACGTCTTCCTCTGTCCCATTCCCGCATGACAGGGACAGTCCAGCCCCAAATCTCCACCCATCCTAGGACGTCACTCTTGATATCATTCGTGGTATAATTGGTCGAAGGGAGGGGAAAGGGGATCCTCAGGAAGTAGGGGGAGGGAGAGGGGGGACTTCAGTTCTGATCAGTTTCTTCAAGACAACGTGTACCGTGCTTGCATCGAAGAATAGTGTATACGTGTATTATGAATTGGGGTAAGAGCTTAATCAAACCGGGTTCTCTCTCCTCTCTCTCTCTCTCTCTCTCTCTCTCTCTCTCTCTCTCTCTCTCTCTCTCTCTCTCGTGTAATATCGTTTTTCATTGTAACTGGCTAATCATCAGTACAGTCAAACCCAGACTAATCTCTATCTATAAAAGTCAGAGAGATACAGACAGAAAGAGACACAGATAGATAGATAGATAGATAGGTAGATAGACAGACAGATAGATGTTCACACACGTGTGTGGGCATACATGCAGGGCATTTGTGTCTGCGTATACGTGTGTTTGTGTATGTATGCATGTATATGTGTGTATGTGAATGTGAATGTGTGTGTGTGTGTGTGTGTGTGTGTGTGTGTGTGTGTGTGTGTGTGTGTGTGTGTGTGTGTGTGAATGCGTGCGTGCATACGTGCGCTCGCGTAAATGTGCGGGCGCACGCATGCACGCACGCATTCATGTGCACGCGCACGAGTATAATTCCAAAGACATGTACATCCGCACACAAAGAAAAGTGAAAAGTAATGTAACGAACATGTAACAACAAATATCCGTATGACTTCTTCAGTCATTAAGAGTAAATGACATAAAAATGCACATAACAAGCTTCCCCTCCGATGACTGCCAACAGAATCTCTCAAAGAATTATCGCCCTTGTTGGTTATTTTACGTTGACGACAACCCGCCTCACACAGAGTTTCTCCTCAGTCATCCATCCATCCATCCATCCATTGATCACTTTCTTCATTTACACTCACGGTCAGTAGCAGGAGCATATGTAGAGCAACACAGAGAATGGCTCGAGGGATTCGGCAAAGATGCATTCTGCACAGACGGTTGTAGTTTGTGCGTAACTCCACCGAGAGACAAAACCATTGTACACGAAGAGAACATGGCCGCCTGGGTGGTTGTGACAAATGCCAAAAAAAAAAAAAAAAAGACTATTTCTGAAGACAGTCTTTGGTGAGAGATGTAACTGAATGTGTAGTATGCTCCAGGTTTTTCACGTTTCGTTTCCTAAAGATAATTGAGCTTAATGCAGCTTCTGGGTCTTCGTTTATTTTTTTTTAATTTATTCGTTTGATTGTTTACTTATTTACTTATTCATTTATTTATTTATCCATTAATTTGTTTTTTAATTATTCAGTTTATTTTTTCCTTGCAGCAAAAGCAAGGTTTCACATAAAGCCCGATTCCAAAATGATCTTCAATTCAACACTTTTTAATCGGTGAATTTACACTGGAATTTTTCAAATGCAGCTGTCAGTTGCCAGGTTCATCTCTTTGTTTCATGGGATCTTTCACGTTGTAAATTATTTAGCTATACTGTTTTTAAAAAAAAATCAGATACATGGTCAAAATCATCTGTAATTCAACACTTTTTAAACAATGAATTAAACAGGAATCCTTTTTCTACTGCATCTCTCAGCTGCCAGGTTCTTCTTTTTTTTTTTTAAGGGGTTTTGGGGGTTTTTTTTGCACGGGATATTTCACATTTTAATTTATTTTTAACTGTAGTGCTTCAAAAATCAAACATACATGGTTATCCCACCAAGCATTTTCTTTTACAGAAATAGTGGCTCTACACAGTGTGAGCGTTATGAAAAGAATAAATATTTATTGTAGGCAAAAACAACAACCTCGATGTTGATAAAATACGTACTTGTTTCCGTTCAGAAGTGAGACGTCGTCCAACTGAAAATACCAGAGGACTGATTCAATCTGGTATCTTCACTCGTCGGCAATTTCATTTATACAGGAGCCCATGCTAAACTGCAGAGACACGCACGGTGTTTCATTAAAGCATGCTTCTGGGAGTGTGTGATAACGGTTTTTGTCACTCTTTTGTATTGAAGAAGATGATAACCGAAGCGAAAAAATCCGGTGTTTAATATGTGACTGAATACTCGACAACCTATGCTGTGTAAGATAGCTTGTAACCCAAGACTTTATTATGAGTGTAAATGTCTGTTATCAAAGCCGTTGCTTTTCGGTTTTCGATAGGAGTGTCATGCTTTGTCTCTGTCTTTCGACCAAGAGACTGACTGAGAAGACTTAACGGCGGCAATGGGCAGCCCCACCGATTAGTGTCAAGTATACGGAATGAGGAAATAATCTCTTCTCTTCTCCTCTTTTGAAACCCATTCCTG
>CM065715.1:43720494-43722994 GCA_033310375.1 Conus canariensis
GTTCACAGCAAGGCCACCGGCTATTCTCACGCGGTTGTTGTGATGTCGCAATGTGCCGATGATGTCATAGCACCACCGGTAAGTTCTCAGGCTGCGCTTCGACGCCAGTGAACACACACACACACACACACACACACACACACACACACACACACACACACAGAGAGAGAGAGAGAGAGAGAGAGAGAGAGAGAGAGAGACACACACACACACACACACACACACACACACAAACGCAAACCACACACACACACACACACACACACACACACACACACACACACACACACACACAGAGGGAAGAGCGGACTGCATGTGCCAGAACTTGCGCGCGCGCGCGCGCGCACACACACCACACACACACACACACACACACACACACACACACACACACACACACACACATACACTCACACACGAAGGACACCACACGGCTCCCAATCCCCTTCAGGGGGCTGAACTCTGGCATTAATAATGAATTCTGATAATGATTACCGCCCGCTCCATTTCGCTCCGCCGTTACATACTGTTCTGATTCCACAGCGTAAAGCACCGTTCTGGAGCACAACTCGTGAGGCAGTTCACAGAATTCGGTGAATGGCATACTTCAACACATTTGTTGAGATGAGTATATTCCACAGAGAGAGAGAGAGAGAGAGAGAGAGAGAGAGAGAGAGAGAGAGAGAGAGAGAGAGAGAGAGAGAGTTGAACAAGCTACTCTCTGTTTCAATTTTCTTCGAATTAAGATCCATTTCATTTTCGTTACAACCAAAATAAAGGTTATTAGTGAACCAGCCGCTTTTGCGAAGTAGTTAGTGCCGCGGACTCCCGGCTGGGAGGTCGTATGTTCGATTCCCACAGATCTATCTATTTGTTGGATTTTTCTGCCCCCGACCGATTCCAGCCCAACGTTTAGTTTGCTACGGGCTCAACTGGGAAGACTGGGACCACATAGCTGAGTTTCATTCACCAGGCTTCTCTGAGAGTATTGTTCAAATTTCGTGAATGATTCTACAGATGTCTGTATCTCTCGGGCCTGGTTGACGCCGAGATATATTATGAAAGTACAGTACAGCCCTGTCATGCCGTCTCAATAAAAATCCGTAGCATCATTTTCATCATCGACGTCCTTCAGACTAACGCTCTCACGCCTGTGTTCATCCTCATCCTCATCCGTCAGCCTTAAATAGTCTCCAGTGCCGTGACCCTTCATGACTTGCTCTCATAGTGACCTCAGTGTCCATTTCCCCTCCATCTATCTTTGCCCTTTGCTGAGATTTTGTCAAGGACACCGCTATTGGCAAAGTTCATGGGAACGATCACTGGACGAACGAGGTGACGTCCTCCGGAGGGACAGCTCAGTCATGCTGGTTCCGCGATGAAGCAAGTATTACTCGTCAGTAGAGGGCTTAGTGAGCGATGTTCTGCGTATGTTGGATCAGACCAGGCACCACAGAACATCAGCGAAGTGACTCGGCAGCAGTGTGCAATGTTTCCTCTGGTGCGTTCTTCGTAACGGTCAACGTTGACTGCTCCCCGTGGATTACCGGTGCCAGTGGCTGTGGACAGGGAACCGGAATGAAGGGCGTGGGTGCGAATGTCATTGTGATAGCGCAGAGAATAAGACAGGAAGAAGAAGAAGAAGAAGAAGAAACGAGGGAGTTGGGCGTATCAGAAATGCCAAGAAAATCTAAAGATATTCAGCCTTTATTTTTAGTCAACATACACTAATGAAATACGCAATGTTTTCTAAGTAACTGTCGCCTATTGTTTTAGGCTCCATACAAAGTAACATCCTGTGGTTGGTACACGAAAGTATTCTCTCTCTTCTCTCTCTCCTCTCTCTCTCTCTCTCTCTCTCTCTCTCTGTTTTATTTTATTACATTTTTCATTTTCTTCATCCATCTTTGCTGGAGAGTATAAACTGCGCGCAGAACGATTACCCGTCACAAGATTTCTTTAGTTATGGTGCAAGGAGAAAAATAACGGTGATATGTGATTTTGACAAGTTCCATTCTCACCTCTAACCCTATTAAGACAGCATTCATCTTACCTGTATAGAAAATTTTACCTAGTTAAAAACAAGAAAGGTAAGTTACAGATTGAGTTGTTTTAATTTTTCCTTTTTTTTTCTTATTTTATGAACACAATGATAATGTATAGAGGACGGAACTAAGATTAATCGAAGATTTGGTTGCGCGAAATTTACTGTCCTTTCTAGTCTCTCTTTTATGTATACGTATTGACGTATGCATGGGAGAATTATAGACAAGGTAGTTTTGAACTCTCTCTCTCTCTCTCTCTCTCTCTCTCTCTCCTCTCCTCTCTCTCTCTCTCTCCTCTCTCCTCCTCTTTAATTACACATATTAATACCGGCGTCATGATAGACGATATGAGGGATTCTGTAGACTTACCCCTGATTAGCATTAATCAACGGGATTCTCGGGTTTTTTTTTTTTTTTTTTTTTTTGGGGGGGGGGGGTGGGGGGTGGGGGGAGGC
>CM065715.1:43732994-43742994 GCA_033310375.1 Conus canariensis
CGCGCGCCCACGCTCTCGCACGCACGCACATACGCAAGCATGCAAGGACACACACACACACACACGCACAGACACACACATACACACACGCGCGCGCGCGCGCGCGCGCACACACACACATACACACACACACGCGCGCGCGCGCGCGTGCCTGCAGGTCATATTTTCAGTCGTTTCCTGTATTATTCAGTCAGTATTAATCACTGCCAATTTTTCCTTCATTCTTTCGATTATTCACGCAGGATGCATGCAATTTGCAACATGTCATGTATGTCTACAAGCCAAACAAGCCTGCTCTTCCAAACACGGGCGATAAGATTTTATGTGTATGCAAGATATAGTGTATGTAAGCGTGTACGTGTGCGTGTGTCATTAGGCATATTACATTAATAAGAACGAATAATTTTGAGACGGCAAGGTATTCCAAGTAAGAAATTTTTTTGTTTTGTTTTTGTTTTTTGTTTGTTTTGTTTTTACGAAAACAAGCAAATATACTGATGAGGCATGACCATATATTTTTTGTGTGCTGTCAGGTGAACGTCCACTTGCTCAGAGAAGACCTAGGTACCGTGACGGGGCAGTCCAAGCAAGGATAGTGTGACATGGACGATGTGTGCACTGCCAGGTTGATCACCCACAGTAGACCCACGTGGTAAATCCCACGCTTCTAGGGAACTTTTCTTCTGTCACCGGTCTCCGGTCAATCTCTGTAATCCAAACAGCTCGCCTCCCGCCTGTCTAATCCCACCTCACCATCACGGACTCCCCCATCCAGTCAGCATGACAACCGAAGTCTTCGAGTACTCCAACCATGGCGGCAACACGTCGGAGTTCTGGAACGACACCGTCAACGACTCCACCACCGCCGCCTCTTCCTTGTCATCCCAGCATGCAGGAATGGCGCAGTATGTTTTGTATGACGTCACCACCTCCATCAACAAGTACTACCTGTGGGTGATCCTGGCCCTGGGTTTCCCGGGCAACGCTCTCAGTCTGCTGACCATCCTGCGCATGCCCAGTGTCAGCTCATCCAAGATGCACGTGGCGATGCTGGCGGTGGTGGACAACTGTGCTATTGTCAGCAAGCTGCTGTATCACCAGCTGTCCAAGCATTACGTCAGTCTGGGGGATGGAGGATGCAAGGTAAGTCGTGGACTACCGGCTATTTCTTTATGTGCCCTCTAGAAGGTCCGCCTTTTTTTTTTATAGAGATATAAATGAGGAGAGGTACTTTTGCCTTTTTGTCAGATAGAAATTCATTGAGTGTATTAAAGCTATAAATTCATTGAGCGTATTAAAGGCATACGCCTCTTCCTGTTGATCGGATTGCTTTTTGTCCGCCTTCTGTTGAAGGATTGGCTGTCTGTACGCCTCACATCGCTGTTGATAGTGTCAAACTCTTCTGGCTGAAGCATACACACGGTGACTCATATACAGGTAATGACTACGTTCAGATAAAAGGCCAACCTCATTGAAAAGCGGACAACAAACAGGGTGGCATACGCAGTAACCTGAGAGGGCAACACAGCTAACTGAACGATTCTGTCGAGGCAAATGGTAGTTGTGATGCCCGGAAGTGGTGTGTGATCTGTGCAAGCGAACAGGAATTCGGCAAAGGCGAATAGTGGTACAAAGTGAAGCAAGAAACTTCACCTGTCTTCTCTACATCTTTGTTTCTTTTGAACGTGGCTTCAAAAGCTTGTTAATTTTGTACCACCGGCCGTTTCTTTGAGTGACCTTTAGAAAGTCACAAGCTGAAGATGATATGGACTTCTAACCTGAAAAAGAACTAAAGATTCGTCTCTTTATATCCACTGTCGAGGCTGTGTTGCTCTACAATTCGGAAACATGGACCTTAACAAAGCAGATGGAGAAGAGTCTTGATGGGACGTATACCCGCATGTTGAGAATGGCATTAAATGTCTCTTGGAAGCAGCACATGACTAACGAAGAGCTATGTGGACACCTCCCTACAGCTAGTGACAAAATAAGAACACGTAGGCTTCGCCTAGCCGGTCACTGTATACGACATCCAGAGGAGGTTGCTTCACAACTTGTACTGTGGCAGCCAACTGGAGGGAGAGCGAACAGGGGAAGGAAGACAACAGACTTCATTGATCTTCTCAAAAGGGACACTGGCCTCGAAAACATCGATGAGGTCAAGCAGCTATGTTGGACAGGAGCAAGTGGAAGGAGTACGTCACAGAGGCTCGATCAGGAGATCGGCCTAACTGACTAACTAACTAACTTTAGAAAGTCTGTTTCTTGAACTGGTCTTTAAGATGCTGTCAAACAGTCACTGGACGGCTGGCTGTTGTGAAGTGCCAGTTGGAATGTTTTCTTCTCTTTTTGCCTTCAAAAGTCTGCGAAATAAGTTTGTCCCACTGGCCGTTTCTTTAAGTGCTCTTAACCAGAAGATCTGTAGGCCCACTTTAACTGGCTTCAAGAGTCTGCAAAGCAGTTTTGTACTGACAGTGTCTTTAAACGCCCACTGGAAGATCTATTTTTCTGTTGCTGGCATTTAAGGTTGGCCTTGAGAGTCTGAGGAGTAATTTTGAACCTCTAGCTGTGTCTTTAAGTGCTGTCCAGAAGATCAGCTTCTTTGATCAGCACCGAAGGTCTGCAAAGCAATGCCTTTTTAAAGAATACGCAGAGTGACGTCATCATCAAGAGTGATTCTACAGTAAACCACCAGAGTACTAAAGACTTGATTCAACAGGATCTATGCTGGAAGAAGGTAGCATCAATTATAATTCTCCTCACACACACACACACACACACACACACACACACACACACACACACACACACACACACACACACACACACACACACACACGCACGCACGCACGCACGCACGCACGCACGCACGCACGCACACATTATGAAAAAAAAAATAACGTCCTTGAGTTGGTGGGGGAGAATCGTCAGTATTTTTACTTTCCGTATAGTACATGCAGTCTTCCCATGCTGCACACAGAAACGCTGGTGTGTAGAACAGAATCGGAGATGGGGAGGGGAAGAGGAGGAGGAGGAGGAGAGGGGGAGAAATGTTGATCTAAGAGGGACAGGGAACAGGTTCCTGAGTCTACGAGCGGAAAGCAGGATGGACGCTAATTGTTGTTTGCATGTCTGTCCGTTTCTGTTTCTGTATGTCTGTTCGTGTCTGTTCCTGGCTGTCGACCAAAGTACAGACAGTAATGGCTGAGGCTAAATTAGTGGGGGTCTGCTTGGCACTGCTGTATGCTTCTCTTGATTTCGGGGTGATGGGTTCAAATCCCACATAAGACGGCCTGGTGATAAAGGGGCGTTTTCTCTTTGGAGTCAGTTCAGTGCAGACTCGTCTCCCTTTCCCTGAAGTCTTCTGGATAAGATTTAATATGGAGATTTCATTACACTTTTTTTTTTTCACCTGTGCCACCACATGATGCGTTTTCCAACAAGAAAGGACGGATACAATTTCTTTGGTTTCATGTGTGCAAACACGTCATATAAAGAGACATAAAAAAAAAACAAAAGCATTTTCGATAAATCAGATTCTTTCCTTCCTTGAAGAGTACCAAATGGTATGACTTACTGTTCTGAGACGGCACCACACACACACGCATGCGCGCGCACACACACACACACACACACACACACACCGAGTGTGCGAGAGAGAAGAGAAAAGGAGAGAGAGAGAGGAGAGAGAGAGAGAGAGAGACAGACAGACAGACAGAGAGAAAGAGACAGACAGAGAGAGAGAGGCCTGTCGTCTTTATGCATTATCCCCGAAGACGAGATGTTGCAGCCTCAATGGTGGGATCAAAAAGTCACATACACAAAAATATCATCAGTGGTGAGCCTCGCACTTAAATGGCACTTTAAGGCAACGAGCACTAACGTAAAGAGCCTTGACTTGTTTAACTTCTTCAAATCTGGACAAGAAAAAAAAACAAAGTATAAGCACTATTGTTGCTTATATCATCATCATCATTATTATTATTTTTATTAATCTGTTATTATTATTGTTGTTATTATTATTATTGTTATTATTATTATTATCATTACTACTGTTATATTAATACCATTATTTTTTTCATTATCACCATCACATCATTATCATCACCATCAGCAGTACCACTAACGCTTTTGCTACTACAACCATGCTGTTCGACAATCTAAACCTTTTCCTTTCTCCCCTTTTGTGTGTATAGCCACTATTAATACTACAACTTCTACCGTCATATTATAATCAAAAGTGGTAGTATTCCTCTCTATATTATCAATTTTTCTAAATATTTTTTTAATTATCATCGTTATATCATTATTGCTATCATTATCATTATCATCATCATTCTTATTTTACCTCGCATTGTCTCCTTCCCAACGGCCTCGTTTTCATTCAACGGCCATCTTGCGCCAAATTCAAGAGAAGATAAGTGATTGCTCGTTCTTCGTTTTCATTGTCCTGAATCTTGTTTACCTTGCCTGAAGAAGACCTAAGAGGTCGAAACGCGTCGTGTTTTGTCTAGTAACTTGTTTATCCCAGTTGACTGGCGGATTAGCCACAATGTCCTGTCAAAATTTGTGATGTTATTGTCATCATCCCTGTCACCCATTCTCATTATCAATATCTCCTCATCTCAATCGTCACCCCCGTCAAACAGCTTGAAAAAGACACCATGTTCATTGCTTGTTCCAGGTGATTCTGTTCTTGGGGAACTTTTTCTCCATCCTCGCCAGCTGGATCCTCGTGGCCATGACCTTGGAACGCTTCATCGCTGTCTGGTTTCCGCTCAAGGTCACCCGCATTTACTCCAAACAGAAAGCCACCCTTGTGCTCATCTCCATCGTCGTCATCACCTTCGGCTTCAACTCCATCTTCTTTGCCGCCATCCACGAGAACACCAAGATGGCCATGTGCGCCTACCACGACAATTTCTTCTCCTTTATGCTGGACTACTGGTACTGGGCCGACGCTCTGGCCTACGCCATTGTTCCTTGCATCATCGTCCTCATCACCAACACCCTCATCATCGTCAACGTGCAGATGTCAGCCCGCAGACAGAGGCAGCTGACCAACAACTTCGACCCCAAGTCACGGCGCGTGAGGGATCAGCAGCAGATCACCACTATGCTCATCGTCATTTCCGTCTTCTTCCTCGTCCTCATGCTGCCCAACAGCGTCTTCTACCTCGTGTCCGAGACGTGGAAACAGTCCACAGTGCCGGACTCGTACGAACGGCTGGAGTACCACTTCGCCAAGCAGATGGTGCACACGTTGAGCGACCTGAATCACGCTGTCAACTTCTACCTCTACTTCCTCTCTATGGCCACTTTCCGGCGCCGCTTCATCGACACGCTGCTCTGTCGCAAGCCCACGCACAAGCCCAAAGGGTCCAGCAGCAGCGTGTTCAAGACGTCGCACTCTTACGTGTCCTTCCAGTCCACCCACAGTGCCTCCACCACCTTCACCAAGCCTCGCAGTGAGGTGCAGAAAGGCCATAGTCTGACCAACATTTCTGATGTCAGCAGCGAGGTCTAAAACTTCCTCCTCGGCTGGTATCAGTGGGGATGCTACTACGATGCTCGAGTCACTGTGGAGACTGTGAACTGCTAATGAGATCAGGAAACCTGATGTCACCGCTTAGACTGGGAAATGAAAATGCCACAATGCTGTCATCTCCACTGAGACTGTGAATCGAAAAAATTTTTGATACCATTATTCTGACATCATCCGTGAAATTGTAAAATGGATTGGAGGACATTATGTTGACGTTGTCGTTGAGACCGTGAACAAGACATAAGGTCATAATTCTGGCAAGTCGCTGATGAGACTGTAAAACGGATATGGGGCCATGGTTTTGACGTCATTGTTGTGACTATGAACTGGTATGGGGCCACGATTTTCATAGTCTTACGAAACCATAAGCTGAAAATGAATTCACGAATCTGACGTCACAGCTGAAATTGTGAACTAAAAATGACGCTATGATTCTGACGTCACAGCTGAAATTGTGAACTAAAAATGATGCTACGATTCTGACGTCACAGCTAAAATGGTGAACTAAAAATGACGCTGCGATTCTGACCTCACAGCTGAAATTGTGAACTCAAAATGACGCTACGATTCTGACGTCACCACTGGGAATGCGAACTGAATATGATAACTAATTCGTAGGACCGTGAACTGGAAACGTCGGTACGTTTCCCATGTGACATGTGTGACGGGTACAACTTCAAAGACATACTGTCATTACCATGCATAATTTGATGAATAGAAACTTGTCAATCTGATCAGAAATGCGTCTATCTTTTCAGATCATTTGTGCGTGTGTGTGTGTGTGTGTGTGTGTGTGTGTGTGTGTGTGTGTGTGTGTGTGTGTGTGTGTGTGTGTGATGACAAAATAAATAACTCAATGGTCCCTATGTCAGGAGATTGTGCAAAAATCTGAAACACTAACAGATTATTGATTTTGTGCAAAAATCTGAAACACTAACAGATTATTGATTTTCACAACTACAGCGCGCCCTGTGCATAATTAAAACATACTGATGCAGCGCATTGTCGTTTGAAGTCGTTTGATACTTAATGTCTCAAAAGAGGAACGTAACTGGTAACATCAAAGGTATCTGAGATGTGTAAGCGTTAGAAAAAGACAGAGGAAATGCGGATGTCTAGTGTCAGCAAAAGACGTAAAAGTCCACAGTCGGGTTGACTTTCAGACCAGTTCAATTTGGCACTGTTTATAGCTCAGCCGACCACGAGGGGCGACACAATAGCTGGTCTGACGACAAGCCACCTGACGTTTCAACACGCAGCTGCCGGGAATGTAGAAACACTGTGAGACGACTGACAGTTGACATCAATAGATTCACTAGAAGTTCATACCAGTGCCGTGCGTCTCATAGTTCTCTAATAACAACATCAAGGTGGTGCACTGGACCGCCAACACTGGACAGAAAAAAACCCTCTAAGGTGACACTGTTAACAGCGAGAGACGGATCTTCTCTTGTATCAGATGTTCCATTACATCACCCACCCACGATTTTAAGAATCGTCGGCGCCTGTCAACAAGATCGGGGTGGTCTTGATAATAATACCATGCGGTGATGTTTTAAGGAGTGTTCACATTAGTTGCTGGACGCGGCCGGAAAGCCATGTGATCCATATCTATCGCTGACTGTCTGTTGTGAGTTTCTAGACGCCGTGCGTCAAACATGCAGCCGTCGTGGGAACAACCACGTTGTCGCAAAGTTCCATAGTATTTTCTTTTTACGTGTTGTCGGGCAGTTTTGTTGCCATTTTTCGCTTTTTTTCATTGTTCCTGAGTGGGTATATGTTGTTATTATCAATTATGTTCGAAGACAGTTATCAACATTTAACGACTTTATTGTATCACGTTTATTTGCGAGAGATACAAAGTAATATGTCTGCAGCTTAAACTGCCTCTTTAGGTCAATGAATGAAAATAAAAATTCTGTGAAATGTGCATAAAAGCCATTTTTTCCTGTTCATGAATTTGCAACAAATATAAGAATCACAAACATCAGCTCCAATAGTATTATTATTAAATGTTATTGTTAAAGTCATTGTTGCCATTGTGACCATTATCATGGTTTATATTATCATTATTTCTGGCATCTCCGTTTTATAGTTCTCCCTCCGCGGATCGTGAGCGTGCAGTCCTCTAAGGGTCTGGACACACGGGACTTTGTTACATTTGTGTCAACAGACCTTTAGAGTCCTACCACTACCCTGCACTGTCAAGCAGCAGCCTTTCAACTTGACCAGCGCCAAGTGTGCGCAGACCTTTAAAGATTGACAATAGCTCTTTGGTGTCTCTGACGAAGTCTGCAACGTGTCCAATAGATGATGTTGGGGAGCGGTTGGTTTCTGCGACGTGTGCACACTTTTCAATATATCTTTTGCTGTTTGCTGTATTGCTTTTTAATATATCTTTTATTATTTCTGTTCATCGGTGCATCTTGGGGGGGGGGGGGGGGGGGGGGGGCTTGAAAAGGTGACTAGACTGGACTGTGTTAGAATGAATGAGTACACTTTGAATTGAACATTTTACGGGTACATTCTAGAAAATAGGGAATGCGTTTAAAGGAATATCACAGAACTGTAAGGCAGTGTTCTTTCTTATAACGTGACTGTCCGCACCAAAGAAATGAGTTTCCTTTTGAATCATGTGTGTGTGTGTGTGTGTGTGTGTGTGTGTGTGTGTGTGTGTGTGTGTGTGTGTGTGTATGTGTGTGTGTGTGTGTGTGTGTGTGTGTGTGGTGTGTGTGTGGTGTGTGTGTGTTTGTTCAGCACGTCATGTTTACTACCCCGCCAAGCAGTTCATGTCTTCATCCACGTCTGTTTCTCTGTTGGCTTGTTGGTTTCTTTCTTTGTCTGTCTGTCTGTCTGTCGGTCTGTCTGTCTGTCTGTCAGGAGGATGACGTAAAACCTGTCGAGTCAATGGAGGGAAGATGGAATTAACCCAAGAAGTTCACTAAAGTTTGGGGCCGATCCGGATCTACTGACAGATCCAGAAATTTCTTTTTTATTCATTTTCTGTAATATTGCCAGGCAGAGACTTTTTTTTCTTTTTTCTTTTTCTTTTTCATTTTTTTTTTTTTACATATTCGTACATTTCTCATGAAGTAATGCATGCATCCCATTGAAAAAAAAAGCCCTATTATAATGTATTGCTACTTACAATCTTTTTCTCTTTTTTTTCTACAATCTAAACAATCTGGTGCGAATCCAGATTACAGTCAGCATTCACTGTGGAAAATAGCATTCTTAAGGAAAGGGACGAGGAGGGTTGGTGGGAAAAGATCAGGAGACATATCAGCACACACACACACACACACACACACACACACACACACACACACACACACACACACACACACACACACACACACACACGCACGCAGGCACGCACGCACGCGCACGAGAGAGAGAGAGGAGAGAGGAGAGAGGAGAGAGAAGAGAGAGAGAGAGAGAGAAAAGCACGAGCGCAGAGAAAGAAGGAGAGAGAGGGGGGGCGAGGAGGACAGCCAGCCAGCCAGCCAGCCAGCCA
This sequence comes from Conus canariensis, assembly GCA_033310375.1. Taxonomy (NCBI): domain Eukaryota; kingdom Metazoa; phylum Mollusca; class Gastropoda; order Neogastropoda; family Conidae; genus Conus; species Conus canariensis. Next base: position 43,742,057 of record CM065715.1, read on the forward strand.
GTCACAGCCAGCCAGCCAGCACCAGACAGACAGAGTCACGGAAGTGCAGAGTACTGTCGACTTTTGCAGAGGTCTGCACTCCCCCCAGTGCCGTTCTGTTTGGAGGTGTGTTTTTTTTTTTTAACTGAACACGTGAAGGTGTTAGGGGCCGGGTGATAGCGTCACTGTTGTCTGTTGAGGTATGTTACACATTGACTGTGATAATCTCGCACAAAACGTGGCGATGACCTGAGAGGAACAGCTAATGAACGTCAGACAGATCTTCAAGACGTGAGTCATAAGCTTACCTATCATGTGTTTACAGTTCAGCCAACCATGGAGGTCGTGTAAAGGTTGAAAACTTGTTAAAAAAAAAAAAAGAGGCAAATCTAGGTTCAGCTTCAATATCCCTGGGTGAAATGTAAACCCGGTCAATTCCTGATACTGAAATGACCAGTCCCAGACCAGTTCTTAATGCCGTGTGTTATTCGGATCAAACCAAAAGGTAACGATTCGTTTTAAAAACGCATAAAAAAAATCACATCAGCTACAAGACCTCAAAACAAGGTTTTCATGGAGTCAGTGATCAGATGCTTCTGCCTAGCATCATGAAAATCCCAAGATTCAGAAGACATTGGAATGACGTGTTTTCTCAGACCACCGCTCAGGGGTCTCATATCAGTGTTGAGTGGTCTACCAAAATTATTATCAGTCTCATCGCAATCCTCAGTGGTCGTGTTACTACAGTTCTAAGTGGTTTGATCGCAAAACAGAATGTGGCCTCATCGCAATGCCGAGCGCTTTTACATTGCAGCGCCGAGTGGTTTCATGGCAATGCTGAGTGGCTCTCACCGGGAGCGCCGAGAGATCTCATCGCAATGTTGAGCGGTCTCACGGCAGCGTTGAGTGGTCTCGTTGCGGCTGAATGGTTTTTATCGCATTGATGAGTGGTGTCATCG
>CM065715.1:43747994-43750494 GCA_033310375.1 Conus canariensis
ATAAAGGGGAGAAGGATGATGATGGAGAGGACTGGACGGGGGGTGGGAGTCATAATTGGGGGCTGGAGGGGACATTGCCTCAGGTGGAAAGAACCCCCCGCCCCCATCCCCCCACCCCCATCCCTAATGATGGTACGTAAAAACAATTAGTTCTCCCTGTCGCTGGTCTTTCATGTAGTAGATGGACTGGCGGGTTGATCTTGCAGTAATGTTGTGGTGAGGTGAGTGCTGAAGGCAATTTGTTCATGGCAGAATTTGAAGAACGTTGTCTTCCTTGCAGATACTCTCCTGCCCTTCTCTGTTTCAAAGCTGTGTGTTTGCATCATTACATTTCCATAGACTATCATGCCTTTTAGTGTTGACTTCGTATCCGGGATTTGGCTCATAGAGGGTGAAAAAGATATCTTCTTGGCTTGACGCTCTCATGGAGAAGTCATTCAGAAAGAGAAATACTGATCTCTACGGGACTATACATTTTCGGTTCTCTCTCTCTCTCTCTCTCTCTCTCTCTCTCTCTCTCTCTCTCTCTCTCTCCTCTCTGTGTGTGTGTGTGTGTGTGTGTGTGTGTGTGTGTGTGTGTGTGTGTGTGTGTGTGTGTGTGTGTGTGTGTGTGTGTGTAAGCACGCACGCCTGTCTCTTCTCGTACTCTGCTACAAACAATGTCAATGTGCGAGTACGCACAGGAAAGGGTGAGATGACCGCACGTGAAACATATCTGTGTCAGTTTATCAATTAAATCCTCGCTTACAATTCGTGGCGGTTGGTGTTCTCCCTTGCTGTTCTCCCTTGCTGTTCTCCCTTGCTGTTCTCCCTTGCTGTTCTCCCTTGCTGTTCTCCCCTTGCTGTTTCTAAACAAGAAGTTTATACTTAGCCCGCTACCACCACCACCACCACCTCCTCCCTCTCTCTCTCTCTCTCTCTCTCTCTCTCTCTCTCTCTCTCTCTCTCTCTCTCTCTCTCTCTCTCTCTAGCTCTGTGGCATGAGTTTGGATGCATTTATTTATGTGTATGCGAGTCAGTGTGTATGAGCGTACCCATCTGCATGCGTATGTGCGTGCGTGCGTGTGCGCGTGTGTGCATGCGAGTGTGTGTGTATACGTGTGTGTGTGTGTGTGTGTGTCCGTGCGCATTCATGTGCGCACTGTTTGTGGATATTTGTGTGTGAGCTTGTGCACATGTGTGTGTGTGTGTGTGTGTTGTGTGTTGTGTGTGTGTGTGTGTGTGTGTGTGTGTGTGTGTGTGTGTGTTGTGTGCATCTGATGCTGTGTGTGTGTGTGTGTGTGTGTGTGTGTGTGTGTGTGTGTGTGTGTGTGTGTGTGTGTGTGTGCGTGTGTGTGTGTGTTTGTGTGTGTCCTCTCATTGCATTTCCTCGAGTGATGACACACACAGTTGTTTCCAAACACACGCAGCAAAGGTTGAGAGGAATACACCTGAAGGACATCTATGTCAGTTTATTAAACATAATCCTGCTTTCAGTTACTGACAGTTGGGTGTTCTCGCCTGCTGTGCCTATCAGGAAGTTTTGTCTATCCCCCCCCCCTCTCTCTCTCTCTCTCTCTCTCTCTCTCTCTCTCAGTCTCTGTCTCTGTCTCTCTCTCTCTGACACATTATTTTGGATGCATACATGTTTGCGTATGTGGGTCAGTGCGCTCTCTCTCTCTCTCTCTCTCTCTCTCTCTCTCTCTCTCTCTCTCTCTCTCTCTCTCTCTCTCTCTCTCTCTCTCTCTTTGTATGTTGCTTTCATAGATTTTGAAAAAGCTTTCGATTCCATATCAAGAAAACTTTTGTGGCCAATACTTGTTAAAAATGGAAGAAGGGGAAAAATGTATGCCTGTATAAGAAGTATGTATGATAATGTTAAAGCAAGAATAAGAAATAAGGCAGATTTGACAGATTTTATTACTTGTTCAAGAGGGGTAAAACAAGGTGATGTGTGCAGTCCAATTTTGTTTTCTTTGTTTATTAACGAACTTGCTTTAGAAATAATTGAAAATGGAAGGCATGGAATGACATTGTTGCCTGATTTCTCTGAGTTGTTTATTTTGTTATTTGCAGATGATATCATTTTGTTGTCAGAAACAGTGGTTGGACTACAAACTCAGTTGAATAGTTTGTATACAGCATCCAGTTATCTGGAATTGAGGGTTGAATATGAATAAAAGTAATATTATAGTTTTCAGGAAAGGTGGTTACTTAGCTTCAAGGGAAAAATGGATATATGGTACAACAGAAATGAAAGTTGTTAACAGTTATAAGTATCTAGGTATGTGCTTTTCAACCAAACTTAGTTTCTATACAGCATGTGATGAATTGGTTAGTAAAGCTAAACGAGCATTAATAACAATTCAGAGAACATTGTATAAACTTGAGAATAATTCATCTGAACTGTTTTTTAAGCTATTCGATGCCCAAGTCCAGCCTATGGTACAGTATGGCTGCTGAAATATGGGCTTTGGATAAGGCGGCTTTAAAAATAGAAAAGGTGCACACATATGGTCTT
>CM065715.1:43755494-43775494 GCA_033310375.1 Conus canariensis
ACACACAAACACGTTTCAATTCTCCCTCTCCCACCTGCCCCCTCCTCTCCGCCTCTATCATCCTGTCCCAAGTGACTGCCACCCCATCCACTCTCCACGTGGGAAAACAACATGTGACAATGGACGCTCCCCTGTGTCAAGCCCACTGTCGACAGTCTTTGTCTTTGTCTGGCGATATCGGTGTGTTCCGTGTCTGTAGAAAGGGATGAAAGAGAATACAACAGACACGCCGTAAAGAAACACGCTTTTTTCGCCCTCCACCACACCCGCCTTTACTAGTTTCAAAATGGAGTGACTGATGGCGGAGAACGAAGCAAAATTTAGAGGTGTCTTGTCATGTGCTTTGTTTGTCAATGTCATTGGCGGTAACTAACACCCTCTCTTTCTAAATTCCGCCTTTACTAGTTTTTGTTTATCTATGTCTTGTCTTGTCTTTTTTGGTTGGTTTTTTTTTTCCCCTTTTTTTCCTTTTTTTTTTTTTTTTTTTTTTTTTTTTGTAAAGGCGGTCTTTTTTTCTCTCCAACTCTCACGCACCATAAATGTCGGTATGTTGTATCACTGCTAATGGACATTTTCTCACTGATTTAATGTTTTGGTGTTCGATTCAGCGCATCGTGTTTTTTTTTTTGTTTTTTTTTTAAACTAGTGTTTGGTGTACTGACACTTTCACACCGTATGTGTAACAAAACGATACAAAGGGGAAAAAAGGAAGGAAGAGAGAAAGGCCAGGAGATCTCCCGGGAACCATCCTTGAAACGAAAGACGAAAATAAGTATGTAAGGATGATACCAGTAGTACGCGAAGAAGGACGGAAGGGAAGAGAGGAACAAGAATAAAAAGAGAGAGAGAGAGAGAGAGAGAGAGAGAGAGAGAGAGAGAGAGAGAGAGAGAGAGAGACACAAAACACACACACACAGATGTAGTAAAGATGGAGTACAGCTTGTCTCGTGAACCGGCCAATTCCCTTAGAAGGCTATTCCTTATAGTGGGAAAAAGAGACTACAAGGAAGACACGAGGAAAGGCCTGCAGTGAGACAAACAGTATCAATGTGTGTGTGTAGGAGTGAGAGAGAGAGAGAGAGAGAGAGAGAGGAGAGAGAGAGAGACGGAGGAGGAGGGGGGGTGTTAAAGAAACAAGCATGACAAACATAATATTAATGCTGTTGGCACGTGCTGTTTCGATTTCGAAATTTCTCTTCATTACCAGGTGTTAATGTGTGTAACCTGCTGGGACACTTTTTTTTTTTTGATGTCACTGAATTCTCACCAGGTCTCTGATTCAATGTACGATGTGGTGGACAAAGTTTTGAAGTCTATCCATGGGCAAACAAAATATACTTTTTGAAAAATATGTTTTGAAATTGGGTCAAGTCAGAGAAGATCGAGTGGAGCTTCTTGTGGCAGTCACATCACAAATACCCATCTTGATAAAGATAGGTTTTATTTCAAAGGGACTAATGGGCGAGGGGTGGGGGAAATGACAGAATAAATAGATGTAGAAGAAAGTGAAAATAGATATAGATAAAGGTATTTATATCAGGAAAGGCCACGGTAATGATAATACCAATATTCAGCTCTTGTAATTAGCCACCAGCTCTCAGCCCTGTTGTGGGGGCCAGTGGGAGTGAGATGAGGGTGAGGGAGGGGTTGGGAGTGGGAGTGCCAGGATAGACGGAGTAAACAATGAAACGTGACGGCGTCACATCGGAAACTTCTCACGATGCTGATGGTTTGGTCTACACAGAACAATCTTCTTCCTGACAGATTTTTCTACGGGATCAAATTTTGGAAGAATTTTACACTGTGGCTTCCTATGGATGCGGGGGGGGGGGGGGGGGGTGGAAGAGGGGGAGAGGGCCTCGAGTTGGGTTGGGGATGGGGTGGTAGGCTTGGGGACATGTGGGATTAGGGGACAGAGGAGTGCTTTCTGTTTGTGTGTGTGTGTGTGTGTGTGTGTGTGTGTGTGTGTGTGTGCTGTCTGTTGTCTGTCTGTGTCTGTCTGTCTGTCTGTCTGTCTGTCCGTCTGCCTGTCTGTCCATGTGTGTGCGTGCGTGCGTGCGGTGTGTGTGGTGTGTGTGTGTGTGTGTGTGTTGTGTGTGTGTGTGGCGTACGTGCGCACGCGCATGTGTGTGTGCGTGTGTGTGTGTGTGTGCGTGTTCGTGCCTAGCGTGCGCGCGCACATGTGTGTGTGTGTGTGTGTTTTGTGTGTTGTGTGGGCGCGCGCGCGCGCGCGCGCGCGCGCTATTTTCTTGTTTTCTTTTAGTTGTGAGCTATACCATTATTAGAATGTTTGTTCTTTTTAAGAAAGCAAGAGTTTACAGGATGATGTTGGTGGTTCATTATGTTGCGTTGTGTGGCATAGAATGGCTTAGTATGGTCTATACAGTTTGATATAGGATTGTACGGTATACTACAGTACCAATTTTTTTTTTTATTTCATATCATCTCTCTCTCTCTCTCTCTCTCTCTCTCTCTCTCTCTCTCTCCTCTCTCTCTCTCTCTCTCTCTCTCTCTCTCTCTCTCTCTCTCTCCCCTGCAGTCAATAACACTATTTCTGGGCAGATAAGAGGACTTCAGGGGAATCGGGGTGGAAGCTTTCATCACAAGCGGATAGCTTTGAGCGAACAATGTGGTCTGCGTTTGGCAGGGGTTATGAAAGTGAAGATGGTTGGGGGAAGGGGGGGGGAGGGGGAGAGTGGAGGGGAAATGGGCAAGGGAGGATTGAACCGGCTTCAGTGCTCACCCACACGCAAGTCCGCACGTACTCTGACGTAAACAGAGAGATTCATATACAATGCTTGTCTTAAGGCTGAAGAACAGACAGACTGCAGGTGTGCGCTTACCTGTGAGGTGTTATAGTGGGAGCGACTTTTTTTTCCCTTTTTTTTTTAGGTAGGCCTTTGCAGGCATACAGCGCACGTTCTCTCTCTCTCTCTCTCTCTCTCTCTCTCTCTCTCTCTCTCTCTCTCTCTCTCTCTCTCTCTCTCTGTCACACACACACACACACACACAACATACATACATACATACAACACACACACACACACACACACACACACACACACACACACACACACACACACACACACACCACACACACACACGCACGCACGCACGCACACTTATGCGCTCACATACGAACATGCACAGACACACAGACACCTAGACGCACACACACACACACACTACACACACACACACACACACACACACACACACACACACACACACACACACACACACACACACACAACACAGAAGAAAGAGAAGAGAGAGAGAGAAGAGAGAGAGAGAGTAAAAAAAAATATTCGTGACAAAATATAAGAACAATGCATCATTAAGGAATACAGAGTGGATCTTTCTCAGCGGCATCTTTCCCACGGGGCTCACACTGAGTCGACCGCCACATGCACCCCCCCCCCCCCCCCCCCCCCCCCTCCTCGCACTGCCTCTTTGATGAATTCATTTAGATTTCAGTACTGAGCATACCGATTGTACAAACACCATCGGTATACTCAATACCGATATCTAAATGAATTCATCAACGAGGCAGTGGGTGCGGGAGGGGGGGTGTTACTGAACCACCACTGGCAGGGCCTCATAAGTTTCCTTATTATCGATTGGAAAATGAATGTTGGTTTGATATTTCAACGAAGATCCCTTCCTTTTTTTTTCTCGCGCCACGTATCAGAATCTGTGTGTGTGTGTATGTGTGGTGTGTGTGTGTGTGTGTGTGTGTGTGTGTGTGTGTGTGTGTGTGTGTTGTGCGTGTGCGTGTGTGTTGTTGTTGTTGTTGTTGTTGTTTAGTTATTTATTTCTTTTTTTGTTATGCATATCCTTAACGTGCAAAATGTACTTACCCAACCAACGGGAAACTGCGTATATCGCTGATTGGCGATGCTTTTTTTTTTTTTTTTTTTTTTTTTAAAGATAGCAACCAGAACTGATGAACTCTCCGTATAACGAAATATCAGTCGCTTGCTGGTGTCGTTGCATGCTTTGTCTCTCTTGGTTGAGAAACAGCTGAGTAGCGATTATTTAGAACTGAATTTGTTCCTCCTTTCAACTCTTCCCCTGCGTCCGGCTGTCAAGCGTGGTGCAAAATGTGAACCAGAACGGAATCATCCATCCTGATCCTGTTGTTGTTGTTGTCGTTGTTGTTTTTGTTGTCGTCGTCGTTGTTGTTGTTGTTATGTTGTTGTCGTTGATGTACGTTGTTGTTGTTGATCTTGTTGTTGTTCTTGTTTTGGGTGGGAGTTATGGAAAGAATTGAGCCTCCAATGTCCATTTCCCTTTGTGTATGATGTTCCTATTTTCCTTTTGTAGTAATGATGTTCCATTTCCCTTTGTGTATGATGTCCATTTCCCTTTGTGTATGATGTCTATTTCCCTTTGTGTATGAGGTCCATTTCTCTTGGTGTATGATGTCTATTTCCCTTGGTGTATGATGTCTATTTCATGTCCATTTCCCTTTGTGTATGATGTCTATTTCCCTTTGTTTATGAGGTCCATTTCCCTTTGTGTACGATGGCCATTTCCCTTTGTGTATGATGCTATTTCCCTTTGTGTATGATGTCTATTTCCCTTTGTGTATGATGTCTATTTCCCTTTGTGTATGATGTCTATTTCCCTTTGTGTATGATGTCCATTTCCCTTTGTGTATGATGTCCATTTCCCTTTGTGTGTGATGTCTATTTCCCTTTGTTTATGACTTTTTATTGCACTGTTCAATACTCCGTCAACGACATAGCCACACGAACTTATATTTAAGATGTGCACGTGTGTTTATTTACATAATATAAAACAATTTTTAGTTAGATTTTGAAACTACTTCCAAACGTAAGAAGTTTTGCTTCAAAACGCGAGGAAAGAAATGCCGATGTGGCAAGAAATGGTTTAAACAAATCAAACCATATCATTAAGTCCTTTCACGTTCCTTCAGCTGTCACCAATAATTTGCACGCACCAGGTCATGTCATATTATTTCTTCAACTGCCATCAAAGCTTTAAGTTCTAGATCATTATATGTTGATTTTAACCATCATCAGAAATTTTGTAAGTACTAGATAATGTCATGTATCTTCTATCAGCACTGCTATCAGGAGTTCGAAACGTTAGTGCTGGGTCATTTGATGCTTCTTCTACTAGCATCAAGATGTTGAAAATAAAGTGCTACGCCATTTCATGTGTCTTCAGCTGTCATCAAGAGTTTGCGAAATGTTATATTATTTCCATTGTTATGTTGTATATTATTTCATGTTTGTTATATTATTTCATGTTTGTTTTGATATTATTTCATGTTTGTTTTTATATTATTTCATGTTTGTAATCAGTTCATCAAGTCGTGGTAAACTAAACGCTTTGTCACTTGCTTCTTTCTTCACCTGTCAGCAAAACGTATCGATTAATCTGTATTTGCAATATATCAGAGCCAGTTCACCGGAGAAAGATATAAGCAGCGGGTGGGGTGGGGAAAGAGGGAGGTGGTTAGAGGGGGAGGGGGGGGGGCTGAGGAGGGGGCAGAAGGGTAGGGGATGATATCGGGTGAGACCCTAGACCCAGGGAGGAACAGGCAGTGTCATGTGAAACATAGGATATGCCACAAGTCAGCATTATAAACCATAGCACTTGTCAGGTGTGAGGAGGTGGATGATGAGCATGTCTTGGCACTTGTCCTGTCTTAATCTGGGTCTTCGGAGTGCTGTTGCTTTATAGTCTTCATAACACTGAAACTAATGAAATTTCCAACACAAATGTTGTTGAAGATCGAATCGAACGTCCTAAAACTAAAGGTTTGGGCGACATAAATCAGACTAGCATGCTGACGAACATTGTCATTAGGATAAAACGGGTTTTAAATCTCTCTCTCTCTCTCTCTCTCTCTCTCTCTCTCTCTCTCTCTCTCTCTCTCTCTCTCTCTCTCTCTCTCTCTCTCTCCAAAGCTTTTTTCAAAGCTTTATAGTTAGATGAAAAGTCGTCCACATCTCTTACGTGGGAGAACAGTCTTCCCTTCCCATCTCACCTTTCCGTCTCTCTCGCTCTGCCCCATCCCCTCCAAGACTTCCTTTCCGAACCTTCCAGTGGAATGCACTGCCGATTTCTCGCTTTGAAGTTCGGGCTTGTTTTTACCACTGTGGTCGCGTCACTATAGACCATACCAAGTTCCCCCCCCCCCCCCCTTTTTTTTTTTTTTTTGTTTGTGGGGGAACCAGGAGGGAGGATAATGGGGCGGGGTGGGAGACAGGTTCTGCCTAACTGTGTGTATCTGCACACAAGGATTTTCCTATAAAATATCACCACACATGTCTCCCTCGTTGCTATGAATTCTTGTATGTGTGCATTAGTACATGCTTGTACTCAAAACCTCGTCCATCTGAAAGACTACCACTCAGATCATCCTGTAAAGAGGTAAAAATAAATAAATGAATAAACAAAAACACCGTACAGAAATACGAGCCACGAACCTGGCAGTCTCTATCTTCCTAGGCGACGGGGTCATCAACTAACCACTATTCTTTCTCAATGACAGGCAAGGATGTTTGGTTTCCATTTTGCTTGAAGTACAATCCAGCCGACCACAGAGAGCTGTCTCAAGACAGTCAGAGAAGAACGGAAGTGACGTGTCTGACAGGCAGAGACAGACGCGGTATCCCAGGAGATGAACACCGACGGCTGTCCCCACCAATCACAAGAAAGTTTACAAATGTGGGCGAATTATGTAGCCTGAGGTAATTACATATTAATTTTTCAGATGAAACAGATGCCTTTTGTTCAATTAAAAACCGAAGTTTGACACTGTATAATTTCTACTGTAGCTTACTACCATTGTGACCTACTCTTCGTAACCAACACGATAACTCTTTTCTAAAAGCATGTGGTAAGAGAGGAAATGTGTATGTTCAGTCATTATTTCCTTTATTATATATATAATATTGGTATTTATATAGCGCCTATCTCGTCACAGACCAAGCTCTAAGCGCTTTACATAAACACACTACCTCACTCACTCAACGGCTGCCTACCCAGGTAGAGCCGCCGAAGAGCAGCCTACTGGCGCTCATTCAGTCGTTTCCGTACCAGTCAAATATCAGTTACTCATTTTCATTTATCTCATTTATTCCTCCAGTTTCTCACATAGGATGATGCGATGTTTATACGTGTCCTCCCATTTCCACCGGTACACGATGGCACACGATAACCTTTCCTCATGATAGGAAGAGTCGTTGGTATTTCCACTTTCCACGTAGTGTTTACAGTTTTAGCGACTTGCACACAGAAACGCCAGTGCGCAGAGCAGAGCTTGGGTGGGAGGGGAAGAGGAGAAGAGGTGGGGGGGGGGGGGGGGGAGACATTTTGACTGACGAGGGCCAGGGAATAGATTCTTAACTCTCCCAGCGGAAAGCAGGAGGGATGTTTGTTGCCGTTGGCCTGTCTGTCAGTGTCTGGAACTGGATTCAAACAACATGTAGCAGTGCCGATAGAGACAAGTTAAATGTAGGCCCGGCTGGTACAGTGGATAAAGCATTCCGCTCTTGCTGCCAGCGTTCTGGGTTCAATTCCTGTCCGTGATGGCTGGGTTATAGAAGAGAATTTCTCTCCGAAGTCAGATCTGGGCAGTTTCAAGTCCTCCCTTCCACCGTTTTTTCCCTTCTCATTCCTCTCCCCCTATTCCTCCCGATCCTCAAGAGTCGTTTGTTGACGCCCAGTTACACTGTTGTCTCATCTATGACGCAATATGACGTGTTTCCTAATAATAATAATAATAATAATAGGCAAACATGTTCATGTTTATGTGCATAAGGCGTGCAAGTTTTTTTCCCATGTATGTTAAAGCCTACTTCCTACTACGGAAAACGCACGCTTGCGTACGCGTACACACACACACACACACACACACACCCGCGCGCGCGCGCGCACACAGCACACGCACGCACGCAACGCACACAAGCACACACGCACACACGCACGCACGCAAGCACATACACACACACGCGCGCGCGCGCGCGCGCACGGTATCTGTCAGCAAAACAGTAATTTAACCTGTAAAAATACACGGCGTAATGAATGCTCATTGGCCTTTTGCCTGAAGTATTGGCGAATGGAGCTGAATCGTCTGAGTTTATATATGCAGCCTGTTCTGATAATGTTTTGATTCACTGAGATGATAAATGCCCAAATAAAAGCAAAGCTCACGCATGTGATCAGAGAATGACAAACTTGTGTTTTCAAAGCAAATGGTCGTGGGCATATAAAGAAGACTCTGCAGAGGGAGGGGAGAAATGTAAGCCTTCTGTCTTACCATTCATCCTAAATAGAAGGTTATTTGACATCCATGACTTTATTGCTAAGACACGATCCTTAAGAGATCGAGCTAGTAGACGTGTCAGTTCGATGGCAGATCATTGGTTGGACTTTATTGCTGAGACACGATCCTGAAGAGATCGAGCTAGACTGTGTCAGTTCGGAGGCAAATCATTGGTTCAAATGAGTATTAGCTGCACACATTTCATGACTGACTGAGTGTAATCCAACGAAGCGTGATTAAGGAATTGGACAGCATATGAACAACATAGGACCAAGCACAGATAATTGACGTACACAAAGTGTCTAAGACTGACTCAAAAGACCGGTGTAACAGCCTGTTCTTACCCCCCTCTGGAACTTATCCCGGGGTAAGTCTGGGCTAGCCTGCTTTTACCCCCGGGGGTCATTCTAGGACTAGCTAGAACTTAACCCCCCCCCCTCTAGTTGGAACATACCCCCCCCCCCCCGGGGTAAGTTTAGGCTAGCCTGGATTTACCCCCCCCCCCCTCCCCCCAAAGGGTCAATCTAGGACTATTAATTTTTGGTATCTTCCTCCACCCCACCCCACCCTTCAAACAAGAGAAGGTTATTCAGGGTTTTCCTCTGCCTTTTCCCAACACGCACACCCGCATTGAAAAAAAAAATGTGTTAGCCTGCATATTTACACCCCCTCTCCCATTTCCTATATACAGTCAGCTGGGTTTAGACAAAGTGTAGTTCTAGACTCGTCTCAATAGATGGACCTCCTACTTCCCCAATCCCCCCCCCCCCCCCACATACACACACCCTTGTTCACTAACAGATACGTATTAACATTTCTCGCGTTAGCTTACATGCGTGGGTCAATATTCGGGTGTGTGAGTACGCCCGTGCATGCGTGGGAAAGAAAGACGGCTACATGCCAATGTGACTAAGTGCCAGTGTGACCAAGCGTAGTTGTGACAAAATGTCGTTGCGACCACGTGTCCTTGTGACCAAGTACCGTTGTTGCTTCATCCCGGTTTGCCTCTTTGAACTATTTTACAGGTATTTAGAGTCTCTTGAGTGCCTGTGTACCTTAGCTTGTACAGTGCAGATGACTAGTGGTCAGTGCCACTGACCTCTGGTCATTATGACGTAAATCGGAGATTTTAACTATTCAACAGCTAACTAGTGTTTCCCGAGTGCGTGTGTATCTTGTACAATGTAGATTACTTGTGATCAGTGCCACTGACTACTGGTCATTATGACGTAAATCGGAGATTTTAACTATTTCACAGCTAATTATAGTCTCCCGAGTACCTGTGTACCTTGTACAATGCAGACGGCTGGTGGTCAGTGCCACTGACCACTGGTCACTATGACGTAAATCAGATATTTCGACTATTTTACAGTTAATCATTGTCTCATGAGTGTTTGTATACCTTGTGCAGTGCAGACAACCAGTGGTCAGTGTCACTGACCATTGGTCACTTTAATGTATATCAGAGATTTTAACTATTTTTACAGCTGATTAGTGTCTCCTGAGTGCCTGTGTAACTTGTACAATGTAGATGACTTGGGGGGGGGGGGGTCAGGGTCAGTTCAACTAGGGGGGGGGGGAGGGTAAGTTCCAGCTAGTCCTGGAATGACCCCGGGGGTAAAAGCAGGCTAGCCCAGACTTACCCCGGGGTAAGTTCCAGAGGGGGGGGGGGGGGTAAGAATGGGCTGTTACACCGGCTTCCGTTTATAAGGACTAGCACTTTATGGCATGCTCATCTCAGTATTTCTAATCTGCACTTCGCTGGCTCCCTTGGCAAGCTGGTGGATTATAATTGTCTGTCCGTGATGGTGTGAGTATACCTCAACATCATAGGAAGAGGGCCAATATTGTGTCTCATGGGTGGACTATCACAACCAGGCGGAACTGTACTGACGAGTTTCACCCAGGAGAAAAAGTCGACAACAGACAGACGTAACAAATGGTTATGTTCGTTAGACAGAACTCGACAGTTCCCCAGATGCTGTCGGTGAACGTACTTTAACGTTGTTTTCTACCTCAAATAGATACGATCCTTTCTCCACTGCCATATTGATTGTCATTTAGCCCCCTTATCATGTGATAAGTTAGTTTTTAATTACAGAGAGAGATTGTATGGCCTGGTGTCTGGATTCAGGCTTCAAGCGCAGGTAAGGGGAGATGGAAAGACTGGGAGAACGATCCACTGAACAGCTCTATGTTCTTGTCTCGTGGACCAAGAACGATATGGCAGTAGTTAATTACATTCAAAAGGAAATTGCTGTTTTCATTTTTAAGTGGTATCTAGTGTTGGTGAGTGTACTATGGACTCAAATCGAAAGTCTGGAAGCATACAATTGAGTTTTCCTCTATTCAGAGGATGTGTCTCTGAGAGCAATGTTCAGCTTTCTTGTGCAACGTTGCAGTTATCTATATCTTTCTGGTGGACTGACTTCAGTACAACCCTTATTATAAAGTTCCAGACTTCATGGAATTTCCACGGAATTTACATTACCATACACTGCTCTCGTGGAGACGTGATATTCGATGTCCTCACATCCGTGGCTGGTGTGGGTTCTTGTCAAAGTCTTCTGTGCTAAAATGTTCACGGGAAATATTGTAAGATGTATGTGGTGGTAACTCTCTCTCTCCTCCTCTCTCTCTCTCTCTCTCTCTCTCTCTCTCTCTCTCTCTCTCTCTCTCTCTCTCTCTCTCTCTCTCTCCGAAAGGAAGCGCTCACCCACGCTGACCACCCAACTAAGCAACAAGTGTCGTCATTAGGGGGCTTTAAGATGGTGTAGTACATATAATGCATCAGGACAGTCACCATTGAACATCACCAAATGACTTAACACAAGTGTAGCAGCTCCTCTGGTGATTGATTCATAATAACCTAATCTTGGTTGGTTCATGATGACCTAATTTTGGCTGGTTCAAGATGACCTAATCTTGGTTGGTCCATGATGACCTAATATTGACTGGTTCATGATGACCTAATATTGGTATCCATGGTGACCTAATATTCGTTGGCTCATGACCTAATATTGGTTAGTTTATAATGACCTAACATTGGTTAGCTCATGATTACCTAATATTAACAACTCCCAGTAGACGTTGGCACCACGACAGAACAAAACGGACAGAAGAGTCATTATGAGCAGTGTGAGACTGCGATGCCACCACAGAAAAATGAAAGATGATGCAGCAAACTCAAATATCTAGAAAAGAAAAGTTATCACCGGGGAAAGACAAAATGAACAGACATCGTAATGCGGTCCATGTTTGAAACTCACTGTCTCCTCCTGATCTTTTTTTTTTTTTTTTGCTCGATTTCAAATCGCAGCTAAAAACCTGTATTTTCAGGCAAGCATTCTATTCACTTTGTTTCCCGCATAATTTATTCCCAATACGATATGGTGTACAGTGAGCTGTTGCTCTAAAGTGAAAGTAAGTACACATGGTGTATGACAACGCCAATGAGAACTTTATTATTTTAATTTGTGTTATAATACACATACTGTGCATCATTATTTCATTATCATTACCGTTTGTTATTGTCTGTGGCAGACTCCACAATACACCGCTAAGGTTACGGGGAACTGGTTTCCTAGTTTTGCTTCTGTAAATGTAATTGTTACAGCACGGTACTCTTTTCCCTGAAACTCTACAAAAGTCCCTCAAAACCTGCATAAAATTCTAAAAATCTGCCCAAAGAAACAGGACAGAAAGTAACACCCTGCCTCGCAAGTGAACACTCTAGGTGAAATAATTTCAGGAACACCACTACCACAACAACAACTAAACCATCGTATCCTTTCTAGTTGTTTTGCACACACACACACACACACACACACACACAGCACACACACACACACACAGCGCACACACACACACACACACACGCACATGTCCACGCGCACGCGCGTGCGCGCGCTACACTCAACACTCACACACACACACACACACACACACACACACACACACACACACACACACACACACACACATACACACACACACACACACACACACACACACACACACACACACACACACGAAGAGAGCATCCTGTCTGAAATGGCGACTTTTCTTTTCTGCTGTTTTTTTTGTTCTGTATTTTATCATTTTTTTTGCGTTGAGACGTAAAGCTGGTATTCCATGTAAACATCACTTTTTCAAATAACAATGTCAACAGTGACAAAGTATCAGCGAGTTTTCTTGT
This sequence comes from Conus canariensis, assembly GCA_033310375.1. Lineage (NCBI taxonomy): Eukaryota > Metazoa > Mollusca > Gastropoda > Neogastropoda > Conidae > Conus > Conus canariensis. The sequence goes on from CM065715.1 coordinate 43,767,998, forward strand.
TCTTCTTGTTGCTCGTTTTGTTTGTTTGTTTGTTTGTTGTTGTTGTTGTTGTTGTTTGTATGTTTGTTAATTTGTTGCCTTGCAGATAGACAAACACAAACATGTAAAACAAACTGGACAGAAAACAGCACCCTGCTTTCCCTATAAACACTTTTGGTGACATGATTTAAGAAAAAACAACAACAACAACAAAACTTGGACTTGGTTGTAATCACTTCCTGATTTGATGACCAATCATCCCTGGAATCTCCAATTTTACGGACAGCTCTTTCCTGCCAAACTTGTCAGCAAAATTGTTTCTGCTTCAGATGAGGGAGGGAGGGAGGGAGCAATAGGGTCATGGGGGGTGGGGTGGGGGGTCGGAATAATGCATGAGAAACCATCAAGACCTAAGGAATGGGTTGGCATTAATCACCATCGCTCATACAGGAACGCCCAGTGGCTATCCATCGAAAGAATTGTTTTGTTGGTTTCCATATCCTGTAGTCAACGCTCTCCTCTCTGCCCAGCGACCTGCCATTTCTTTTCTTTTTTTTTTTTTTTTTTTTTTTGTATGCCCTGCCGTGACTGTTTATGGAATATCTCACTGCCCACGGCATCTGAAATAGTGAGAACAAAAATTCTCATCGCACGTGTTGAGGGAAAAAGTCAGGCACAACAACAGCCCACGGGGCTTATCAAACCTTTTCTGAATGGCTGATGCTCATGAACGAACAAAAGAATCAGACCTCACTCCTCCGTTCATTTTCGTCTTTTCTCGTTTTCTATCTTTTTTTTCCATTCACCCGCCTTTTATATTGCTACACACCCAAAGAGGCACTTGTATTCATTTTCGTCTTCTCTAGTTTTCTGTTTTTAACCCCCCCCCCCCCCCCCACTCTTCCCCCTGGCTATTTTATTATTATACACACAAACAGACGAGAAAAAGCATGCATTTTCGAGAGAACGTTATAACCTTATTGTTATGATGTACTGATAGTACGGTAGTTATTAGTCGATGGTGAATTAAAGAATGAAACGCGTAATGAGTAGGGTACCAATGGACCTGTGTTGCTATATACATGCTGAACATTATTATTTCTAATAGTGTTATCATTTCTTACGGTCTGTGGCAAACTGGGCCATTCACTCTATAATACGATACAAAGGGCAAACTCGGAATTTCTTTCCTTGTTCTGCTTCCTTAGATGAAAATGATTACACCACTATTTATTTAGGTTTTTGTTAGTTTTGTGTTTGTTTTTTGTTTCTGTTTTACAGACTCTCTGAAAATGTGCCACAAAGAAATAATTGTCGTACCCTTTCTTTCTGTGTCTCCCCCCCCCCCTCTCTCTCTCTCTCCTCACACACACACACACAACAACACACACACACACACACACACACACACACACACACACACACACACACACACACACACACACACAAAACGTATCTTCTCTGAAATGGCGCCTGTATTTGTTTGTCATAATTTTTCCTATATTTTATATCTTTTTGTTTGCTTGTTTTTTTTAAGCTAGCGGAAATAAAGAGTTTATTCTTTATAAACATGACCTTTCCTAAGATTCTATAAAAGGTAATGAAGATTTTGGGCCATTTAGTTTATTTCATTTCATTTTATTTTTCATACTCTTGTTTCTATTTATTTCTTTATTCAATCGTTTTTTTAGCTATCTTTAGATACCAAAAACACAAACAAATAAAATAATTAGAATTCCAAATAGCACCCTGCTCTGCCAATGAGCAGCATAGGTGAAATGACTGTAAGGAAAGAAACAGAAAATAGAATCAAAGCAAACTGACTTGACTGCAAAATCACTTATTGATTAGACAACCAACCCCTGCTGGAATCACTTCCTCCCCAGATTTTACAGACAGCTCTTTCCTGCCAAACGTGTCAATGGTATCGTTTCTGCCTCTGGGAGGAAAGGAGGGGAGCAAGCGGGTGATGGTGGCGAAAGAGGTGGGCGGGGGGTGGGGGTGGGGGGGCGGAATATGCATGAGGGACCATCATGATGTGGATGGCCATAATCGCCGTTGCTGAGAAAGGACCCCCCACTGGCTATTCACAGATAGCATCCATATCCTGCAATAAACGCCATCTCTTCGGCCTGCTCAGCAATTTGCTGTGTCTGAAGCTTGTCTTGCTGTAAACATTTGTCATACATCTTACTGCTCACGGCATCTGAAGTAGTGAGAACAAAACTTCCCATCGCGTGTGTTGAGGGAAAAGGGAAGGCGGAACAACAGCCCACGGGTCTAATCAAACCTTGTCCGAATGGCTGATGCACGTGAATGAACGAAGGAATCAGGTCTCACTCTTCCGTTCATTTTCGTCTTTTCTCGTTTTCTATCTCTTTTTTTTTTTTTTTCATACATCCGCCGTTTTGTTGTCGCACGCCGAAGAGGCCGTTGCACAGACAGCGTGAGATGCAAGCCCTATACGAGATACAATTCTGTCACGTAAACGAGTGTGTGGATGGATTGTAGAGCATTTTTTAGCTTCGCCCCTAACTGAGAATAGATGCTACGCTAGAATTCTTAATAATGATAATGTCAATAATCAAATCTATTACTGCTACTGTTACTGCTACTGTTTACTACTACTACTATTACTACTACTAAATACTACTCTATTCTAAAAGTAATAATAATAATGATGATGATGATAGTAATAGTAGTGATAATAATTACGATAATAATAGTAATAATAATAATGATAATAATAATCATGATAATGATATGATAATGATGATAATAATAATGATAATAATAACTATGATAACAAAAATAACAATAGCAGTAATAATAATAATAATAATAATAAATAAAAACTGTGCAGAACATGCCGATCTTCATTTTGTCTTGGTTGGATGATATCTGTTTTTTGCTTTTTTTTTTGCAGGTATACACTCTGGAAGAAACATAAATCAAGCTGACAATAACATACGCATTACGTAACAAACCTTTCCGTTTGAATGACACATTTCAAATGCAATGTTGACTTTTTTTCTGGAATTAAGCCCAATTCCTACCCACACTAGTTCATTCACCGTACAGTTATGCTTTCTCATGATGTCCTCGTTTTTCTTTTTCCTTATTCATCATGTCGTCATCAGTCTTCCTTTCTCATAATGTCCTTATCAATCTTTCCTCCTCGTAATGTCTTCAGCTATCGTTCCATTCTCGCGATGTTCTCATCACTCCTCCATGCACATGCACACATGCACAAACAAGTAAGCCTGAGCTCACACACACACACACACACACACACACACACACACACACACACACACACACACACACACACACACACACGCACGCACGCACGCACACACGCACGCACGCACGCACACACACACACACACACACACATATCAGTACACACAAAAAGGCACACACACACACACACACACACACACACACACACACACACACACACACACACACACACACACACATACACACACACCACACACTGACTGACTGAAACCAAATTATTGTCAGATTAACTCACGGTTGTACTCACACACACACACACACACACACACACACACACACACACACACACACACACACACACACACAGGAGAGAGAGAGAGAGGGGGGGGGGGGCACCAACACTGAATAGCTCCTCACATCGTCGTTTTCGTGTTGGCGAATCTGAAGAGTATTGTTCATTTTTGTATGTCTGTTGTTTGTTAATTCTGAAGACACATTTTTCGAAACTTTTCTTGTCTGTTCCGTGTTAAGCAAAGGGTTACTTGCACCTTGTATTCTTGTGTACATGTCTTTTGACTCCCTGTGGGCCCTATTGACCGTGCTTGCATGCTATCAGTAAGGAATGCACGCGAACCCTGTTCTCAGGACATCCTCAAATTTTGGTGTGGGAGTAATTTGTCCTTCAGAACTTCAGGCTGATGCAATTCACACTATCTATGTACCAGTTGCCGGATATGACGTAAACGCCACAAGGCAGGAGAGCCAATGGAAGTGTGATGACGTAAACACGCGACATTAAATGCTGGGAAAGACCTGAAGCGCTCTACGAGGCTGATAACGTTCTTCAACGTCCGCCATGGACAAATTGCAATTAATACCCAGTTCAACATCACATTACTGCAAGAACAACCAGCCAGTCCTCCAGTCACTCGAGCTTTTTTTTTTCTTTCTTTTTTTTTTTACATTTAAGACTAACCCACAGGCAAAATCTGATTCTTTCTACGTACTATCATTAGGTGGAAATTATCTTCTACTTGAGGCAGCGACTCTTCTAGCCCCTGATTTTCACTCCATCGTTCCTCTCCACCCCCTTTCTCCCCTCTTCTCCCTGTTTCCCACTCCCCCCTCCCCGCCCCCCCCCCCTCCCCCCCCCCCCCCCCTCCCCCCCCCCCGTGAATGAGGTTGATTACCCGGGTGGCCACTCTCTATTCCACACCCAGCCCTTCACAAGAACTCCCTATGGCAATGGCAGAACCATCAATGTTATAACGGTGGTCATCAAACAGAATAATTGTAGTAAATAGACTTGTACGACGATGAAGAAAAAGAAGGAACAGGAGGAGGACGAGGAAGACGACGATGACGACATTTCAATGGCCATGACACAAACAGATGAGAACTTCACCTATTTAGGCACTTCCAACAACAACTCGTGCGACCTTCATTATGAAGTGAAGTGTCGCATCGAGAAGGCATTTGCAGCCATCAATCAGTTGAACAAAACATTTAAAAATAAGAAAGTACCCCTTCGAATCAAACTGCCGTTTTAAAACACAAATGATCTATCTACATCGCTGTATCGGTGCGAAACCTGGCAACTAAAAAGCACCCAGGAGAGAAAGCTGAATGCGTTTGAAACCAAATATTTCAGAAGAATCCTTGGCAGCAGGTGGAATGATTTTGTATTAAACGAAGAGAAGAGGTAGATGCCAAAATCTTCCTGTATCAATCACCATCTGCAAACGACGCCTGCGCTAGCTAGACCAAGTAAGGCGGCTCCCCACGACAAGATCTGCAATCCATGCCGTCAGGTGGGTCCCAGAAGGCTAAAGAAAGAGAAAGCGACCCGAGATAAGTTGACGGCAAACAGTAGAGAGAGACCTGCGTCTAGCCCCTAGGAATTTGAGGGATGTCAGCAGACCAGCATAGGACTGATCACAGTAAAGCGCTTTGGCCGCTCGACGCCGGGACAACTAAGGCTAAGCTGTTTAGACATTCAGACAGGTGTAGAAGAACAAGCAGGTTTTAGAAGAGGGCGGAGCACTGTGGAACAAATTTTCAACTGCCGAGTCCTGATTGAAAAGCATATACAACACCAAAAGGACCTCTTCCACAACTTCATCGACTTTAAGAAGGCATTTGACCGGGTGTGGCACAACGGCCTATGGCAGGTTCTGAGAGACTTCAACATTGATGAGGGGCTCGTCCAAGTCACCCAGGCCCTCTACGAACATTCCAGCAGTACAGTACTCCTCAACAGCCTGCAGGGCCAGTTCTTCCCGACCCGACCACAGTCGGGGTCAGGCAAGGGTGCCTACTATTTCCAGTACTTTTTGACATCTTTCTGGAGAGAATATGCAAGAAACCCTCGAAGACCGTCACACCTCCATCAGCATTGGCAGCAGGCCGATCTGCAACGTCCGTTTCGCAGACGATATCGACCTCATGGGGGGGGGGGGGGGGGGGGAGGGGAGGGGGCAGCAACATCGAGCTCCAGGATCTTACAAACAGACTTGTCACAAGAGCAAGTGCCTACGGCACGGAGGTTAGCACAGAGAAGTTAAAGGTCATGGTCAACAGCACGACTAACAGCAGTGCCGACATAACCATGAATGGTGAGCCCCTGGAAGAAGTGACCAGCTTCAAATACTTTGGAGCAACCCTGTCCAAAGATGACACCTGCACAGCAGAAATCCGAATCAGGATCAACTCCCATCAGCAGCGATGGTCAGATTGAACAGAGTGTGGAAGAGCAACATCAAATTCCACACAAAATTCCGGATCTACAAGTCGCTAGTGGTATCCATCCTGTTACATGGTAGCGAGACATGGACACTGATGGCCGAAACAGAAAGAAGAATCTAGGCGCTTGAGACCAAGTGCCTGAGGAAACTACTCCGCATCTCCTGCAAGAGCACAAGACCAACGATTATGTGCGGAACCTGGTCACCAACCTAGTTGGGCCCCACACTGGCAACCGTCAAACGACGGAAGATGGCATGTTTGGCCACATCATTCGTCACAACACCCTCTCCAAAACCATCCTCCAAGGTACCGTTGAAGGAGGGCGCAGACGAGGAAGGCAGAGAAAGAGCTGGTCCAAAAATATAGAGCTTGGACAAAATGACCATGCCGGATCTCCTCACGACAGCTGCCAACAGAAGAGCCTGGAGAGAAATGGCGGTTGCCTAATCACATCCCCCCAACGACCCCAGCGGTCAGGGGAATGACAGACAGACAGATTTCCTCCCCTTCTTCACAAACTGATTTGCACAAGAGAGAGAGAGAGAGAGAGAGAGAGAGAGAGAGAGAGAGAGAGAGAGAGAGAGAGAGAGAGAGAGAGCACTGGCAATTGACAGCGCAAAGCGCAGATGCAATCACAGAATTTACACTTTCTCTACCTAATTATCTAAACAGAGCAAACTGACAAGCTCCTGAAAGAAGTAACATGGGTAATTAACAAAATAAGCAAATAAACAAGGTGAACAATTGGTAAAGCAGAAAAGAATGACAACATGATGGAAGCAGAGAGAAAAAAGTAATGACAGAACGCGAGTGTTGAGTGTTCAAAATATTTAAATCAAACAAACTGGGCAACTCTTCTGGGGGTCATGCCATTGATCCCAAGGTCCATTGGTCCCAAGGTCCGTTGGTCCCAAGGTCCTTTGGTCCCAAGGTCCGTTGGTCCCAAGGTCCATTGGTCCCAAGGTCCGTTGGTCCCAAGGTCCATGGTCCAAGGTCCATTGACCCAAGGTCCGTTGGTCCAAAGGTCAAAATCTGTGTACTATACAGTAGTATGTGGCTATCTTGAAAACACAGTAGAGAGAGAGAGAGAGAGAGAGAGAGAGAGACAGACAGACAGACAGACAGACAGACAGACAGATAAAGAGAGAGAGAGGGAGGGTGAGAAGAGAGAGAGAGAGAGAGAGAGAGAGCAGACAGACAGACAGACAGACAGACAGACAGACAGTTTCTTTACTGGACCAACGAACCTTGGGACCAACGAACCTGGGACCAATGGACCTTGAGACCAACGAACCTTGGGACCAACGAACTGGGACCATGAACCTTGGGACCAACGAACCTTGGACCAAGGACCTGGGATCAATGACACGCTCGGCCCAATGAACCTTGGGACCAACGAACCTTGGACCAACGGACCTTGGGACCAATGAACCTGGACAACGAACCTTGGGACCAATGGACTTGGGACCAACGAACCTTGGGACCAATGAACCTTGGGACCAACGAACCTTGGGACCATGACCTTGGGAC
>CM065715.1:43780494-43787994 GCA_033310375.1 Conus canariensis
ACTTTGTCTATGTCCTTGGCGGTAACTAACCCCCTCTCTTTCTAAATTTTGCTGAAAAGGTTTGGTCCTGTTTAATCGAAAGACGGACACACACACAAAAAAAAAACAGTAAACAAGCTAGTCTCTGATTCATCTTCTTTTCGTTTAAAACCCACCATGTTTTCAATGATAACGAGGTGCATGTTGTCATTATAGGGTAGATGTCATAAAGGAATTAATAACCCCTGCCTTGGCGCACGCTTTAAAGCCAGTGTTGGATTTTCCGAGGCATTCAACACAAGACAGTCATTGCGATCAGTCAAAGAGAGCTTGATACGTGAGGGACCGCTCGTTTTTCCGTCCTCTCAGTGGAGAGGTGTTGAACGTGGGAATGCATGCCGACCATGATATTTAGCACATGTCGTGTGATGTAATCATTTGCTTAAAATTCTTTTTTCTACTTAATATAATTTTAAAGCAAGTGTTGTGCCTCAAATGTAAAGTGGATAGTCATTAACACAATCAGAAATTCAGTCTTATAATAAATAGTCGAAAGTATTGATCTGGTTATGGATAGAGTTTAGAATAGCATTTATGCGTCCAAACTGCATTTACACGAATAACTAATGAGTGGGAAAAAAAAGTGCAAGCTAACTCTCTGTCCATTATTACAACAGTAATGTAGGATTTTTTGGACAAAAGACAGGGAAGAGAGGGTAAGACTTCAGGAATAACTAAAGAGAAAGATGGTGTTAAAATATAAATCCGAAATTCTTCATTAGCAGCATATGAGTACCGTTGCGGTCTGTCCTGAAAACAGAGCCATTTACATCGCCTGCCATGATGGCGCCCTTCGTCCACTGATTCGTGGGGACCCATCTGATTGTGTCAGTGCTCCTTTGGCATCTGAAGGTGACACACTATCTATAATTCTGTGGTTTTTCACCACCAGCTGGTTCAAAAACAAAATAAGACAACACCCCAAAGGAGCCAGTTGCGTAGAAAAGTAAAATGACAAGAAAGCACAATACTGAAATAAGCGGCATGAAAAGTAGGATCTTTATGTAAAAAGTTACATAAGGGCAAATCTTTTAGCCTATGCTTGAGGATTCATCTAAGGATGCAAGGGTATCAACATTTAGAATGGTCAGCTTTACTGTTTAATAACCGAGTATGGTCAGTCATATCAGTTCTGACAGCAGATAAAAACTATGCAGAACAACCTCTACTTAGATCTCCCGGGGGAATGCAATCTCACACTGACCGACCAAACAATATGCCACACATACATGAAGGAGGGAGAGGATGGAGCATGTGCAGGCTGATCATTCCTCTGTAATTTGAACAATCACTTTGCAAACATTTTTTTTAAGAAAAAGGGTGGGAGTGGGAGAAAAAGAAGGCGTTGAAATATAAATATATGATGCTTCAAATCCTGCGAAGTGTTGTTAAATTAATCATTCAGATGAAAATGCATGCATACTTCAAATGCCAGTTTGATTTGTTTTTCCTTATAAATGAAGCACTGAAACCAGACAACCGGTATCATCCAACCAGGGTAAAATGAGGACCCACATGTTCCCCACAATTTCAACGTCACGGCATTGTACCTCATGTAGGTTTCGCATCTAATGCCACCTGCCCAAGTGCCTGTTTGTGTGTGATAGTAAAATAAAGAGTGAATTGAGAAGGGGGAGGGGGGGGGGAGAGAAAGAAAACGAGAGAGGTCAAAAATGAACAGAAGACTGAGGCCTGATTCTTTCGTTCATTCACGTGCGTCAGCCATTCGGAGAAGGTTTGACTGGACCCGTGGGCTGTTGTTTCACCTTCCCTTTTCTTCTCAACACTTCGATGGCATCTTTCATTTTCTCTCACTGCTTCAGATGCCATGGGAATTGAGGGAATTGAGATGCACGATGACTACTGACACCAAGTCAAGCCAAAGACACGGCAGAACACTGAGTTGGGAGGGGAGTTGGTGATTACAGCGGGATATGGAAACCAACACGAACAGATTGCCAGTGGGTGTTTTTTTTTTTTTTCCAGCAATGGTGATTACAATCATCCATTCATTACGTCGTGATGGTCTTTCATGCACTACTCTGCCACCCCCCCCCCCCCCCCATCCTCCCCGTTCTCCCTCCCACACCCGTTGTGTGTTGTGTGTGTGTGTGTGTGTGTGTGTGTGTGTGTGTGTGTGTGTGTGTGTGTGTGTGTGTGTGTGGGATGTGTGTTGCATGGTGTGTGTGTGTGTATGTGTGTGGGGTGTGTGTGTGTGTGTGTGTGTGTGTGTGTGTGTGTGTCAAAGAGAGAGAGAGAGAGACAGACAGACAGACATACAGAGACAGAGAGAGTGGCTAAGATGGCTATCTCTTTCTGGCAGCGTTTTGGAGATTCCTGGGAATTCTGGGAAGTCTCAGAAGAAAAGTACCATGCTGTAACCAGTTTATCCACAGAAGCAGAACAATGAAACTGTCTTCCTCAGTCTACCCTTTGTAATATGTTATGGAGTTGATGGCCCAGTCTGTCACAGAACATACTGATAATAAGCTGTATAGTAATGATAACGACCGCATCTGGGGAGTCATCGAGTTTTGTCATGTGAACATAACCATTTGTTACGCCTGTCGCTTGTTGATTTTCGTCTCATGGGTGAGACTCGTCAGTACATTCTGCCTGATTGTATTAGTCCAACCATGAGACCTAATATAAACAAAGTACCATAATTCTGTTGTATACACACCATCACTGGCAAACAATCACAACCCAACAGCTCCCCAAGGGAGTTCGGAAGACAAATTAGGGACCTGTGGGAAAAAAGTACAGTAAAGAAGTAATTTATCTAAAATAGTATAAACTATATAAAGAGATATTTTTAGTCTAAGCACGCAATGCCTGTCGTGTTTGACATTCTCTCTCTCTCTCTCTCTCTCTCTCTCTCTCTCTCTCTCTCTCTCTCTCTCTCTCTAATTACTTCTAAAATAGTATAAACTATATAAAGAGATATCTTTTAGTCTAAGCACGCAATGCCTATCATCTTTGACATTCTCTCTCTCTCTCTCTCTCTCTCTCTCCTCTCTCTCTCTCTCTCTCTCTCTCTCTCTCCTCCCTCCCTCTCTCTCTCTCTCTCTCTCTCTCTCTCTCTCTCTCTCTCTCTCAGTGGGAAAGTCTGGTTCCACACAAGAGGGAAGGTACATCTACTTGTATAAGTTTTCTTCTTTTTTGTTTAAAGTTGTCATCATGTCATGTTTAATTATTTTCGCTAGGTTTGTCAATTGCTTTCTAACAATTGTGTTGCTTTTTTTTGTTTGTTTCTTTTCACCTCTTCACTCTTCCTTTCTTCTCTTGTGGTCTTGATGCAGAGATAGTTCCAAGTGTTTCAGACAGCAGCGCCAGGAGCTGCCAGTTCAGTTGATAAATGAGGTGCAGAACTTGGGGCGAAACGACACGCTGCAGACTGGCGTAGAGTGGCCGACATCCTCCACCTCTTGAACCGTGTCTGTCACAGTTTAGGCCTGCTTTAACTCTACGCTATCGCACGGTTCCTGCCAGGGCGCGTGGACGGGCGTGCGCACGCGTGCGTATGTATGTGTGTGCGTGCGTATGCGCACATGCTTACATGCGAGGGGTTTCAACACGTTATGCCATAACAGCCTGTGTAATTCACTGGTTTAATCACCAGTCAAGAGGAACTTACAGATTTGGGTAAAATTTTTTAGCCCTGCATAAATAAAAGATAGATGAAAAACAATATGTAAGCAACCATTTGTCTGATTCAACCCCTTTTCGTGTAAAATCCAGTTTAGTTTCAGCGATAGCAAGACAAATGTTTGTCAGTTCAAAGCGGAGATGATTGAGGACGTGTAACTTCAACTGCCTTGGCTCGCGCTCTAAAGCCGAAATCGGATTGTTCGAGGTTTTCAACACAGGGCAGTTATTGCAATCAGTCAAAGAGAAATTGACACATGAGGGACTGATCGCTCTCCTTGCCAGTCTGTGGAGAGGTGTTGAACGTGGGAATGCATGCCGTCCCCGATATTCAACACATGTCATGTGATACAGGCTTTTGCTTAATTTTTTTTTTTTAAATTCGGTTTTCAGAAAATACTTTTTGGCTTCGAATGTAAAGTAGATGCCCCTTGACACAATTTGTTCTTCAGTCTTACAATTTGTGGTGGAAAGAATTGGTGTGGATAAGGTTGGAATTACAAACATGCATCCAAGTTGCCGTTAACAAACAAGGAATGGAACAAAAAAAGAAGTGCAAGTTAACAATTTTCTCGTCATTAAAACAATTACTAACACTGGAAAAAAATAAGGAGAGGACCAGAAGGAAGAAAATGAGAATAAAAAGGGCGTTAGAACACAGATGTAAACGCCTTCAATAGCAGCACATGGAGACCATCACGGCCTGCCCTGAAAACAGAACCATTTACATCATCTGCCTATATGCGCCTTTTGTCTGCTGATTTGGATCCAGCTGATTAAGTCAGTATTCCTCTCGCATCTAAAAGAGACATGCTACCTATGATTCTGTTGTATTTTCACCACCAACGGTTTAAAAACAGGATCAAACAACATCAGAAAGCAGTCAGTGAGGGGAAGAAAAGAAAAATGATTAGAAAGCATTGTAATGAAATAAGCTGCATAAAAGCTAGAATGATCATTTCAAGAGTAAGCATATGCTTGAAGACCCATTCAAGGGTACAAAGGAGGTCAAATGGTGTCAACCATTAGAGTGGTCAGCTCTACTGTTTAATAGCCCAAGCATTGTCAGTCATATCATTGCTGAAAACAGAATTGTGCCGAACAACTTTTTGTTAGATTGCCTCAGAGATGCAATCTCTCACTGATTAAACAAAAAGTGTATCGAGCACCTGTGAAGGGGATGGGTGGGGGAGAAACAAGTGTGGCTGATACTTCTTCTGTACTCAAGACAATGAATTTGCAAAGATTATCAAAAGAAAAAAAATAGAGAAAAAGAGGAAGAAGGGAGAAAATGGTGATGACAACAAAGCGTTGCAATACAAATATGAACTGCTTCAAACCCTGCAAATTGCGGTTAAAATGAATCATTCAAATGAAAATGTTAGTTCTGTAGTGCACACGTTAAATGCCAGTTTGATTTGTTTTTTTCCTCCCAGTATCATCCAACCAGGGTGAAATGTCGATCAATGTGTCCCACATAATTTGGACCTCACGAATTGCACCTCATGCCCTCTGTGCAAGTACCTGTTTGTGTGTGACTGCAAAATGGCGAGTGAATGGGGAAAGAAGGAGTGAGGGCGAAAATAAACGGACAAGTGAGGCCTGATTCCTTCCTTCATTCACGTACATCAGCCACTCGGAAAGGTTTGATTAGACCTGGAGGCTGTCGTTCCCACTGCTTCAGATGCCATTGGTAGCGACATGTTTGATTAGTGTGGACACAAAGTCAAGCCAAAGACGTGGCAGATCGCTGAATAGGAAGGAGAGATGGCGACCACAGGATGTAGAAACTAACATGAACAATTCCATTCTGTGCACAGCCAGTGGGGATTCCTTTTTCAGCAATGGTGATTATCGACACCCATTCATTACGTGTCGAAGGTCTCTCGTGCATTATTCCGACACCCCCCCCCCCCCCCTTTCACCCTTTACTTCCTCCTTTCCTCCCCTGAAGCAGGAACGATTCCAATGACACGTTTGGCAGGAAAGAGTTGTCTGTAAAATTTGGAGAGGGAGTAATGCCAGCAAAGGCTAGTCATCTAATCAGGAAATGATTACAACCACGTCCAAGATTAACTCATGTTTATTCCTTCTTTTTCCCTCCTTACAATTTTTTCACTTACACTGCTCATAGACAAAGCAGGGTGTGTGATTACAACCACGTCCAAGATTAACTGATGTTTATTCCTTCTTTTTTTTTCTCCTTACAATTTTTTCACTTACACTGCTCATAGACAAAGCAGGGTGTTATTTTCACTGTTTCCTTTACCTATTTGTGATATTGTGTGTGCACAAGATACAAAAAAGCCAAATTTTCATCTGTTTTTTAAGGCAATGATAACAAGAAATAAGATTTTGAATTTTCCAAGCAAAAAATGATCACACACACTCACACACACACACACACACACACACACACACACACACACACACACACACACACACACACACACACACACACTCCACTTAAGAGAAGGCGCACGCGCGCGCGCGCATGTGTGTGTGAGAGAGAGAAAGAGAGAGAGAGAGAGAGAGGGGGGGGCTAAGATGGCTCTCTCTCTCTCTCTCTCTCTCTCTCTCTCTCTCTCTCTCTCTCTCTCTCTCTGACAGCGTTTTGGGGGAGATTCCAGGGAATTCCGGAAAGTTTCGGAAGAAAAGTTCGAGCTGTCATCAATTTATCCACAGAAACAGAACAAGGGAACTGTTTCCCTCAGTCTATCCTCTGTAATGTGTTGTGGAATGATGGCCCAGTCTGTCACAGAACATAATGATGACAAACTACTCTTTATGCTTGCATTATTTGTTCTATTAACTCTTGATAAAACACTAACTAAACAGCATAGTGTGTATTAGTTATATTTGAAACAAAGCAGCCGATAATGCTTGCTTGAAAATGTAGGTTTTTGTTTGTGCTTCGAAAGACGTCAGTGTGGGGTGATCGCCAAAAGCCAGAGGCAATAAGTTCAAAAGCTTTGACACAATAATGCTGTCTTCATGTACTTGTTCTTTCACAGAAACTTCCTATGATTCAAGCATCTGATTTGCTGTGTCCTCTTCAGTGGTCCATCGGTGGTCCTCTTCTCTCACAGGTGAAACTGGCTTTCTCATACACAGTCATATTCCTGTCTGGCCAAGGTCCACAGGGAGCCCTCGATCTCAGGTGGTCATGAGGCAACCCACCGGAGGAGATGCTGCACTGTTGTTAGGTCACATCACTGGTGTTCAGTAGGGCCTAACCTGGTCCAGTATACATTGCACACCACCTACAAATCCCCACGGCAAAGACAATGATTACTTAGTCGTGGGAAAAGCGTCAGTGAGCACTTGTCCAATCAGACGACCTTTATAAGAATTCAAAACTGTGATGGATATGAAAATGGATGGCCGTTGGAATGGATGACACGTATACACATTGCAGGCACCGAAACAATGAAATAATAAATGAATACTTGAGTGACTGATATTCGATGACACGGGAAACGACAGAATGTAGCGCCTAGCAGGCAGCTCTTCAGTCGGCTCTACCCAGGTAGGCAGCCCGTTGTGCAACCGAGAGAGTGAATTGTAAAGTGTGCAGTGCTTGGTCTCTAACCGAGGATAGGCGCTATGTAAATTCTGAAGAGAGATGAAGAAGAAGAAGAAGAAGAAAGAAGAAAAGAAATGTTCCTGTATCATGACACCGTGTCCACGAAAGTCAGACATGAAGGACCACAGAATTTGAGACTTAAAGAAACAGTGATGAAGATAAGGAAGGTAAAGATGATACCATGGGATTACTCTGCAGTCAAAGACTTCATGACACAGAGTGTACTC
>CM065715.1:43795494-43805494 GCA_033310375.1 Conus canariensis
TGTCTGTCTGTCTGTCTGTCTGTCTGTCTATCTATCTATCTACAGTCCTACACTGCATGCTGAGTCTGTTCACTATAACATTGAGTGTTGCAGAGATGATGTGAACACCAGGAGCATCTTTTTCAACATGCTGTGTTTAAAGCCCGCTACTAGGGGAGGTGCAGTGGTGTAACTGGTAAGGCATTGGACTCTCAATCTAGAGGTCTTGGGTTCGATTCCCGCTGGTGCACTCGGAGTTGAGTCCTTGGGAAAGGCACTTCACTCCCTATATCCTTGGTGGCGCTGCACTGTAACGACGCGCTTCCCCCAGGGGAAGCAGCCAAAATTTCCCCTTGTGTGGGGGACAATAAAGTTAATTATTATTATTATTACTAAAAGAAACACTAAGCTTTGCTTTGCAAAGTTCACGCAGTGAATCTGATTGGTCAAGCTGATCTTTGACCAATGGAATCACTGACATTGAATCTAGGACACACTTCCTACTTGAGAGTTGATTTTTTTTTTCCCAACAGGATCACGTTCATCTTTTGACAGCTGGCTTAATATAAACGACGAAGTATTCTGCTTTTCCGGAGTGGAAAGGTGAGTAACTTGTTCTTTAAGTCATTAGAATTTATTTTCTAATGCTAACTTATGATTTAACAAGCAAATAATATCCATGTGTGAGAAAAACAAACAATAAATTCTTGCATTGGAAACCCCCTTTCATTTGTTTAGATGCGCTTTACAAAACGGCGGGGGCTTAACCCGCCGATTTGTAAAGCACCCACCGATTTCTAAGCAGCGCTTACAAATCGGCGGGGGCCTAGCCCGCCGATTTGTAAGCGCTCTACAAATCGGCGCTGCTTACAAATCGGCGGTTTTACACGTCATGCAATGTGCGCCGATTTGTAAGCGCTTACAAATCGGCGCTGCTTACAAATCGGCGGGTAACACTGGTGTTAAATGGAAAGAAAGTCTATCCGGAACGCGACTGTTTTTAATTTCATCGTTGTTTTTTCGTCTCCGTTTTATTTATGAATGTTGGTAAAAAAATAAAATAAAAAAAAACATCGGGCTACTTCACTCGCCGTAGGCAAGATCAGTCGACATTCACCTGTTACGACATGGAGCCTGCCTTCTCCTGTCAGACACGTCGCTTCCAGACTTTCCTGACTGCTCTGCAGGCACCCTGTCTGTCCTGTTGGCTGGGTTGATCTGAAACTGACGTGGAACCCCAACGTCTGTTGCGGTGGACGATGGCCCAGCGGACAGCGAATTAAACTGCCGGGTCCGTGGAACGAATGTCGGTGCGCGAGGCGGCTCCCCCCCCCCCCCCCCCCCCCTTCCCCCTTCATCTTCCCCTTTCTATTAGATCTTAAATGACGGTATGAGTGATAGTTTTTTTTTTGTTGTTTGTTTTTTAAGCTTACTGTCTTTCAAGCATGAACAGCGAATTAAACTTTCGAGTCCGTGGAACAAATGTCGGTGCGCGAGGCGGCTAACACTCTCCCCCTCCCCTCCCCCCCCCCCCCCCCCCCAGCCCCCTCCCTTTTTCTTTCCCTTTCTGTTAGATCTTAAGTGACTGTCTGAGTGAGTCTTTTTTTAACTGACAGTCTTTCAAGCATGAACAAAGCGTGCTTAAAAAATTCTAGGCAGCTCCAAAGTTGTGCCTGGTGATATCCTGTGGAAAAATTCCCGTAGATAGCTGAACGTAAACTTGTACAGACACCGCCACTACTGCCACCACCTTCCACCCTTAAAAAGAAATAAAAAGATTAAAAGGATGGCGTTGTACTAAGGCGATGCGGTCTCTTAACAGAGAAAAACATACCACTTTTGTCCATTTCCACACACTGCATTACTTTCTACAGTGGATGACTCCGGAATCTGGCAAATGTGGTCTAAATCAATCTATTTCGATGACAGTTGAAGAAATTGAAAATTACATATCCGTCAGCTACAACATGTTGATGATAGCTGAATAAACACAGAATAACTTTGTACCTACTTTGCAACCTGTTGACCACAGTTGAAGAGTGGTTGTCGGGAGAGTCATAGGGGAGGAGGAGTGGAGGGCGGGGGGAGGGGGGGGGGTCAAATAAGGAACCTTAGAAAACGCCAAACGTCCGCTGATCGCACATGAAGAAGTGGATGACAGCTTTTGGCTAGGCAGCTTATATGTGTTCGGCAGAGATATTGCTATAGTGTTGTTGCTGAGTAACAATGATGAAACATCCAATATAAGCAGCATCAGATTTCTGATTAAATATCTGCTCTCGAACAAAAAGGTTGGGTTTTTTTTTTTCACGCCAGTCAGACTGCTATGCTGACAAATGTTGCCGGGAGAATTAAACGATGAACTTCTTCAATGCTGTAAAATCGCAAGGGATAGGTCATTTTCTTTTTTTTTTCAACTGACATCAAAATATTAATTTTGTTATACCTCATCTCTAAGGTTCCGGAGCCATTCACTGAAGAAACATCTGACACAAGACACTTAAGAGCACACCTGCACTCTGTTTTCCAGCCTTTAATACACGCACTATGATATAAGGATCTCTCTCTCTCTCTCTCTCTCTCTCTCTCTCTCTCTCTCTCTCTCTCTCTCTCTCTCTCTCTCTGGTTGATACACAATGTGAGCTATGGAAGGGCTCAGTGTACGTGCGGACGGGCTGGTGAGTTGAGCGCTGAAGCTGGTTTAATCCTCCCCTGTCCTCACCCTTTCTACCTCTCCTGCCCCTTGCAAAATACTGCCCACATTGTTCTCTTAAACCTACCTGTGTGTTCAGAATACTTCCGCCCTGATACCTCTTAGCCCTCTTCTCAGCCCCGAAATAGAGTGCTACCGTCTGCAGAAGAGAGAGAAGAGAGAGAGAGAGAGAGAGAGAGAGAGAGAGAGAGAGAGAGAGAGAGACAGACAGACAGACAGACAGACAGACAGACAGACAGACAGACAGACACACGGCCGGCCGGGCAGACAGACGGACAGATAGACAAACAGACAGACAAACAGACATACAGAGAGATGAAAAAGAGATACAGACAGAGCTGCGACTGACAATCTTAATTGAACCTGTTACAGGAAAGAGGCAGTAGAAATGGTTGGCAGGTCGATGGATTATCAGACACACAGACAATCGAGAGAGAGAGAGAGAGAGAGAGAGAGAGAGAGAGAGAGAGAGAGAGAGAGAGAGAGGAAAGGGGAGGGGGAGCAAGGGAGGTTCGGAGCTATTAATGAGAAACTCCGATTGGTCTATTAGAGAGAGAGAGAGAGAGAGAGAGAGAGAGAGAGAGAGAGAGAGAGAGAGAGAGAAGAGAGAGAGAAAGCGAGAGAATGCGAGAGATTTACGAACAACAACCTTAATCTAATATATGATAATTGTTGATAGAAAGAGAAGGAAAATTTAATAGATGGAAAGAACTCGTATACGAATATGTACACAGATGTTTCATCGAGCATATGATAAATAACCTATAGGGAAAAAAAGAACAATCAATTCACTCAGAAGAAGTCACTTGCTCTATGTTCCGTCACCGCCTGCACCCTCCTCCCTTTCCCAACCCCTCATTCCAAAGAAAGAAAATGAATGATTTAAAAAGCAATGTCATGGCAATGAAAAACACCTGAACAAACAGAAGTCGTCAAACAGGACATCTAGATAAACATTCACGCAAAGATCATACTATTCAGTAACAAAGCAGAGAGCAAGAGGACAGACAGCAGAGCAGCAATCATAATAAGACATCGTGGTCAGAATCCCGGAGTACAAAAAAGGAAAAGTTTTTAGTTTTTTTCCATTGGATAATCTTTGATGCTTTGAAAGATGATGAGCTGTTTATATCTTTCAAGTAATCAGGAATCCCACTCCGTAGTTAACCACCCGAATACGTAAGAGAAGACATAAAAAGATCAGTTCTGGGACCGTTTGAATGTCATTGTTCAAGTAGACTTGTTAATGCAGTGTGATATGTATGCTTCTCTCAAATCCACTTTGGTTTTAATGAAATAAATCATATTCAATGACATATGACTGACTGTTTAATTAAGATGCCTTTCGAGAGGTTTACACCAGGTGAATGGAATTAATTGATAGACAGACAGACATCTAGATAGATGGAGAGAGAAAGAAAGAGAGAGACAGAGAGACAGAGAGAGAGACAGAGACAGAGAGAGACAGAGAGAGAGAGAGACAGATTAAGTGACCGACCGATTGATTGACTGACTGATTGATTGATAAATAGGCGGATGAAAATTTATAAACAGACTGACAGAAAGTACTTTACCCTTTCTTATCTCATCTTTGATTATAAAAACATTCACACACGTTAACACTCAAAAGCGTTTATTTCTCTTAGCAGAATTTGGTTTTCCCCGTGCCTTACACCATCCTGTGCACCCTCTCTCCCCTCTCCCACTCTCTCCCCCGTCCCCATGCTCCCTCAAATACTCGTACCCATCCACAGTAATCTTTTCATCTGGCAGTGGCTCGGGACACAGTGGGTATTCATGAAAGCTGAGAGGAGTATGATTTAATGCCAGTCATGTTACATGCAGTGTCCAATTTCTGGCTATCACAAAGCTGAGAGGAGTATGATTTAATGCCAGTCATGTTACATGCAGTGTCCAATTTCTGGCTATCACAAAACAGAGAGGAGTATGATTTAATGCCAGTCATGTTACATGCAGTGTCCAATTTCTGGCTATCACAAAGCTGAGAGGAGTATGATTTAATGCCAGTCATGTTACATGCAGTGTCCAATTTCTGGCTATCACAAAACAGAGAGGAGTATGATTTAATGCCAGTCATGTTACATGCAGTGTCCAATTTCTGGCTATCACAAAGCTGAGAGGAGTATGATTTAATGCCAGTCATGTTACATGCAGTGTCCAATTTCTGGCTATCACAAAGCTGAGAGGAGTATGATTTAATGCCAGTCATGTTACATGCAGTGTCCAATTTCTGGCTATCACAAAGCTGAGAGGAGTATGATTTAATGCCAGTCATGTTACATGCAGTGTCCAATTTCTGGCTATCACAAAGCTGAGAGGAGTATGATTTAATGCCAGTCATGTTACATGCAGTGTCCAATTTCTGGCTATCACAAAACAGAGAGGAGTATGATTTAATGCCAGTCATGTTACATGCAGTGTCCAATTTCTGGCTATCACAAAGCTGAGAGGAGTATGATTTAATGCCAGTCATGTTACATGCAGTGTCCAATTTCTGGCTATCACAAAGCTGAGAGGAGTATGATTTAATGCCAGTCATGTTACATGCAGTGTCCAATTTCTGGCTATCACAAAGCTGAGAGGAGTATGATTTAATGCCAGTCATGTTACATGCAGTGTCCAATTTCTGGCTATCACAAAGCTGAGAGGAGTATGATTTAATGCCAGTCATGTTACATGCAGTGTCCAATTTCTGGCTATCACAAAGCTGAGAGGAGTATGATTTAATGCCAGTCATGTTACATGCAGTGTCCAATTTCTGGCTATCACAAAGCTGAGAGGAGTATGATTTAATGCCAGTCATGTTACATGCAGTGTCCAATTTCTGGCTATCACAAAGCTGAGAGGAGTATGATTTAATGCCAGTCATGTTACATGCAGTGTCCAATTTCTGGCTATCACAAAGCTGAGAGGAGTATGATTTAATGCCAGTCATGTTACATGCAGTGTCCAATTTCTGGCTATCACAAAGCTGAGAGGAGTATGATTTAATGCCAGTCATGTTACATGCAGTGTCCAATTTCTGGCTATCACAAAGCTGAGAGGAGTATGATTTAATGCCAGTCATGTTACATGCAGTGTCCAATATCTGGCTATCACAAAGCTGAGAGGAGTATGATTTAATGCCAGTCATGTTACATGCAGTGTCCAATTTCTGGCTATCACAAAGCTGAGAGGAGTATGATTTAATGCCAGTCATGTTACATGCAGTGTCCAATTTCTGGCTATCACAAAGCTGAGAGGAGTATGATTTAATGCCAGTCATGTTACATGCAGTGTCCAATTTCTGGCTATCACAAAGCTGAGAGGAGTATGATTTAATGCCAGTCATGTTACATGCAGTGTCCAATTTCTGGCTATCACAAAGCTGAGAGGAGTATGATTTAATGCCAGTCATGTTACATGCAGTGTCCAATTTCTGGCTATCACAAAGCTGAGAGGAGTATGATTTAATGCCAGTCATGTTACATGCAGTGTCCAATTTCTGGCTATCACAAAGCTGAGAGGAGTATGATTTAATGCCAGTCATGTTACATGCAGTGTCCAATTTCTGGCTATCACAAAGCTGAGAGGAGTATGATTTAATGCCAGTCATGTTACATGCAGTGTCCAATTTCTGGCTATCACAAAGCTGAGAGGAGTATGATTTAATGCCAGTCATGTTACATGCAGTGTCCAATATCTGGCTATCACAAAACAACAGCCCTGGGCATAAGAACTGATCTTTTATTCAGTCCTCAGCGGGTTGCATGTTTGATCTAAAGCCGTTAACCGTTCATGTGAGGGTGGCACTATTCAGACCCTGATTCTGCATTAACTTGGACGCTGATAGTACAGAAAACGAAAGAATGCCATTCGCATTGACTGCCACCCCCGCCCCTTCCCTTCCTCCTTTCATCCGGCTTCTCTCGCCTCTCCCTCTTTCCCTTCCCTCCCGGTTTTTTTTTTCTCCCAGTGCCTCTCACTCCGCTAGGTATTCCAGGCATCATATCAACAGAAATATTGACCAGCACTCTTCAGACTCCATCCCCCCTGCTTTGCATACCATGCACCATCCCATCAGAAGTATTCTCCGGTACTAATCAGCTCCATCCTCCCCCCCCCCCCCCCCCCCTTATAAAAAATTTGCTGATCCAGAATATGCCACAACGATCCTATACCATGAAGAGCTCTTTCAGATGTCTTTTTTGAACTATTAATTACAAGCACTAAGGGGGGTGGAGAAGGAGGAGGAGAGATGAAGGAGGAAAGGGGGCAGGGGGTGGGAAATAAAGTAACGATCAGATCCCTGAAGGAAAACTTTCCACAACGTTATTTTGTGAAACAGTATCGCGTGTTCAAAATGAGTCCTTGCAAAAGATGTAGTGTTCCCTTTGAACCAAATCAGGCGTCGGTAGTGAAATAATGCGACTTTAAAGAAGTGGAACTCTTTATAAGAGCTGGTGGTTTTATGCACGTGAGAACTTTCACTGGGATTCTGAAACATCAGTACCGACAAAGCCTGACGTCATTGATTTTCAACTCAATCATGATAAGCGACTTCATGAACAGGAATGGAACCTCTCTCTTTCTCTCTCTCTCTCTCTCTATCTCTCTCTCTCTCTCTCTCTCTGTGTGTGTGTGTGTGTGTGTGTGTGTGTGTGTGTGTGTGTGTGTGTGTGTGTGTGTGTGTGTCTGTGTCTGTGTGTCTGTGTCTGTGTGTGTGTTAAGTGACTTCGTGGAATCTAACTACTTCTTTTGCTGCTGCTGCTGCTGCTGCTGCTCCTACTTCTCTCTCTCCTCTCTCTCTCTCTCTCTCTCTCTCTCTCTCTCTCTCTCTCTCCTCTCTCTCTCTCTCTCTCTCTCTGTCTTCATCAGGGGCCAAGGCCTATAAAAGAATAAACCTTCTCTCTCTCCTCTCTCTCTCTCTCTCTCTCTCTCTCTCTCTCTCTCTCTTGTCTTCATCAGGGGCCAAGGCCTATAAAAGAATAAACCTTCTCTCTCTCTCTCTCTCTGTCTTCATCAGGGGCCAAGGCCTATAAAAGAATAAACCTCTCTCTCTCTCTCTCTCCTCTCCTCTCTCTCTCTCCTCTCTCTCTCTCGTACGAAAAAGGTTTCCATTACGCAACATAATACGTAACTTTGTGAACCAGCTGCCGTGGTGCATTTGTGAGCATCGCGGAATCCCGTCTTGGATGTTGTGGGTTCGATTCCCATCAGAGCCCCTTTCATGGGATTTGTCGGCTACGACCGGTTCCTACCCAGAGTTAAGTTTGCTATTGGCTCCGTTGGGAAGACTCGAACCACACAGTCTATAGATGCGTATTTAAGAAAGTGCTCAAGTCTCCTGACCAAGGCTGCAGGTCTCTGTATCTCTCAGGTCTGGTTGACACTGGATATAGTAGGGAAGTAAAGGTAGAGTACTGCCATGTCCAGCGGTCAGACTAAAATGGAACTCCATGGCATTATCTTCATGGTCCTCATTCTCACTGATGAGCGAAGAAAGTCTGAGATTCTGTGGCTCTTCATGCCCTGCTCTCACAGTGACCTGAGCTTCGATTTCCTCTCCAGATCCCTCTTGGTGAGCTCATCTGGACATCGTCAGTATCGGCAAGTACATGGCAAATGTCGATGGACGAGCATTTTCGCGCCTTTCGGAGCGGAATGCTTGCTCACGCTAGCTCCACAATAAAGCTTTTTTTTTTCGATGGACACACGTGAAGGAAAACAAATCCAATGAGCCTTCTCTCCTCCACTTCCTTTCATACATCTCCCGCCCGTCACTCCCACCCTCACCCTCCACTGCACAAAGAAGCCACGGTGCGGAAAGCTCGCCCGAAACCAGATTCCTGATAGGAAAAGGATCGTTCCCTGCAGACAGAGCCATTAGCGTCGTGAGAAGTGTCTGATGATGAACGCTGTCCCCCCCCCCCGCCACATTTCCTTATTTGCCACGTCAGATCTCAACCCCCCCCACCACCCCCCATCCTCTGGACCCGCAACAGCAGAACTAAGAGTTAAATACTGTCTGGATGGCTAAATTAAAACAGATTGTTAGTATCGCTCCTGTGTTATTGCCTGATCAGAGTATTGTCTTCTACTTCTATCTGTCCATCCATCCATCCACCCATCAATCTGTCTACGATCTATCACACACACACACACACACACACACACACACACACACACACACACACACACACACACACACACCACACCACTTAGATAGATACATATCCGATTGTTTACCCATCTATCTTCATCTAAACATTTTCTCTCTCTCTCTCTCTCTCTCTCTCTCTCTCTCTCTCTCTCTCTCTCTCTCTCTCTCTCTGTGTCCGTTTGTCAGTCTGTCTGTCTGTGTCCATTTGTTTTTCTCTTCTCCCACCAGTTTTTTTTCTTCTATCTACCAATCTCTCCTCCTTGCCTCCCCCCCCCCCCACCACACACACACACACACACACACACACACACACACACACATTTTTTTCTTTTTCTTCTTGTTGTCAGTCCTTCTAGGATAAAATACATCTTTATCAAGGCAAGTACGTGTTATATGACTGCTACAAGAAGCCGACCTGTAGCCCTTAAGATTCCAACGGGTCAAAATGGTTTAATAGCTGTACATTTCTTGCCCCCATTGATAAACAGAATTTAAAAAACTTAGTCCAGCAGTCTGAATTGGCATCCTGGTAACAATTGCATATTTATTCACCGCGATCATTTTCTTTTCTCTTGAAATAAGGGGTCAACTGACTAGTCGATTGGCCAACGATATTGTTCACTAAATAGTTTGCTGACTGATTCGTCAACGTCTTGGTCAACATGAGTTGTTGTGGGGTTTTTTACACGATTGACGTCATAGTGCCTTCAATAGTGAAGAAAAACAATAGCAGGAAAGGAGAAAAGGAGGACAAGAAACGAGGGGAAAAGAATGAACAAAAAAAAAAAAGGGGGGGGGGTGATATAAATTGAACTGCCTGGTATGACTTCAACAAATTATTTATGGGAAACAGGATTTCTACCCTGAATTTCTTTATGGTTTTCACTTAAATCATCTTTCTTTTTTGCAAACTGTTCTAGCATCTTCTTATTGATGTGATTGTTGCTTCTCTTCCTTTCCTCCCGTTTTTATTTTATTTTATTTTTATTCTTCTTCGTCTTCTTTTGTCTCTTGATGTTCATTTAAGATATCTCAACTCTTTGGTGAAACGTGTAGTATATCATAACTGTATTGTAACCCACAAGACATTGTCAGTGTTACACTTGATCACAACACAAGCCTAGGGCTTGTTAGTTGCTCAATTG
>CM065715.1:43812994-43815494 GCA_033310375.1 Conus canariensis
TGTGTGTGTGTGTGTGTGTGTGTGTGTGTGTGACTGAGTGCTAGTGCGTAAGAGCTCGCGCGCAGAGGAAGGTGCAACAGGAACAACAAACCAAACTTAATTATTGACTCTGAGGTGCTAAAGCTATCCTCCTGATGTTCCCGTCTTGACTGATCAAATGAAATCACAGAGAAGGGGAAAAACGCCACGAAAAGCAAAAGTTTGGTGCACTTTCTGGCATGCATAAGACCACTTCTATCGCACGCCTCATCTCTCTCTCTCTCTCTCTCTCTCTCTCTCTCTCTCTCTCTCTCTCTCTCTCTCTCTCTCTCTCCTCTCTCTCTCTCTCTGTATTTTTCACACCCCTGCGTCTTCTGACTGAAAATGTACAGAAAATGCTATTGATCTTTAACTCAATAATAGAAACTCGTGTGAACATTCCTCACCTGACTCCTTTCTCAAATAAATGATTTTGTTGCCGTTGATTATAAAGGGAAATGAAATGAGAATTGAGAGGCTGTCGAGTTAGTGAACTTGTGATTGTATCTGCCCCTCATTTTTCTCGATGTCATCCCAAACCAAATATTTTATGTGACTAGAAACACGCACCTTCACCCTCTAAACCAATCATCATCCAGTCATGAGAACCATAACAGACGTTTGATCCCTGTTATTCTAGTTTTTTTTTTCTTTAGCACTTTACATTAAATTTTGTTCTTCTCCGCTCTGAACATCATCCTATGAAAATAACGCCACAGATCTGTGACCCAAACAGCACATATTTTCCCCTTTAACGTTAAAATATTTTGCTTTGCATTTTTTTTTTATCTTAAAGTTATCAAACCCATTTCTTTCTTTCTTTCTGCGTACGCAGGCTGATACTCCTTCGGACACTGCCTGTATTGACAGGCATTGGAGTTTTGTGTGTATGACCATTTTTTATCCCGCCATTAAGGCAGCCATACTCCATCTTCGGGGAAGGTGCATGCTATGTGTAACGTGTCATCCATACCAACGGCCAAACTGGCCTTCTCTTCCGAAAGTTGGTGATGGGATTTTTACGCGTGTGCAAGATGTTGTGCGTGCGTTCACACACGGAACCTCGGTTTATAGTCTCATTCGAAGGACTGTATGGGGAATGGAGTCAGAACCAATGTTAACTCCGAGGGAAAAATCCCCCTGTTCCGAAATTCGAACCCGCAACCCCAGGATCACGAGTCCGGCGCTCTACCAGCTGAGCTATTCCGGCCCCCCATCAAACCCATAATACCATAAAGATCATTTACACAAATGATGCTATAGGATATTGAACATCATAGTTCCATTGACTATTAGGAAAAGATAATTACAATCACCATCATTGTTTTGCACTTACACGATATCATAATAGATACGTTACCCGAATAATATTATGTAACATTTGGCATCTTAGTTCCATTGTAACTCAAGAACGGGTCATTACAATCACTGCTATGCACTGACATAATATCGTAACTGATCGGTGACCCGAATTATGTTATGTAACCTTTGACATCATAGTTCCATTGTAACTCAGTAACGCCCCGTTACAAACACTTCTCCACGGACGCCCAGATTAAAGAGAGCCGCTGGTCAGAATTTGGCGTTGACCCTTAGAAAGAAGTTTGAGAAGAAACCAAAGTAAAAGAAAACGATGGGTTCAAGAGAGGGCGTAGAAACGAGTGTGGGGGAGGGGGGAGGGGGGGCTAGGGGCAAAAGAAGAAGATTGAGGATGGTGGAAGGGGTGTAAAAGGATGGAGACAAACAGGGGTGACGGGGGGGGGGGAGGGGGGGCAGAGTCTTCAGAGGTGGCTTAGAGGGCAGAAAAAGTTGGGAGCACGCAAAGAGAGAGAGAGAGAGAGAGAGAGAGAGGAGAGAGAGAGAGAAAGACAGGTCTACTGAGCCCCAGACAAGAGGGGATAAAGTGCGCTTCACTGTCCACTTCCAAGAAATGGACCGGTACGCTGGAACAGTACTTTAAGGTAGCACTCTCTATCAAACTGCGGAGGGGAGAAGAGTCAGCTAGAGAGAGTTAATGCAACGGGCGTCTTTCTAAAGGAAAAAGAAAGAGAGAAAGAGAGAAAGAAAGAAAGAGATTTTGAAGAAGGTAGACACGCGACGTCTCGGCTTATGCCATAAATGAGCAGGGACATGCATCAAGGAAAATCACTTTCTCTTCGGACACTTAACTTAATTCGTTTGTGAACAGAGTTTACTTCAGTCTCTGGCCGGTGTTGCTCGAAGAAGCATGCAAATTTAAAACCTGTTAGATACTGACTCGACGGACAACCTCTGAAATTTGGCTCATAGTGAGAGAGAGACAGACAGACAGACAGACAGACAGACAGAGCGCGCGCGCACACACACACACACACACACACACACACACACACGCACGCACGCACGCATGCACGCACGCACGCACGCACGCACGCACGCACGCACGCACGCACACACACACACACACACACACACACACACACAGAGGGCCGAAAGTAAATAG
>CM065715.1:43820494-43822994 GCA_033310375.1 Conus canariensis
CATTCTCTTTTGCCAAAGGTAGGGAGCGGAAAACTTTTTATTTCAAACGCACTTGAATACTGACAAACTAAAACAAATATATTGAGCGTGGAAAAAGGAGAGGGGTCTTCCTGTATGTAGGTTTTCTGGATGCAAATGTTCGGCTGCACATTTAATATTTCAAAGACCTTTGATGGTGTGTAACTGACAACTTGTAATTAGAAATTAAGCTTTGAAAAAGGTGAACGGGGTTTTGTATCCGGTTAAAAAAAAAAAAAAAAAAAAAAAAAAAACAGACTGCAGATAAGGTGGCAAAAGAAAAGGTCCAAGTTCTGCTCAGTACAAACGTTACTTTGTTGGCTGAAATGTGAACTGATTTCGATTAAAAAGCTAAAGTCGCAATAACGTCACTGTTTCGGTTTGATTTGGTCTGGTTTCGTTTGGTTTGCATGGTTTGCCTATGTTTACTCTGCTACTTTTGTCTAGTCTGTGGAAGACCTCACAGTCGAAACTAATTGCCTCAGTGTTGTGATCAGTTCATTCCGTTAGTCTGATTTTCACTCAAAACCAACTTTTATGCCCACACCTGCGGACGGACATTCGGAAAAGCTGTCGTTTCAGCTCAGCCTGGACTGAATATTCTTGAGTTTTAGCCCCATCTTTATCGGGCTTGGAAACGTTGAAATTATGTTTGGGCCATTAAGACCTCAAGACATCAAGCACAGCCTGGCACAGACAGTGTTCCAGCAGGTGGTGTTGACATGAAGGAGACCTGATCACGTGAAGAGACATGCAGAGAAACATTTTCAACCAGTTTTTCTTTGCTTTTGGTGGTAGCACATGCTCGTACGCTCGCCCGCAAGCACGTGCGTTGGTGCCTGCTCGCGTGAAGCGTGTGTGTGTGTGTGTGTGTGTGTGTGTGTGTGTGTGTGTGTGTGTGTGTCTGTCTGTCTGTCTGTCTGTCTGTCTGTGTCTGTGTCTGTGTGTATGTCTGTGTCTGTGTGTGTGTCTGTGTCTCTGTGTGTGTCTGTGTCTGTGAGTGTGTCTCTGTGTGTGTCTCTATGTGTGTGTCTCTGTGCGTGTGTCTGTCTGTGTGTGTGTCTGTGTGTGTGTCTCTATGTGTGTGTCTGTGTGTGTGTCTGTGTGTGTCTGTCTGTGTGTGTATGTGTGTGTGTGTCTGTGTGTGTATGTGTGTCTGAGTGTATGTGTCTGTGTGTGTCTGTGTGTGTGTCTGTGTGTGTGTGTGTCTGTGTCAGTGTGTGTGTGTCTGTTTCTGTGTATGTCTGTGTGTCTGTGTATGTGTGTGTCTGTGTGTGTCTGTGTCTGTGTGTGTCTATGTGTATGTGTCTGTGGTTCTGTGTGTCTGTGTCTGTGTGCGTGTGTCTGTGTCCCTGTGTCTGTGTGTCCCTGTGTCTGTGTGTCTGTGTCTGTGTTTCCGTGTCTGTGTCTGTGTCTAGGTGTCTGTGTATGTGTCTGTGTCTGTAGTATGTGTCTCTGTGTGTCTCTGTGTGTCTGTGTTTGTGTCTGTGTCTCTGTGTGTCTGTGTCTGTGCTTGTGTGTCTGTGTCTGTGTGTGTCTGTTTGTCTGTGTGCGTCTCTGTCTGTGTGTGTCTGTCTGTGTGTATGTGTCTGTCAGTGTGTGTGTCTGTGTGTGTGTGTGTCTGTGTGTGTTTGTCTGTCTGTGTGTGTTTGTCTGTCTGTCTGTCTGTCTGTGTGCATGTGCGTGCGTGCGCGTGCGCGCGCGCGCGTGTGTATGTGTGTGTGTGTGTGTGTGTGTGTGTGTGTGTGTGTGTGTGTGTGTGTGTGTGTGTGTGTGTGTGTGTGTGTGTGTGTGAATAACAACACGCAATGCGACTTGAAGCGTAGGAATAGGTCGAAGTGATCGATGCATGTTTTCTAATATTTTGTTTTGCCCTAGATGTATTTCAGTATTCCACAGTCGGAGTTACCTAAAAAAGAAAGAAAAAAAATGTATATATATATATATATATATATATATATATATATATAAAGCAACGCTAGGCTCTTCTCAGATCAAACTTTCCCATCGGACTGATCAAAGAATTGTTATAGCTTTTGTTGTTGTTGTTTTTTTACACATATGGTGCTGTTCAAGTTTCTTATGAAAATAGAAATCCTTTTTACGTACACTTTGATGGAGGCAGAGGAACATGCCAGTACCTGCGTTATTGAAAATGTTGAATCCTCTTTTACAATATAGGTCCCATTATGTATTCTGTGTGAGTTTGAACCCTTCTTTTTTTTTAGATTACTCTTGGTAATGTTCCCAGAGATTAACTTCCAGTTGCACCGAGTTGTACTGGCATTGGCCAAATGAGGTTGAAACATGAAGTCCTTGTCACGAATTTTACACCTATTTTATACTACTATCCCATGACACTGGAACAGGGGAACTCCAGAAGGCACCCCCCCCCTCCCCCAACTTCCTCCTGCCGGGTGGGCGCACTTCCTTCCCCCTTCCCCATTTCCTCTACCCCATCCCCCGTCCCAGTTAAAGCCAA
>CM065715.1:43830494-43847994 GCA_033310375.1 Conus canariensis
TTGACGCTTAGTAATGATTTATCAGCATCAGTTGTTAATCGCTGTCTTTTTAACATCGTACATTTCAACATAATCGGATGAAGTGACACATTCTGTCGCATCAATAGCGCCGATGGTGTTGTCAAGGTTAAAGACAGACCCACTCACACACCACTGCAATTCTCCTACCACCACCACCCCACCCCCTCTCCCCCCTCCGCTGAAAAATTAAAGATACATAAATAAAGGACATCTAAGATGGGAAATATCAATGAGTCTGATGGCTTAGTTTTCGATTTTATGTTCTTCTTGTAACGTTGCTATTATTTGCCCAGGATGTGATCTCTCAGATACTGAAATGCAGAAACCTGTTGAACCCCCCTTCCGTCAGCCTTCCTGTCTGTCTGTCTGCCTGTCGATCTGCCTGTCTCCGTTTCTGTGGGTCTCTGTGTGTTTGACTCTGCCTGCCTCTCTCTTTCTGTCTGTCTGTCTGTTTGTCTGTCTTTGTATGTTTGTATGTATACACTTGCGTCCATCTGTCCGTCTCTCAGTCTGCCTGTCCCTCAGTCTGCCTGTCTGTCTCTCTCTCTCTCTCTCTCTCTCTCTCTCTCTCTCTCTCTCTCTCTCTCTCTCTCTCTCTCTCTGTCCATAAAGATAGAGATCTAGATGTACATAGAGATAGATGGATAGATAGGTGGGTCGGTCCGTGGGTCGGTCGGTGGGTCCGTCGGTCGGTGGATCGGTCGGTGGGTCGGTCGGCCGTTAAGTCAGTTGGTCGATCAATAGGTCAGTGGGTCGGTCGGTGGGTCGGCGGGTGGGTCGGTCGGTCGGTGAGTTGGTCGGTGGGTCGCTCATTAGGTCTGTCGGTGGGTCGGTCGATGGGTCAGTGGGTCTGTGGGTGGATGGTGAGTGGGTGAGTCGGTGGGAAGGTGGGTCGGTGGGTCGGTGGGTGGGTTAGCTTGGCTCGGCCTGGCTGGGCTCGGCTGGGCTCGGCTGGGCTCGGCTGGGCTCGGCTGGGCTCGGCTGGGCTCGGCTGGGCTCTTGGCTCTTGGCTCTCGGCTCGGCTCGGCTCGGCCTGTTCGGCTGGGCTGGGTTGGGTTGGGTTAGGCTGGGCTGGGCTGGGCTGGGCTGGTCGGTCAGTGGGTCGGTGGGTCCGTCGGTGAGTCGGTGGGTTGGTCGGTCGGTGGGTCGGTCGGTCAGTGAGTCGGTCGGTGGGTTGGTCGTGGGTCGATCATTGGGTCGGTCGGTGGGTCGGCTAGTCGGTGAGTCGATGGGTCGCTGGGTGGCTGGGTGAGTGAGTGGGTGGGTGGATGGGTCGGTGGGTCGGTGGATGGGTCAGCACGGCACGGCACGGCACGGCACGGCACGGCACGGCACGGCTCGGCTCGGCTCGGCTCGGCTAGGCCTGTCTTGGCTCGGCTCGGCTCTTGGCACTTGGGCTCTCGGCTCGGCTCGGCCCGACCTAGCTCGGCTCGGCACGGCTCGGCTCGGCTAGGCCTGTCTTGGCTCGGCTCGGCTCTTGGCACTTGGGCTCTCGGCTCGGCTCGGCTCGGCCCGACCTGGCTCGGCTCGGCTCGGCTCGGCTCGGCTCGGCTCGGCTCGGCTGGCTCGGCTCGGCTCGGCTGAACTGCGCTGGTTGGTCGGTGGATCAGTAGGTTGGTGGGTCAGTGTGTCAGTCGGTGGGTCGGTGGGTTGGTGGGTCAGTAAGTCGGTGGGTGGGACGGTCGGTGGATCGGTGGGTCGGTCGGTGGTCGATCGATGGGTCGATCGGTGGGTTGGTCAGAGTGTCGGTGGGGTCGGTCGGTGGGTGGGTCGGTGAGTCGGTAGGTCGGTGGGCTGGTTGGTCGGTCAGTCGGTCGGTCGGTGGGTCGGTAGGTCGATGGGTCGATGGGTCTGTGGATTGGTCGGTGGTTCGCCGGATCGCTGGGTCGGTGGGTTGGTCGGTAGATCGGTGAGCCGGTGGGCCGGTAAGCCGGTGGATTGGTCGGTGGGTTTGTCAGTGGGCTGGTCGATGGGCCGGTGGGTCAGTGGGCCGGTGGGTCGGTGGGCCGGTGGGTCAGTGGGTTGGTCAGTGGGTTGGTCGGTAGGCTGGTCGGTGGACTGGTCGGTGGGCCGGCGGGTCGGTGGGTTGGTCGGTGGGCTGGAGGGTTGGTGGGTTGGTCAGTGGGTCGGGGGATCGGTGGGTTGGTCGGTGGATAGATAGATAAATGGTTGTGAATGTGTGTGTGTGTGTGTGTGTGTGTGTGTGTGTGTGTGTGTGTGGTGTGTGTGTGTGTGTGTGTGTGTGTGTGTGTGTGCGTGTGTGTGTGCGCGTGCGCACTCGCTCAGGAGCCGTACATACAGCCAGGTTGCCAAACGTGTGCACACTAATAGAAAGAATTCCGCATCTAGAAACACTCCAGACATGGCATCACAGTAAACTGAAGGATACCAATTCTAGGATCACGTACGTGACTGACTATAAATAAAAGGGACACATTTCTAGGATGACAGAACGTGATATGTTCAGTAAAATAAAGGATATTTCTCTAGGATGACATGGTATCATTGACGGTATATTAAAGTGAATCTTTGTTTGATTATATGAAGTCACAGACAATTAATTAGAAGTCATTATTCTAGATTGACAGAAAGTTATAAACGGTAAATCAGCGGACATATTTTTGAGATGACGTGATCTGATAGTAAATTTGATGACACTTTTCGAAGATAAGAAAAATTGACAGGCAACAAATCAAAGAAATTTTTCTTTTCGAAGATAACACGAGAAGACGGACGGCAAACTGAAGGACGTTTTCCAATCAGTTTTTCCATGAGACAAAGACAGTATCAAAACTGAAAAAACAAAAATACTCACGGCTCTCCAGGGCGTGAGCAATTGATACACGACATCCGAAGCACCGGAAGCAAGGGTAGTTAAGACAGCAAGAAAACTTACGCATTACAAATAGCAGTCCTCTCTCTCTCTCGCTCTCTCTCTCTCTCTCTCTCTCTCTCTCTCTCTCTCTCTCTCTCTCTCTCTCTCTCTCTCTCGCTCTGTGTGTGTGTGTGTGTCTCCCCCCCCAACCTCCACACACACACACATTGGATTTTAATTGACGCTTAGTCCTGATTTATCAGCATCAGTTGTTAATCGTTGTCTTTTTAACATCATTATATTTCAACATAATCGGATGAAGTGAAACATTCTGTCGCAACAAAAGCGCCTATGGTGTTGTCTAGGTTAAAGACAGACCCACTCACACACCACCCCAATTCTCCTACGTGTGTGTGCGCGTGATTATCCTGTGTGTGCGTGCGTGCGTGCATGCGTGCGTGCGTGTGTGTGTGCGCGCGGGCGCGCGCGCAGATTTTGTAAGACTGGGTGTGACTACAGGCATACATAAAGAGTCTCTGTTTTCTTGTGGTCTGTACATTTTACAGTATATGCTCACATTACACTTACGTATAAGTTCCCTATGATCTATAAAGCTAAAAGCTAGAGAAAAAGCACAATCAATCCTGCAAATTAACCACCGTTATTATGCCTTATAAAACTACGATTGGTATGAGAGAGTCATTACCATATTTATTTTTATTTCTAGGTCTGCGCTTGAGCAGTTGTAACAGGCGGCCCTTCTCCGTTTTGAGTATAACCAGTACTAGACCACTGTGCTGAATTCATCAGGTGTTAGTCCAGGTCAAGGTTCATTCACATTTTCACGATAGACAAGCAAACGATTGTCACAAAATTCATTGCCTCACAGAGGACTTTTTTCTGATTTACCTGGTGGATTTTACTCTTTTTTTTTTACATGGTTAAAAAAATCCTCTTCCTACGCCCTCTCTCTCCTCTCTCTCTCTCTCTCTCTCTCTCTCTCTCTCTCTCTCTCTCTCACACATCTCTCTCTTCTCTCTCTCTCTCTCTCTCTCTCTCTCTCTCTCTCTCTCTCTCTCTCTCTCTCTCTCGAGCTATTCAGTTTGCCTATTTCAGTCCACATTTTTTTCTTCTATTTCCTGGCGCTGCAGATATGATCTTGTTCCCCCTTGACACAAAGACTGTATAGGTCAATGTCAATAAAAAAAAATATGTCTGAAGCGTCTCTCTCTCTCTCTCTCTCTCTCTCTCTCTCTCCTCTCTCTCTCTCTCTCTCTGAGTTTCCACGCGCCCCCTTCCCCCAGCCAGTCGCTCGCGAAGATCTTATCTGGTAGTATCATCCAACGGTCTCGATGATTTTTTTTTTTTAAGTCTTAATGTTTTCATTCGGGTTCTGAGAATTGTCAGGATTACCAAGAAAAGATATTCATCTAACTTTTCATTCCATGACATAAGCCTGTCAAGATGTCTCACCTGCACCTCTGTTGTGCTGTCGTCTAGTTCCTGGTGGGGCCTCTCCCCTTGGCTGTCATCCCGTTTCCGCTGTCACCCGAGCTGTTCTCCAGTATCTCCACCGGGCTGTTGACTTTTCCGGGTGTCCCTCTGGATCGTAGTTCCTGAGGTCTCATCTAAGCTGCCTGTTCAAACCAGGTCCTAATTAGTCGTGTGTGTGTGTGTGTGTGTGTGTGTGTGTGTGTGTGTGTGTGTGTGTGTGTGTGTGTGTGTGGTGTGTGTGTGTATGTGTGTGTGTGTGTGTGTGTGTGTGTGTGTGTGTGTGTGTGTGTGTGTGTGTGTGTGTGGGCGCGTGCGTGTGTGCGTGCGTGTGTGCGTGTGTGTATGTGTGTGTGTGTGTGCGCTCGAGCGCTTGCTTTCGTGTGTGTGTGTGTGTGTGTGTGTGTGTGTGTGTGTGTGTGTGTGTGTGTGTGTGTGTGTGTGTGTGTGTGTGTGTGTGTGTTGTGCGTTTGTGTGTTTGTGTGTATGTGTGTGCACGCGCGCGCGTTCGTGTGTGTGTGTGTGTGTGTGTGTGTGTGTGTGTGTGTGTGTGTGTGTGTGTGTGTGTGTGTGTGTGTGCACGCGCGCGCGTTCGTGTGTGTGTGTGTGGGGGGGGGGGGGGGGGGCGGGGGGGTGAGTGGGTGTGTGTGGGGGGAGGGTGTGAGTGGGTGTGAGTGTATGCGCACGCGCGTGCGTGAGGGGTACGGGAGCGAGCGCACTCGCGTGCATACGAGTGTGCGCACAAAGAAAAAGGTTTCGTTGTAAGTGTGACCACAAGCATCTAAAAAGTCATTACTGTTTTACAGCATCTTTTTTTCTCACTGTGAATGCTAATGTACACTGTGTACGAGTGCTCTGTGCGCTTTTTCTTAAAAAGCGCTCGACAAATGAACACGTTGCCTTTGCCAAAAGAGACATCTGAGAATGATGGGCTCAAATGTTCAGACCAAGTCTGCAAGTCTCCACCTCTCAGATCTGATAAAAGCGGGATGAACTACGAAAGGAACGTAGAGGGTACCTCAGGTTTGCACTCGTAAATGGCCAGAGAGAAATCGTGTTTCTTTGTAAACTTGCAATTCCTTTTACAAACTTCCCTTCTCTTTCCTTCTGTCGCTCTTTTAAAAAGAATATGACATAAATATCCCTGAAACTTCCATAAGGAGTCGAAAAAAATAGCTGGTCACTGATACACTGTAATATTGTAAAATGACTGTGCACGTTGTATGATTTGTTTCCACAATAGGTATTATCTGCGTAAGATGAGTTTTTCCAGAATGAGTTGTTAAAATATCCAGAAGGGCTTATCCCTTGTATTGAAGTAACCAAACAGGGATGAGAGTTGAGTGCAGTATGGGCTGAATATGTGAAGACTGGGACCACGAATTCGAATTTCTTCCACATCATGGATTCCTTGTGAGAGTTGCTTTGCTGACCAGTACTGCAGGAATTTCTCTTGGGTACGGTGTAGGCCCGATGTTTTATGTAAAGGAGAGTAGAATACAGCACTGTCATAGTCTTAGACCCATAACTGGACTCCATAGCATCATCTTGGTCGTTCACGTCCTCAAGAAAAACAGTATCAAATTCTATCAAATTCTATGGCGCATCATACCCTGTGCCGTGGTATCCTCAGTTCCATTGTCCTCCCCATGTTCACGCCCATCATGTGTTTATGTCAGAATCATCCGTGCTGAGAGGAAGGATGGAGGGGGGGGGGTTGCTGGATAATCACTGCAGCGCCCTCTGGATGGTATGAAGGGGCGCTCATAGACACTGGTTCAACGCTTCAGCAATGGTCTTACTTCCAGGGTACTTAGCTAAAACTGTGCACATGTTGAACAGAACTGGCACCATTTAGCACAACCAACGTGTCTCAGCAGCATGCAGTGTCTCTTCCGGTGGGTTGCATAATGACGACCTTATCTTGATTGCTCCCCGTGGATAGCTGATACGTAAGTAGCGACGGAAATAGTAAGCGTATGGCTGCCTATGGTGAGATGGGGATGGGGATAGGGGTCAGAATTAGCGCAATGGCAGTGATGCCAGAGAAACAGAACAGAAGAGACGGTCAAGAAAAATGCACTGACATGAATTTCGCTTTCATGTATAGCCACATACTGTGCTGCTTGAAAGTGTTATATACGTTGAGTTTCATGTTTCACAAGATTTGAATTATGTGTTAACACCATGGCTTTACTCACGAATGAAGGAAACCTTGGTCAACATTTTGAAAGATATAAGCATTTAACATACCTGGCCATGGCACACTGCTGGTCACAGGGCTCCGACATCCAGTCCTGACAACGTGGGCTCCGGGCATTCCCAGTGACTCTGGCAGTTCCCGAGTTTACGAAGGCATTTACTCCTTACACAAATGACGACCAGAGAATATGATAAAGCGGTGAAAACGTCCAGTGTTTGACATCTGTCACAAGGTTAAACCAAGGTCACGATCTCCGGATTTTCCAGTCCATTCTTCGGCCTTATCTTGACCCTATCCTCCAAGAATCTGGACTAGGACATGAATCCAGAATGCAGACCTTAAATGGATCCTTTTCACCGGCATCGTCTCAGTGGCAGGACCAAAATCCGAGAGAGTTATCTTTGTGGAACTTTCACGCAAGAGCAGTGGAGCTACTGCTCTTGTTCAAATGATTGCATTCTCCTTACACATGAGCAGTCTGGAAGCTGACCAGTTTTACTGATGCCTCCAGTTCTCTTGCTTCATGGTCTGCTCCGAAAAGATGAAGATCTTTTGCAAACAGATCCCAGAATGCACGGTAACTCCTCTAACTGCATCTCTCAATGAAACACAGCTGAAGATGACCAGCAACTCAGATTACTCAGGAAGTATCACCTTGACTGATGAATCACTGGGAAAGGGGCCACCCAGAATGAATAACATTGGTGACACCAGAGATATGAATAAAAAAAATGTACAGATTCATGCTTCTATGTATTTCTCTGATCAGGCCTTTCACAGCCCCTCCTACCCACCTCCCAGCTTATAAACTGATACCACACATAATCCAGTGACTAACACAACTAAACACATGCCGGAACGTCGTTGAATGATCTGTATGGATAAGAAACACGAGGTGTGGCAGCCAGCACTGCACACAATTTGGAACAGTTCCATGGGCATTTTCAGAAATCTCTTCTGCGTACAAATCAACGGAAAGGTGTCTTGGAACTAGCTTCAGATTCACTGAACCCGTAAATCTGGCGTCAGTTTAACAGGCTATGTGCGAGTCACATGTTGATTTGATTACCCAGATAGGTTCTCTGCACAAGGTATGCTCAGTAAGTACCAGGTGATTGCTAGGAAACATCTCTGGACTGATAAACCTTTCATGGGGCATCTCCTCTGGTACCAACTGTTCTGTACGTTTGTTCCACAGATACATGAGAGTGGGAATCGGACCAGCCATGCAGTGGCTTTGTGCTCTAAGCACCACAGCTCTGTGGGTCCACATTGATAAGCACCCTGAAGAAGTGCCCTGAGAAGCTGATGTGACCACACACCAGTCCCATGGAAAAACGTGGATCCACCCGGACCTCGTGATGTGGAGACTGCACACCAGAGACATGCCTCTTGTTATGTCTCCAGTTAACGCAAAGGGCGAGCTCCGTAACAACATAGCGACCTGCACATCTTCAGCTTTGTCGGCAACTAAATGATCCATATGAACAGAATATGAGCACATCAGCAATTAAAACCTAACTAACAGCATCATTCTAGATAAGATCTGCCGCCCCAACAACCCACTATCCAAGATGACAACCACTTGAGCATCGAAGTGTCTGAACATCCTCTGCTGCATGCCACAGACAGATTCAATCAAAGAAGGCACCGAACACCGTGGTTCCTGCTTCCACAAGATCCTCACCATTCCACGATGGATTGTGAATCAGAAAAATTTTAGAGGTCTCAGTAAAACACACCAACGACGAACTGAAAAACAGATTCCTCGTACTCCAAGAACAGTCACTGCCTGAAAGTACCCCCAAGACAGACCTCCCACAGACCTCAGCACCACCACCAAGGCGAGGCAAGGGACGGTAATTCTGAACTCTAGACGCATATCTTGGTTCAGTCCTTGGCGAATGGAGCCAAAAAGACACAAAGCAGTAAACTGAGTGAAAAGTACCAAGCTCATAAACAATCCGAAACTTTAACTTATGACGAGATGTAAAATCACTGGAAATTATTCGCCGTCTGACAGACTAACTGGCTAATCATTTGGAAGGAATAAATGACCTGATGAAACTTCACAGAACTGCTGAGTTCACTGAGAATGTGCTGCGCTGCAATCAGATATATATTACTTTCATTGACTCCAGGTTAAGGTCCACATTCAATACAAAAGTAACAGTAATTACAAAGAGGTCATTCCGGACACTCGTTAAATCGCTAGGATGCTTAACCTATCATAAACATTAAACATTATTTACGTATTGTAAAAGTGCAGATCCAAGCACGTAAAATGACATGTTAAGAATTTAAAATTTATCGGCGTTTGACAAATTCTAAGCATATGTGAGTGTATAAAGTGCTTGGTGTTGCATGAAGAGCTGTATAGCTCCAGTAAGAGAAGATAATCTATTGACAGAAAAAAAAAAGTCAGACGATTCAGGGCATCTTCCGTGGATAGATTACCTTTCAGATATGGGTAAATGTGGATATAGACGAATTAATAATATACAATGTAAATCTTTTTTTTTAATCAACTTGATCGTGTAAGTCCGAGAACGCACGCCGAGGGAAAAGGCCGACAGAGAGAAAATCCATGTTTATTAGATATTCGTGTTTTAAAATGTTTCACGTCAAGGTTCCACTGTTAAGAACAAGGGTCAGTGAAAAAAAACTAAAATGTATAGTACATACAATGCTGCACCGTTTGTAGGAATACACATAGTTATTTGAAATAGATTTAGAGTATATTTATGATACGTCAAAAGAGGGGATTTGTGGGAGGGGGAAGGCTACAATGAGGAGGGGACCTTGGGGTTGAGGGGTGAGGGTGGACCAGCTCACTCTGTCTGTTGAAGTTTTTGTCATGCACAAAATATCTACATCAGGAAAGTTTTTTTTTTTTCTTTAAAAAAATGTCAGATATTGGTTAGAATCATACATAAAAAGTTTGTTACATGTTTTGAGTATGTTACTTCAACTTCAGGGAATGGCTCTGTCCTTTATCAGTTTGTTAGGTTTGTGGGGAGCCGGGCCACTGGCCAATCAGAAAGCGTAAGTCAGCTCTCGGCAAGCCGAGCCCCGCTTCCCTCTAATACAAAACCGCTGACCGGGGATAAGGTTGAGAGGGAGGGAGGGGGAGTGGGGCATCGTTCCCACCATCAAGTTCTGTTTAAGAGATATTGTTGTGCTTAGGGTAGAAAGCCCGAAAGTTCGTTCTTCCCTTTTTGCCCCTATCAATAGTCTTTCTTTCTTGGCGGGGCTGGGAGGGGGGGGGGGGTGCAATAATAGAGTCCAGTTCCTCCCTTAAGACCAGCACCCGTATGCAGGCAGAAAAAAAAGGAGGAGGGGTGGGGAAAGCGCTGGGGGACATTATAAACTACCGACTCCAGTCCTTTTTACATTGGAGAGCACTCCGATCTAGCCAACATGTACTATTTACTCTTGGAACCTGCGGCTAGGAGGTCCCTCCACCAATTCGCAGTGCCTTCACTGTTAATACATAGCTGATAGCCAGCCTCCTCAACTCACGGAAATAGAACAAAGAAAAGCGTTAACAGTAGGATACCGGTTTAAAACCCCGACTGATTCCCAATAGGAACCACAAGAATACAGAGCATGGAGAGAGGGGGGCGAGGTGGTGGACGTACACTTCCCCATGCAGGAGAAAAACCAGGATTCGGTAGTTCACGGCACAAACAGGCGTTACGAAGGGAATTGCTTCGCTTCGAGAGAAGTTAAAAACTTTTCAAGTTAAGAATCGTCTCATAAGTTGTGACAGGAAGGGGGGGGGGCAGATATACTCGTATTAATGAAAATTCATACCAGGGAAAAGGAAATTTGAGGGAGGGGAAGGGGAGAGGGGAATTCCACCCACTCGAACTGAGAGACTGGTGATGAGAGACTGGGTTCATAAACTCGGCAGCGCGTACACGAGGAATGGGAGAAGGGTAGAGGACCAGTGTGAGTGGAAAGAGGGGTGGCAATCGGAGAAGTGGTCAGCGTCGCAGTCAGTACTGTGGTAGCTGCGCGTGACGATCACATGCTTGAGCAAGGATCTTCGGGTGATCACGAAGTCCAGCTGATGCCAGTGACGAGATCTGGGTTGCCTCCGAGACACTGTGTGGTGTGGGTTAGTGGGGAAGAAGGTGTTCGTGGTACAGAGGTCGTGGTAGGAGCAAAGCTCAAGTAGCCGCGGTCCATTCTCGTTGAGCTTGCCGATGCCGAAGCGGCCGATGCAGTGGGGCCAAGAGCTGTGGTCTGCGCCAAACCGGGCATTGAATCCCCGACCAAGAACAGGTTTTTCTTTGCAGGTACCTCTCTGATCTCGGCTTCCAGCTCTTCATAGAACTCATCCTTAACGTCGGTTGTAGTAGTGTAGAGCAGAGTGTGGGGCGTAGACGCTAAGGATGTATGTTGGTCCAAGGAGATGATTCGTGCTGTCCCCTTTTTTAAAGATGGTTCAACTGAGGATAGGACAGAGTTCGAACTGGAAATCCAGCGCCGTACAGTCGGTGCTCCTCTGGCTCCAGTCCTTGCCAAAAGAAAGTGTAGTCCTCCCTGAGGCTGCCGTTGGAGGGAAGTCTTGTCTCTTGCAGCGCGGCGATGTCAGTGTTGAACCTCTTCAGCTCCCGGTCGACGATGGCCGTTTTCCTGGCGTCGTCAACTTGCTGGGGGTCGTCAGAAAGGCCAGAACATATCGTTCTGGTGTTCCAGGTTGCCAGCTGCAAGGCTGGTAGTTTGAATTTTTTTTCTTTTATCGCCTGGTGCAGAGTTTACAGTCTGTTCTCCGGTCTTCCCCCTGAGCTCCAAGCACATTGAATCAGGCAGACTGTGGCGGGTCAGCAACTTATTGGCTGCGGACTGCCCAGCTTGAGGCGTGCTGTAGTTGACCAGTGGAACGCAATGGTCCCTCCCACCGTCGGAGACAACCCGTAGCGACCGAGGGGGGGGTCATTTCAAAATGTGTAATGAGTGACTGGATTCTGAATTCCAGTATGAATATGATGCAGTTAATACAACCTAACAACAGTGGCTTTGGAACCGGGAAGGGGATGACAGGGGGTGGCTGGGCCCCTCCCACCTCCCCCCTCCCCCCCCCCCCCCCCCCCCCCCCCCTCCATCTCGATAAAAATACACGAGATTATTTTCTGCTCTCCCCTCCCTCCATATTTGAAGCTAAAAAAAACATGAACGTCAAGGGTCACGGTGTCCCCACCCCACCACCTCACCCCTGCTTTTTCAGGAATTCGGAAGAAGAGAGAATAGCCTGTTTAAAAAGCAGGAAGATGAGCCCCCCCCCTCCTCCCTCCCCCCTCCTCCCTCCCCCAGCCTGTTTAAAAAGCAGGAAGATGAGCCCCCCTCCTCCCTCCCTCCCCCTCCCTCCCAAACCCTCTCGCTTTTACAAGAATTGTGGACTCCTACCCACCCCGCTTTAATAGAAATTTAGAAGATGAGCCCCCTCCCCCCTCCTGTGATAAATCTCACCAGCCTTTCACCACCGCCGCCACCCCGCCCCCCCCCCTCACCCCCACCCCT
Source organism: Conus canariensis (assembly GCA_033310375.1). Lineage (NCBI taxonomy): Eukaryota > Metazoa > Mollusca > Gastropoda > Neogastropoda > Conidae > Conus > Conus canariensis. The sequence goes on from CM065715.1 coordinate 43,842,554, forward strand.
CCCCCCTTATAAAAATTTGGAGGACGCTAAGACGTCACTCAGGCTGTGCCCCTCTTCCCTCTCTAATGCAAAGTATCTTTCGATGCCACTAAACAGTTACTGATATCTGATGCTGTTTTATCATTACCGATTCAACACTTGTAATCAAATACGACGGGGGTAGAAAAAGAAATCTTGCAAGTCTCGCCTTAAAAACAAACTGTAGATCTATGACAAGAGCATCTTTCGCGACCAGCCTGGATTTGATTTTTGACAGAAAGCTTCTCATCCGGAATGGAGGATAGAGAAAAGGAAATCTTGCCGCGAGTTGAAACAGGTGAGGGGGTGGGATGGAAGGTGGTGGGGGGGTGGAGGTCAAGGAGGGGGGCGGGTGACAGTGCGACGACTGGAATGCGTGAGTATTCAAATTGTGAAAGGTAAAGAATGAAATACTTTTAGTTTTGTAACTAGAAACACAAACATCATTTTAGATTGTAAGCCGAGTTAATACATTGAAGAAAAGCTCAACTGATAATTCAGATGGGTTCTTCCTGTTAATAACAGATGATAGAAAGAAACATAAACAGTGAAAAAAATACCATTCATTGCAAACTGAAACGAACCACTAATAAATCAACATCTGCACTTAAACGCGGAGGCAGTGTGGGGCTGGGATGACAAGATGGTGGGCGGGAAGCGGTGGACCGAACTCTTCACATCCTGCTAGCCCTGGCTAAAGAGAGGGAAGATTCTTCAACCTGGTTGATAAACGGGCTGATGATGTCCTGATTATCTCAAAATCAATGTAAATTTCCAAAATGACAAAGGTACAACATGAACAGTCCTCTCCCCTCTCCCTGTTCCCCCGCCCTCTTCCCCTCAAGACAGATCCCCATACACACACAGAGGCGCAAATAACGTGGGCTTCCAGATCCTCCCCTCCCACCGGACCCTAATCCCCTCCCACACATACATACATACATACGTCCAGCCCCCCCCCCCCCCCCCCCCCCCCAAAAAAAAAAAAAAAAAAAAAAAAAAGAAAGAAATTAAAGTACCTTAATTGAAGAGCTCATTGTGAAGGCGAAAGCAGCGGCCTCCAGGTTACCGGCTGTTGGACTTCATGGGAAGGCAGGGCCTTGTTGGTGCGTTGGAAAGCGTGTTTTGTGTTTCTTGCCGCTGGAATATTGAAGCTAGTCGACCGAAATCTCAAAGCACTGAATTAAATGTTCCCTTAACATGTCTGTGCTTTCTCGACATTTTTCTGCGACCATCCTGCCCTCACTATTCGATGGAAGTAAGTGTAGGATGGGTGTACAAGGGCTTCTCTTTAACTGCATGTAGAACAACAACAAAAAAAAGAAAGAAAGAAAGAAAAGAAAGAAATCAAAGTAGACATGTCCTGTTTAGTAAACTAAAACCGTAAACTGTACTACGGTCCTAAACTAAAACTCACCAACTTCGACCTGGTTTCTACACATTGCAATACGCAACAGAAAGAAACACGCTCATCAACGACATCGGACTGATGTTATGCAGAGAGAGAGAGAGAGAGAGAGAGGGGGGGGGGAGGGAGGCGATCACACTGACAGAATGCCGGATGATTATGTGACACCACAAACTCACTGGCATTTAGTTCACGTGCGTGCAGTGCCTCGGAAGAAACGCGTATGCGACTTCAGGCCCTGTTGCGTGAGAGTTTCGCACCGAAGTCAGCGCTTAGTACGGTGTTTCATGGTTTCACGTTTAACATAACTTTTAAATGCTCGCTTTACTAAAATGTTTGAGCGCGCGCGCACGCACGCACACAAACGCGCGCGCGCACACACACACACACACACACACACACACACACACACACACACACACACACCACGCACGCACGCACGCACGCACACACACACACACACACACACACACACACACACACACACACAACACACACACACACACACCTAAGTACAATATTATTTCATAGCTTTTAATTAAATGCTTTTAAAAGTCCATTCAGAAGGAACGTTAAGTCGTTTTTCCACCATGTATTTGTGAACAAACATACCATGTTTAATATATACCTTTTAAAAACAGCACGCCGTATCTTTAAGACACCTCACCATCTTTTACTCTGTCCAGGTCAGCATTCCATTAGTCTTACCTTGTCGTTGATAACCACCCCATGTATTTCATTCCCTCCATTTTTGTTTCCCATTCAACCGACAGTGTTAAGACGATCAACAAGCAGTGTCGTAAAAAGACTCTTTGAAAGGAAAGCAGATTTCTTTAGAAAAGCTCAGGGATCAGACGGGTTAAATGAAACAAATGTTATGAGTGTTTTAATGTATAACTCTCTGTGGTTACAGCAACTGCAAATTGCCAGTACCCATAAGTTACTGACTATGCTGTGATGCTGGATTTAAGTAGCCGTGGTGTGCTGGGTGTTCAGGTGGCTAGTCCACATCGGGTAGCATGTCCACCGTTAAGCAGACGTGGTGTTGGCAAAACTGTAAGTGGACTGTCAACATCGAGTAGCATGTCACATTAAAAGTAGCATGTCACAAAAAAGGCTGCAGTAGCCGGTCACCTTGTTGGTTGTCAGTCACGCAGTATGTGTCCAGTCATTGTAGGGTGGCTACCTAAAATCCGGTTAGCTAGCTAAAACGATGGTCAAAAAGGTACACCACCACCACTTCCACTCCCCCTTCCCACCCACCCATCCACTCACCCACCCACCCGCACACACGCACCGAGAAAAGACCAGATGGGCAAACAGACGCGACAGTGTGAACTATGTTTACAGCCCCGCTGTTTTTCGCCTCCAGATCGCATCAGAATAAAGGCATGTGATAAATCGGAACAAGACAGTGAATCTAAATTTTAAAAAAAAAAAGGGGGGGGGGCTGTAAAGATGTCCTAGAACAAAGACAGGGGACTGGACCACACAGACAGAAAGACAAACAGTAGACGACAGTTTAAAAACAAGGAAGTAAAGAAAAAAAAAGTGATAGAAAAGGGGAAATTTATAACGTAGAATTTCCAGACGGAAAGAACACAAGTTGAACTGAAAGACCTCCAGACGTTCCCAAACAGAGGGCCGAGAGGGATGGGGTGGGAGGGGGGAGGGGGTGTGGAGGCTAAAAGAGGTTTGTTTTTTTTTTTTAATGTAATTTAGAGCTCCTTTGGTGGGAACTGCACGTGTGCGCAGTTCAAACAAATTAACACCCACCCGTTTGCATTTATCTTTTCGGTCCCTGATAACGGAGGGGTTCTTCGGTGGCTGGGTACTCTGGCGTGAAGAGCGTTCCACAAAACATGGAACAACTTGAACCTGAGGAAGAAAAGAATTGAGTAAGAAGAAAAATCAGAACTGAAATTATAACCTCTCTCTCTCTCTCTCTCTCTCTCTCTCTCTCTCTGATTATACAAAGAAAAGTATAGCAGAGCAGAAGTCACCTTTTAATCCTAAGAAATAAACGCCGTAAGTTTTATTGTCGGTCCAACAATGACCCAGACGATCGCACAGTGGTCAGTCAGGGCTGTAACCAGGCAGAAGAGAAAAGTCCTGTCATTGATATCAAACAACCACCAGCGAATAACAGCAACATATAAGTATCCACAGCTGTAGATATAATTTAAGTAATTTGTCCACTGGCTTAAAGCAGAAGTTTAGAGAAAAATAATGACACCACACATACACACGCACGCACGCACGCACGCGTGCGTGCGCGCGCGCACACACGCACACTCACACACAAACACACACAAACACACGCACACATACACACGCACGCACGCACGCACGCATGCATGCACGCACGCACACATACACACACACACACGCGCGCGCGCGCGCGCCCTGACAAGGCCAAATGGGCAATTAGACGCAGAATGGACAGTGTAAAATCTCCCTGCGTAATCGCTCCCAATTACAACGAAACAAAGGCATAAATCAGAACAAAAGTGAGAGCAAAAAAACTGTAAAGCCGAGAGACTGAGTTACATAAGCTAGTAAGCTGACGTAAGGTAATGTTGCTTATAACCCAGCCGACCGCAAAGGGCCATATCAGGGCCCTTGAAATCAACTCACAAGTCATTCATTCACACAACACTTTCAAATACATCTTCTAAAAACACACCTGAAATTTTGTTTAAAATCTTTCCACTGTAAAGACTCAGATCAGATGAAAACTGTTGATCTCTTTCAGAAATTCAAAGATCACATCAGGTGGAACATCTCTGAACAAGGTTTTCATGGAGCCTACTGTAAAATGTTTATGTCTCACATCATGCAAGTCCCAACACTCTAAAAGAATATGTTTCACTGTGAATGGTAGATGACATGGAATGCACCACGGAGCTTCTTCACTCTTTAAAAGGTACGAATGAGTTAAAAACGAAAGGCCAGTGTGCAGCCGGCATAAAACTGTTTCTTCTTTTGCGACCACCAGAGGTAGATGAGAGGAACTCTTTTACGTTTTGACGGATCTGGAAAAGTATGCTATCCGTATGTGTATTCCAGTGCTCCTGCCAGAGGTCTCTGACATAATCAGTAACTTTCGGTTTTAAATCTCAGTAGGTTACGAAAGCTGAAAAAACAAACGGTCCACGACAGCAAAGAAAGAGCGTGTGACAGAAAAGGGGACATTTAGAGCACAGAATGTCTAGACGGCGCGGACACAATGTGTCCTAAAATGACGCCGAGACATTCCCAACAGAACGGGAGGGAGTGGTGTGGGGAATGGGATGGGGATGTGGAAAGGACAGAGAGGGGAAGTTCAAAGGGGGAAAAGTGCAGCATTTTAAAGTGGTGGGAACTGCGCATCGGGGCTGTTTAAACGATTGAACAGCCGCCCAGTGTTGAATTGACCTCTCGGTAATGGAAAGGGTCTTCAGTGGCTGGTGGGTCTGACGTCTAGGGTCATCCACAACCTGGACAAGCTTGATCATGAAGGAGATAAATTAGACGTGAAATTATTAACACCTCTCTCTCTCTCTCTCTCTCTCTCTCTCTCTCTCTCTCTCTCTCTCTCTCTCTCTCTCTCTCTCTCTCTCTCTCTCTCTCTCAAGCTTGATCCCCTAGAACAAAAATACGCACGAAAAAGAAAAAAAAATTAGAAGTTAAATTCTCTCCTCTCTCTCTCTCTCTCTCTCTCTCTCTCTCTCTCTCTCTCTCTCTCTCTCTCTCTCTCTCTCTGTACGTGTGTGTCTGCGCGCGCACGCTCTACGTGTGCGTGTGTGCCTGTCTGTCTGTGTGTCCATGTGTGTGTCTGTGTGTACGCGTCTGTATGTCGGTGAGTGTGTCTGTTAAAATATGTGAGTGAACGCGCGCGCGTGTGTATGTGTGTGTGTGTGTATGTACAAGTGTGTGTGTGTGTGTGTCTGTGTGTATGTGTCTGTATGTGTGCATGCGCTTATATATATATAATATATATATATATATATTATATACATGTGTGTGTGTGTGT
>CM065715.1:43877994-43890494 GCA_033310375.1 Conus canariensis
TCTTTCGTTTGACGGTTCGGCAATTCTGTTTTTGTTTCTGAAACTGTGACAGGGGAAAGTTGATCACAAATGCAAAAACGAACAAACGAAGGAAAAACGCTTCTACAAAAACAACAACAAACCCAACAGTGGACAGCAAAGGCAATTTTTGAAAGCAGAGTCAAAGACAGAGACAGTAAAGAGCAAGTTACTAGCACAGAGCCCCCAGAAGGCAGGGACACAATTTGTCCTGAAGGAGCGCGTGGTCTCCTTAACAGAACAGGGGGCTGGTTGTGGAAAATGCCAGAGCGTAACCTCAGACTGACCTCTGTGGCCGTGACCTTTTATGGTCCATCCCAACAGAAGTGGACAAGCATTCTTGAGTCAATGCTGAGTCATTTAATCATCATCAGAACCTCTATGGCAGTAGCATGCGGCACCTGCTTCCACCGTCATTCTCTTCAGTGGTGTTGATTCCAGAATACACTTAACAGGCACAAAGTGTGTCTGTTTAACGAACTGGAAGAAATTCGTTTACGATCCTTGAGTGATGTATAAAGCAACTATGTTTTAATTCATTTGGAAATTGATGTGAAACACTCTGGATAGCAAGAGGAACTTCTGTGGAAGTAAGCCTGGCTTTTTCCCCCTTTCGTCGATCGCACAGCCGTCCTTGTGCATTGTTTTGATTTTTTAGAATTTATTCAAACATATTCTGAACGCTGTAGTTGAAATGTTTTATGCCTCCCTTTGTGTGTCTGCCGTATCAGGGATGGGAGAAGAGCTAGCAGCAAAGGTGGCTGTGGTATGAGCTGCCCCAGTCGGACGTGAATGATCTTGTTCCGGACTAGCTGGGGCAGTTGATGAGTGCTTCCACTGTTCTGTTGCAGTTGATCAGTGCTTTCACTGTTCTGTTGCAGTTGATCAGTGCTTTCACTGTTCTGTAGCAGTTGATCAGTGCTTTCACTGTTCTGTTGCAGTTGATCAGTGCTTTCACTGTTCTGTTGCAGTTGATCAGTGCTTTCACTGTTCTGTTGCAGTTGATCAGTGCTTTCACTGTTCTGTAGCGGTTGATTAATGCTTTCACTGTTCTGTTGCAGTTGATTAGTGCTTTCACTGTTCTGTTGCAGTTGATCAGTGCTTCCACTGTTCTGCTGCAGTTGATCAGTGCTTTCACTGTTCTGTTGCAGTTGATCAGTGCTTTCACTGTTCTGTTGCAGTTGATCAGTGCTTTCACTGTTCTGTTGCAGTTGATCAGTGCTTTCACTGTTCTGTTGCAGTTGATCAGTGCTTTCACTGTTCTGTTGCAGTTGATCAGTGCTTTCACTGTTCTGCAGCAGTTGATTAATGCTTTCACTGTTCTGCAGCAGCTGATTGATGCTTTCACTGTTCTGTTGCAGTTGATCAGTGCTTTCACTGTTCTGTTGCAGTTGATCAGTGCTTTCACTGTTCTGTTGCAGTTCATTAGTGCTTTCACTGTTCTGTTGCAGTTGATCAGTGCTTTCACTGTTCTGTAGCGGTTGATTAATGCTTTCACTGTTCTGTTGCAGTTGATCAGTGCTTTCACTGTTCTGCAGCAGTTGATTAATTCTTTCACTGTTCTGCAGCAGCTGATTAATGCTTTCACTGTTGTGTTGCAGTTGATCAGTGCTTTCACTGTTCTGCAGCAGTTGATTAATGCTTTCACTGTTCTAGTGCAGTTGATTAATGCTTTCACTGTTCTTTTGCAGTTATTTAATGCTTTCACTGTTCTGTTGCAGTTGATCAGTGCTTCCACTGTTCTGTAGCAGTTGATTAATGCTTTCACTGTTCTGTAGCAGTTGATTAATGCTTTCACTGTTCTATTGCAGTTGATTAATGCTTTCACTGTTCTATTGCAGTTGATTAATGCTTTCACTGTTCTATTGCAGTTGATTAATGCTTTCACTGTTCTGCAGCAGCTGATTAATGCTTTCACTGTTCTGTTGCAGTTGATTAATGCTTTCACTGTTCTGCAGCAGCTGATTAATGCTTTCACTGTTCTGTTGCAGTTGATTAGTGCTTTCACTGTTCTGTTGCAGTTGATTAGTGCTTTCACTGTTCTGTTGCAGTTGATTAGTGCTTTCACTGTTTGTTGCAGTTGATCAGTGCTTTCACTGTTCTGTTGCAGTTGATTAGTGCTTTCACTGTTCTGTTGCAGTTGATTAATTCTTTCACTGTTCTGCAGCAGCTGATTAGTGCTTTCACTGTTCTGTTGCAGTTGATCAGTGCTTCCACTGTTCTGTTGCAGCTGATTAGTGCTTTCACTGTTCTGTTGCAGTTGATCAGTGCTTCCACTGTTCTGTTGCAGTTGATTAGTGCTTTCACTGTTCTGTTGCAGTTGATTAGTGCTTTCACTATTCTGTTGCAGTTGATCAGTGCTTTCACTGTTCTGTTGCAGTTGATTAATGCTTTCACTGTTCTATTGCAGTTGATTAATGCTTTCACTGATCCGTTGCAGTTGATTAGTGCTTTCACTGTTCTGTTGCAGTTGATTAATGCTTTCACTGTTCTGTTGCAGTTGATTAATGCTTTCACTGTTCTATTGCAGTTGATTAATGCTTTCACTGTTCTATTGCAGTTGATTAATGCTTTCACTGATCCGTTGCAGTTGATCAGTGCTTTCACAGTTCTGTTGCAGTTGATTAACGCTTTTACTGTTCTGTAGCAGTTGATTAATGCTTTCACTGTTCTATAGCAGTTGATTAATGCTTTTACTGTTCTGTTGCAGTTGATCGGTGCTTTCACTGTTCTGTTGCAGTTGATCAGTGCTTTCACTGTTCTGTTGCAGTTGATTAGTGCTTTCACTGTTCTGTTGCAGTTGATTAGTGCTTTCACTGTTCTGTTGCAGTTGATTAATGCTTTCACTGTTCTGTTGCAGTTGATCGGTGCTTTCACTGTTCTGTTGCAGTTGATTAGTGCTTTCACTGTTCTGTTGCAGTTGATTAGTGCTTTCACTGTTCTGTTGCAGTTGATTAATGCTTTCACTGTTCTGTTGCAGTTGACCGGTGCTTTCACTGTTCTGCAGCAGCTGATTAATGCTTTCACTGTTCCTTGGCAGTTGATCAATGCTTTCACTGTTCTATTGCAGTTGATCAATGCTTTCACTGTTCTGTTGCAGTTGATTAATGCTTTCACTGTTCTGTAGCAGTTGATTAGTGCTTTCACTGTTCTGTTGCAGTTGATTAATGCTTTCACTGTTCTGTTGTAGTTGATTAGTGCTTTCACTGTTCTGCTGCAGTTGATTAATGCTTTCACTGTTCTATTGCAGTTGACCGGTGCTTTCACTGTTCTGCAGCAGCTGATTAATGCTTTCACTGTTCTGTTGTAGTTGATTAGTGCTTTCACTGTTCTGTTGCAGTTGATCAATGCTTTCACTGTTCTGCTGCAGTTGATCAGTGCTTTCACTGTTTTGTAGCAGTTGATTAATGCTTTCACTGTTCTGTTGCAGTTGATTAGTGCTTCCACTGTTCTGTTGCCGTTGATTAGTGCTTTCACCTTTCTGTAGCAGTTGATTAGTGCTTTCACTGTTCTATTGCAGTTGATCAATGCTTTCACTGATCTGTTGCAGTTGATCAATGCTTTCACTGTTCTGTTGCAGTTGATTAGTGCTTTCACTGCTCTGTAGCAGTTGATTAGTGCTTTCACTGTTCTGTAGCAGTTGATTAGTGCTTTCACTGTTCTGTTGCAGTTCATTAATGCTTTCTTTTGAGGCAGTCACGTGAACATCTCTCTCGCGCACAACCGTTTCCTGTAGACTTGTTCATCTTTGCTTCGCCACTCAGTGATGGCGTCGGTTAATAAGTCATATAAATATTGATCACAGTGCAATTTTTTAATTTACAACTACGGGTTTTGCAGCCATGGACAGGGAAGGAGTGGTTGGAGGAGAGTGTCAAACGTGTTGTGTTGAATGATGGTTTTCCCGATCTGTTCAGTGCTAGAGTTCATCCTTTATAGCAATGTTATCTTTCAAATTCAAGTTCTGTTCTTCTCAGCTTTCAGACGCAGTGTCAGCCTTTCATTTCAGATCTGTCTGTGGTGTTGAATTGTAAAAGGTAACGACAACGATTGTTCGGTGAACACAGTAATTTCAGCATAGCTGGTGAGTTGACTATGAAGAGTGAGTAAAGTGAGGTGGCCTACTTCTGATTTTATATGAACCGAAAATGTGTCTAGCTCGTTTTATTCCTTGCATTCTGAAACGCAGATCTAATATGCTTAGTCAAAGATCTTTTAACGGTGCGTTGGGGTATGTGACATTTCTTAAATCACACACACACACACACACACACACACACACACACACACACACACACACACACACACACACACACACACACACACACGCAACGCGCACACACACACACACACACACACACACACACACACACACACACACACACATGCGCGGGCGCGCGCACACACACACACACACACACACACACACACACATGCACGCACGCACGAACGAACGAATGCACGTACGCACGCATGCACGCACGCACGCGCACACACACCATTTATATCCATCTATCTATACATTTATATATATGATTATATATATATATAAGAGAGAGAGAGAGAGAGAGATTTGTGTGTGTGTGTGTGTGTGCCTGTGTCATTGTGGGTGTCTGTTTGTCTGTGTGTTTGTGAGTCTGTGTGTATGTGACAGAGAGAGGGAGAGACAGACAGACAGACAAACAGACAATCAGAGGGAGGGAGAGAGAAGGGGGGGGGGAGACCAAAGCATGAAAGGCACTGTCGTGGAAGTTCGGTTTCACGGGTAGCATATAGAAACAACTGATAGATAGGATTGAGAAAGAGTTACAGGCCTTTCAATGTGATAGTCCCGAACGTGTACTAGTAACGTCGGACACGCTTTGCAAATGGTACGAAGGCTATGTTTCTGCGGTGATTACACGCTGTGTTCGTCATGATTATGCTAAGACATGCATTTTAGTAACTGTGTTACATGCACATAAAAACAACTTCACAGCTATTGCCTTTACGTTTTCAAACATTTCATGAACATTTCAAGAATGATGGTGTCGCAAATGTGGACAAGACCCCAGGTAGCGAAGCCTTCCTTGTTGAAACTGAAACTGAAACTTTAAGCTGTATAGTTTTATGAAAATGTTCTTCATATCTCTCAGACACAGATGAATTAAGAATTTTTTTTAGTGAAATGTTGGACCACACTGCTGATTTCGTAAGATGACTGATTTTTCCCCCTCCTTCTCGTGACATAAGTGATTTCACATTCTGGTTGTTGTAACGGATACACATTACACATTAATGGCCGACGACTACATAATGAGACAGAGTGAGTGGGGGAAGCCTGTTTCGTTCAGTCAACTTGATTCCTGGCCGGGGGGGTAGTGATGCATAATTCACCTGTCCAGGATTAATCGATCTTCATTAGAGACTTGGTGAAGAAAGAGGCGGTACAGGAAAGTGACACAGAAGAGGAGGAAAAGAGAACAACTTCTTAGATGCACAGGCCTGTATAGGAAAATGAACACTGAACAGCTACCACTGACGTTGAACCATTATTGATATTATATTTCAGCATCAAAGTGAAGAAAGCATCTCTTACTGGTATGAACTTGATACTTTTAACTACATACTTGAGCTCTGTATGGCAAGGGAGGAAGGAGAGAGGGGGAGGGAGGGCGTAGAAGGTTGGGGAGATTGAAAGGAGTTGGGGGGGGGGGGGGGGGAGAAAGAAAACCGAACGCGACGTGGTGCAATGTCAGCTTGCTGTTCTTTCAAAAGGAAAGGTAGTTTGATTGTAGAATAAATGCCGACAGAAGCCGAAGCAACATAATTTTTTTTTTTTTTTTTTTTTTTGGGTGGGGGGGGGGGGTTGTTGTTTGTTTGTTTGTTTGTTTTGTTTTGTTTTTGTTTTGCACAAGAATTTAAAAACACTCAATTCCTAACCTCTCTTTCCTTCCCATCCTCGTCCCCTATCTTCCGGAAATTCTATACCAGTCACTTCCTCTTTTAAGTTTCTCTCTTAAGCTCTGCCTGCATTTATGGCTTGCCTTTCTTTTCTGCCGTCCACTGTTTTTCTACGTTCGTGGATCATTCTTCTGTCTTTATTCTTGAAGCTATTAAACTTGTTTTCCCTGGTCACCATTCATAACATACCTGTTGTTGCTTTTTTTTTTTTTTTTTTTTTAAATCTGACGGCTAAGTAGTGAAATCTATACAAACTCGCTGTGTATTTTGCACTGTCTCTTCTTCCACATGACGCTTGTGTGTATTTTCTGTTTCATTCAGATATTGTTCATCATTTTGTAAGATTCTTTTTTACAAATCTGGGATCAAGAATTTACCCGGAACAGCTGCTGCTCTCAACATGGCTTTGTCTTGTCCACCGTCAGGCTGTCAGCCATATACCTATCAAGTCGTTCATTGTTTATGTTGTGTATTTATTTCTCAGGATACAACTTTTTCTCTCTTTTTTTCTTTTTTTTTTTTTTTTTTTTTTTGTGGGGGGGGGGGGGGGGAGCTTTCTTCAGAATGTTCCTTTTTTTACCTTATGGGTTTGGCAGCCCTGATAAGAAGTATTAACTCCGTTGAATCTCTCTTTCTGTGTGTGTGTGTGTGTGTGTGTGTGTGTGTGTGTGTGTGTGTGTGTGTGTGTGTGTGTGTGTGTGTGTGTGTGTGTGTGTGTGTGTTTCCCAGCTCCTGCAACATTTGAAACAGCAAACTACTGACATCAGGCCCATGCACATTTCCTTGCAAGTCAGACCAGTCATGCATGCACACAACCACCTTCGTCAGCACTGTAACCTGCTCAGTGAAGACAAATAACACTGAGCACAAAACAAATATACAGGAGGTCGCCTTGTTTGTTCTGTGTGCTCTGTGTTGTCATTTCTTCTAGGCGATTCGGTGTCCGAAGCAGCATTTGTTTAGAGTTACGGACGTGTATTTATGTCATCATGGGAGCAAGAGTTACATTACCTGTTTGTTATTTACCATAGGACAGGCTTCTGAGACCCACGTAACACTGAGCCCCCACCCCCACCCCCCGTTAACCACGAACAACAGCGCCATCTTGTCCAGTGTATCCCTGACATCCTTACTCTAAACAACAACAAGCCATGGATACCTTCGTACCGTTAGGACCTTCATCCTCTTGCTGATTCTGCTTTGCTGAGGGCTGCACTGTGTTGTGCTTTCAGGTCTTCACAAAGCCCCTCCAACCCTTTTTCCTCAGTCTCTGAGGAAGCCTTCATCTGCTTGAGATTCCTCTTTGTCGCTCGTATGTTGTCCATTTGTAGCTGGCTTGTGGAGTTTTGAGCAGGTGTCCTCATTTTTGGTTGTTTCACCTCCATAGAATTTCACCTCCATAGACGTCCATACAGGTTCCATATTTAGTGTTTCCAAATGTTGTTAGTTTGTGCTCCAGCGTGTTCTTTCCTATCAGCGCCTATTGTTTGTTTGTTGTTGTTGTTTGTTTTTTACTTTTTTATAAATCTAATTTTCCTCCATTTTACTTTTGCATTTACAGGTAGCAGGTTGAATTTCTGGCGTTTGACATTGAGAGCCTGTACAAATTCCCTGTTGAATAATCAGCGTGGATGTCCTAGGCACTGTGATTTTGAATCCTGGCCTTGCTTTTCCGACGTCTTATCTGCTGGCGCAGTGTGCTGCTGTTCTTTCATCAGTGTCTTCATACAGCCCTTTTTCGTTCTGTGGATCTTCATGCCACGCTGAGTGGAGAAATCCCCTCCACAGACACATGGGAATTCTATTTGTTCATTGCTCACGGTGCCTTGTGGATTTCCAGTTGTGTCTAGGCTGGCGCCGATGAATTCATCATTCTCTCCCTCTTTCGGTGAATCCTTGGAGCATCTTTCGTTTTTGGGTGCTAGTAGCAAGTTCGAGAAAGGCAGGGTAGGAAACCAGCCTAAAGAACTCGTAAGTCCGGGAGGTCGCTGGTCTAGCCCCTCGTGTCAGTAGGAAGAACTGTGGGGAGAGCATGACAGCAGAAGGTCATCGGAGAACAACCCCCTCCCCCCTCCCCCCTCCTCCCCCCCCCCTCCCCCCGGCACTCGGACAAATGTTCCGGTCCTAAACTCCTTACACTCAACACTTACAGAAGGCTGGGCCGCATCAGATGAATCCCAGATACAGTTCTGCGGCCGATTTCTTTCTTGTTTACCTTACCGGTGTCGGGCAAAGTCCCTGTAGCTGAAAAATCCCACCTGCGTTTCAGAATACTTCGTTGACATTGGCCACCAAACCAGTCCCTCTGCATTTTAGTCGCACATCACACATCATCAGCCATGTCCTAGTCATGGCCCCTTTGGCACTGGCAGAGCGCCAGCTTTGAATTCATTATGCAGGAATGTTACCTTCAGGCCAAATTGGAGACTGTCCGCCAGCCTGGGGTCAACACCCAGGACTGGTCTCTCTACCCCTGCCATCTTAGCATCCCCCTGTGCCTCCTTACTTCCCTTACTTATGTACACCAGCCTCTGTTACCCCGCTCCCCCGTGACCCTCCCCTCCCCCCTCCCCCCATTTCTCTGCCCCTTCCTCCTCCTCCCGTCACCCATGTTCATCTTTCCATTAATCTGATTATGTATTTATTTACCTAGATACTTAACTGCTCACTTTTTTTTATTTTTTCCTCGCATTTATATAGAAAATGGGATTGCCATGTTTCTTTGTGTGTTCACTTATTCATTTACTTATCGAGTTATATGTATGGAATTATTGTTATTGTTGCTGTTGTTTACGGATTCATTTGTTACTTTATCACTTATTAATATTTTCTGTTTCGTTTCTGCCAATACGATCATGTGCCTCCCACCCTAGCCCACTCTCTGCTTCTTACGTTGACTTAATTTTTCTGCCAGTTTAATTACAAATTTATTCATTGATTGATTTCCCATACCTTTTTTTTTTTTACACAATTTTTTAACCCAAACTGTTGCTATGCCCCTTCTTCCTGTTATTTCGTTTTAACTCTCCATTCATTTATCATTTATTCTTAATTTTTTTTTTTTTTTAATTTCCCCTGCTTCTGCCTAAAAGTACATATACGTGGGACGCTTCTTATGAAAAAGCAACACTCCATGTTAAAAATGAAGCAAATAGAAAGAATGCAAAACGAGCCAGTTGAAACAAACGGTTAAGATATTACCGCCGAACAACATGGACTAACCAATCACAAGATAAAAACAACGCGTTTCGAACTCTTGGGTCTTCTTCAGGGAAGATAAACAACACTAAGGACAACGAAAATGAGGAACGAGCTATCATTTAACTTTGTCAAATTCGGCGCAAAATGGGCGAGAGAGAGAGAGAGAGAGAGAGAGAGAGAGAGAGAGAGAGAGAGAGAGAGAGAGAGAGAGAGGTTATTACATTCGTTTTCTAAAACTAACATACTTCATACTGCTAAGGGTGTTAATTAGACAACAACAACGCATCAATGATATCAACATATTACACACATTTTCGTGATGTGATTACAAAGCATGAATAGAATAAACAGTACTAGAAACAGTTTTTCGTTAGCGACAATGCATTCATAAAACCAGTAATCATGACACTTATTTATCATGATGTGTGTGTGAGTGTGTGTGTGTACGTGTGTGTGTGTGTGTGTGTGTGTGTGTGTGTGTGTGTGTGTGTGTGTGTGTGTGTGTGTGTGTGTGTGTGCACGCGCGCGCGCGTAAGTGCGCATGTGAGAGAGAGAGAGAGAGAGAGGGGGGGGGGAGAGAGACAGAGATACTCAAGGATCAAGATTTAAGGTCGAGATCTACTCCCACGATCTGTCCTTGTCATGCACACATCATAACAGTATATGCCATGCATCCTGGGGAATATACATTAAGAGCACTGCAAACATTTATCAGCCAGTGAAATGGTAAGTAGGTGGAGATAAGCAGAAGAGCAAGAACAAATAAAACAGGAAAGAGAGAAGGGGTGTTGAGGGATTGGGTGGCAGCGACAATTGAGGTTCCTTTCTTAACCACGTTTTCAGATGAGTACATTTTAAAGATGTTACGAAAAAAAGAAAACGGTCTTTGTGTGTGTTTGGGGAAGCGGGGGGGGGGGAGATAGGGAGGGGCGAGGGGATGGGAGCCAGGTAACAGGAAACTGAAAAGGAATGTAAGAGTCATCAATGAACGGATAACCTCTAAGCTCCTCATTCGAAGAAAGGTCCCAGTAATTCCAAAACACATCGCTAATCAGACTACAAGGGTGCTCAGAAGTGCACAGATTTCCGCTACGGTTGAACGAATCCTGGATTCGACCTTGGATCTGGATTCGCACCAACATGTAAGAAAAAATACTGTGTTATAAGTAAGAACTGGAAGAAGAAAACAGGTTGGAAGGCAAATGTTTTACACTTCTGTGAGCAAGTTACTTCACACATTTAAAACATGTATTTTCTGCCAGGGGAAGTAACAGTCAGTATAGACTGAAAGAGATACTTCACTTATGTCCGTTTTTTTTTTTAATAAGACAGGGAAAACATGATGAAAAATATTGTATCGCCAGTAAGGTTTTCCATTCCAAAAGAATACAGTTAGTTATCAATTCGTTAAAATTAGATATTCACTGCTCGTGTTCAGTTGAAAACTTGTAATGATTTTGCCTAACCGCCCCTGGAACCGCCGGTTGATCTGGACCAAGATTTGATGAATGTATTCTTCACGACTTTTTGATATTTTGATCTTAGCTAAAAGGCCGATACTTCCACCAAATACTAATAGGATTCAAACTGATTCATCGGGCAGATAGGCGACTCCCAGCAATGGATTGTGGAATGCACAGAGTATGGTGAGATACAAAGGACATTATGGTCGTCCACTGCATCTGACTCCGTCTCCAGCCGCCTTTACCCTGTCTTGCTGCTGAACTCAGATGGTTTTGGACGAGGGTGTGAGGTCGACAAATTGCGCACTGCTCATAACTTTAAACAAAGTCACTGCGCAAGTCGTTTTCATCATCATTCATCCCTGTTCACTTTATCCCTATCTCATTCCTAAGTCCTGTGGCGATGGGCGAGCGACGAAGTGGCAGGTGTGGGTACACTGGCAAATGTTTAGAATGGAAGAGGCATCAGCCTAGAGACCAAGCTGAGGGTAAACATAGCAGTTGTTTTCCCCACACTCCTCTAAGCATGTAAAACGTGGTCAGTGTACCAGTGGCATGCCAAGAAGCTGAATCACTTCCACACAACCTGCCTCAGAAGATTGTTAAACATAAGATGGCAGGACAAAATCCCAAACACAGAGGTGCTCGACCACACAGACATGCCGAGCATCCACACCGTCGTGATGCTGTCGCAGCTGCGATAGGCCGATCATGTAGCTCGCATGCCAGACCACCGACTACCCAACAGACTCAAGGAAAGCGTTCCCGTGGAAGACAGAAGAAATGCTTCAAAGACACTCTCAAAACATCATTGAAAGCGTTTAACATCAATCCTGACACATGGGAACAAACTGCTATCGATCGTGCTAGATAACCCTACTCTATTCACAAAGGTGTCAGTTTATGTGAAGAAAGGAGGACAGCTGCAGTGCAACAAAAGAGACAGGCAAGGAAAGCCTGCACCAGCAAGCCAGAGCAGGTGTCCCACATTCCATGTCCAAGCTGTCACCGCACATTTCGTTCATGCATCGGCTTGATCAGCCGCCCGCGTATCCACAAATCATCTCAACCCTACCCTCCCCCCTTCAACTCCAAGATGGCTGAAGTGGTTCTCGTCGACTGGGCGGACGAGCAACAACACACTTGAACATAGAAGCAGATCATTTGACAAACACACCACAGATGCACGAAAGTCATGACTCTACCGCCATTTGTCGGATGGACTTTTCTGTGACCAGTTGCTGTCCGGCAGTGACAACGTGACCTTGACCGACGGTGATGGGGTATGGGGTTAGGCTGTGCTTCGCTCATTTGTCATTCTTAGAGTCATCAAACTTTGCATTACATTGTTTTCAGCTTACTTTACATCGATTTCAGTTGTGTTCTTTACTATATACTGTGTTTACTGGCTTAATCTAAGATCAATCAATATCTACTAGAATTAGAATAAGTAATTTCAAAACATTTGAGCGGCATGTTATGGAGTGTAAGAGTGTATATGTACTGTATATACGTGTATAGTAATACGAGTTCAACCTTTGTGTTTCTTTCTGTATGAGTAGTTTCGATTTTTTTTATTTTCTTTTTTCTCGTGGTCCTGAAAGAATTTTTAACATCCCTATATCGTTTCGGATTGAATTTAACAGTAAGTTTTTGATATGTGGAGGGCTTGTCCGGGTCCTGTGTTACATAATCCTTCCTCTTCGACCTCCGTCCCCGCTGTCCTCCATGATAATTTCAACGTTTCTCAAAACTATCACTTTTACGACCAGTCTTTACATTGGCAGTGTACGGCAGGGACTGTAAAGAGAAGAAAAGAGGAAAAAGAAATGATCTATCCACCAAGTTTTGTTAAAATTACTTGAACAGTTTGTA
>CM065715.1:43895494-43907994 GCA_033310375.1 Conus canariensis
CCGGGTTTACCCCCTGCTTATGTGAGGGGTACTGAGCTCATTTTATATCCCTGTGACCACCAATAAATCTCCAGAGTAAGTCATGAAAGAAGACACTTGCATTTCATTACTTTCCTGCCAGTGTAGTACCTGCATGTTAACGCTGAATACAGAACAGGTATATGAGAGAGAGAGAGAGAGAGAGAGAGCGAGAGAGAGACAGAGAGACAGAGAGACAGAGAGACAGAGACAGAAAAATAGACAACACAGAGAGAGAGAGAGAGAGAGAGAGAGAGAGAGAGAGGAGAGAGAGAGAGAGAGAGAGAGAGAGAGGTTTTCAAGACAGCTTTTTCCAAATGACCAAACAAACATACATGTGAAATGAAATTAGACAGTAACAGAATCCTGAAAATAAGACATGATTCATGAACGAGAAAAAGATCAAACCAACAGATCATGTATATGGAGAGGCATGAAGCGCTGAGCTTAAAGTGGTAAGGTAGGTAATCTGACATTTACACTGGTGTGTTCTGAATCAAGAAATGGTTTTGAAATGTCCACCGTGCATTGGAAAGCATTTGCATTTCATAACTCCATTCTGTAGTATGTTAGGACAGATTATTATCATCGACGTTTTCAACGAAGTGTTCGATTTTGTGTCTGGAGTGTTTGTGTGTGTGTGTGTGTGTGTGTGTGTGTGTGTGTGTGTGTGTGTGTGTGTGTGTGTGTGTGTGTGTGTGTGTGTGTGTGTGTGTGTGTGTGTGAGAGAGAGAGAGAGGAGATGATTATAAACATAGCCTTTTGTTGTTGCTACTTCTTTCTACCCGCACTTCCGACAAGAATCAGTCCACCGAAAAAGGGTATCAGCAACACAGAAAGAACTGCAATGTGGTGAAAATGATAGCAGGAACTGCAAAACACTAATCGAACACAGCGCACTAGTCAGAGAGAGAGAGAGAGAGAGAGAGAGAGAGAGAGAGAGAGAGAGAGAGAGAGAGAGAGAGAGAGAGAGAGAGAGAGAGAGACTTGTAACGACCTGGCTTTTTGGTGGCACTGCTTATTTCTATTCACACAACTGACAAGGATCAGTCCACCAAACGAGTATTTGCAACACGGAAAAGAGCTGTGGAATATAGTAATAACAGGAACTGTAAGCCGTTAGTCAAACACAACACATGGCAGAGACAGAGAGAAAGAGAGAGGGAGACAGACAGACAGACAGACAGACAGACAGAGACAGAGACAGATAGACAGATTCAGAGAGTGACAGGGACAGACAGAGACAGAGAGAGACAGAGACAGAAAGAGACAGGGACAGAGAGAGAGAGACAGAGGGACAGAGAGAGAGAGACAGAAACATAGAGAGACAGAGAGAGGGACAGAGACACACACGGAGACAGGGTGAGAGAGAGAGAGAGATTGGGTGAGAGACAGACAGACAGGCAGACAGACAGACAGACAAAGTCAGAGAGAGAGAGAGAGAGAGAGAGAGAGAGAGAGAGAGATTTACTGCCAGCAATTCGGTTCACCGTGATCTGATCGCAGTGCACTCAAGTGTTGCTAGGGATCGACTCTGTCCAGGGGTGTTCGATTTCTCTGCCACCACCTCCACTCCACCCCCTCCTCACCCATCTCCATCTCCGTCCCACCCTCCCAATCTACCTGGTTCTGTATACCTGGGGTAAGTCAGTGGATTGTTAGGAAGGACTAGGGCTACCAGACTGCTCAGCTGGTTTGCTAGTTGACTGGTCGAACCATTGCTTGAGTTTGGGGGGGGGGGGGGGAGGGGGGGGAGGAGAGGGAGGACAGAGAAGTGGTGTTTATCTTCTTATATTATGTATTCATGTACCTTTGTTTTCGTCCTTATATATTTAATGATATACATAAAATATTCACTGGCAGCACGTGTGTGAAAGAATAAATTCTATTCGGTCGTAACCACTAATTAGACTTGAGAATAGGACTTCTCATTACTTCCTCCACGATGATCATGATTTCACACCCGTGTGGGCCCAGTTTGAGGAGATCAGTGATTGTTTGCTCTTCATTTTCCTGGTCTTGGATGTTGTTTTCTCTCGCCTAAAGAAGACCAAACAGGTCGAAACGCGTTGTATTTTGTCACGTAATCTGTTTGTCTCTTTCGTTCTGCGGAACAGTAAATCTTCTTTTAAGTTTGTTTCAATTTCCGCCTGCTGTCACCTCACTTTGAAACCAGTTCATCCGTGTCTTTGGTTTGTTCGTTTGTTTGTCTATCCGTCAACAAGAAGACGCATTTTTTTTTTCTTTTCCCTTTTTTTTTTTTCTGCGTACGCAGGCTGATACTCCTGCGGACACTCCCTATATGGACAGGCAAATATTAAACCCATCAGCCCAACAAAGGGAGTGGAGTTTTGTGTGTATGACCTTTTTTTTTTTTTATCCCGCCATTAAGGCAGCCATACTCCAGCTTCGGGGATGGTGCATGCTATGTGTAACGTGTCATCCATACCAACGGCCAAACTGGCCTTCTCTTCCGAAAGTTGGTGATGGGATTTTACGTGTGCGCAAGATGTTATGCGTGCGTTCACACACGGAACCTCGGTTTATAGTTTCATTCGAAAGATTGTATGGGAAATGGAGTCAGAACCAATGTTAACTCCGAGGGAAAAATCCCCCTGTACCGAAACGGCTCGGCGGAGATTCAAACCGGCAACCCCAGGATTACGAGTCTGGCGCTCTACCGCTGAGCTATTCCGGCCCCCAACTGATTTGAATAAAACTGAGTAACAAGATGCAAAGCATATAAACGTACTCCCAATTTAGATCTATCTTGAATATGCGTGTAAAAAAAAAAGAAAAAGAAAAAAAAAAGTCACAATCAAATTGCGTGAGAATAATAATAATAAAAAGTCACAATCAGGCATGCGTCATAATGTGTTTCGCCACTGAGATACAAAATCGGCGGAGTACTTTTAGAGATATTCCATAAAGAAGAAAACCCGTTTTGGGTCGTTATAGCCGATAGTAGCGGCTATTCTGGTAAAATGAAACATCGGGCATCATTCGTGACCCATAATGAACTTACCTACAAATTTTCAGAAAGATCGGCTGAGAAGTTTTGTCTGGAGCGAGTGGAACACATTTTGACCACGGACAGACAGACAGACAGACTGAAGGCAGCATTTCTTCGTTCCCATTGTAAAATACTCCCTGTTCTATAAGAACTGGGAGTACAAAAAGATGGACTGTGGCCCAATGACAAACGCTTTTCAATTGTAGTGCGGATCCGCTGTATTAAAGAGCCGATTGAGGATCCGTTTTACTTTGGCTAAAAGTCTGCGGTCCAATTGACATTATTCTGGTAGCCTATAAATGAGGGACGAAAGTCGACTGGTAACCACACATTTTTTCTCAGACTGAAGGACCGCGTGTTCGAATCCTGAAGCACCGTGGGTGAAGTGTGAGGCAGCCCTGCTGGTGGCTTAATTAAACCATTTCGTGTATATATGCATATACAAGATCCGACACACGCGATAAAGATCGTGTACTCCCTGTTGGGTTCGATGGATTGTGGAAAATATTTAAGTACCCAGCATGTACGCGGGATATCTGTATTTCCTGTTTTGACCTGTGAAAGCCGTGAAAAATATTCAGATGGGAGCAATGTCATTGTTTAATGTCGCTATGGAAGCATCCGTGCAGTTATGAAAACAATAAGTGAGTTTGTTATTGTTGATACTGCTGCTGTTGCTGTTGTTACTGCTGTTGTGATGTTGTCGTTATTGTTATTGTTGTCGTTGTTGTTTTAAAGTCAGGATTAGCCTCATCCACCTTTGACCACTTTTTTTTTACCATGGAGGATACAATGCAGTGAGCGTGTTTAAACAGACTAACTACAATATGCCAACATAATCAAAGCAAATGAAATCATCAAAGACAAACATGAATGATTTTTGTACACTTTTTTGGGGCGTTATATTTCAGTTAAATTCAGCAGAATGTACTTCCTTGGTGTTAAGATATTGAGAACATTAGATGTAGATTAGGATTACCTGCGAATAATTGTCAGAGTCATCTTTCATAACTTCTTAGTCAGTCCATGATAAAATGAAATTCGTTTCTTTTGATAGTTATACAAGATACGTACAGAATATACTTTCTCTGGAAGCTCTTGAAACGCCCTGTGTGGTTGGCAGGGCTATGATGATTAAAACTTGAAACTTGAACCTGGGGGAGCCATCATTTTCTGCCTGATTCATTCCATTGTGTGTCACTAGAGTGTTGTGATTTTAGAAGTAAAGAAACCTAAGCGTTGTGCGTGAAATTGAAGTGCTTTTCTCAACCAAAAACACGTTTGAAATTTCGGTAAAACAAACAAACACTTGTTAGGCTTTCCTAATGACTCTCTCCAGTATTGAAAGTAGCATTTCTAAACTCTCAAACACATTACTACACACAACAACAAAACGTTGCTTTAAAAGTGACTTAAAGCTTCAAACACAATCAAACAGCGGCAGTAATATTTCTATACACTAACAATTTTTTGTTTAACTATAGGCGAGAATAATATTGGTGGATGCTATCCGGAACCGAGTATCGGTAAATTCCTTTCAAACCGCGGCCACAAACCCCAGCCGCTTCACTGAGTGCCATTGTGACCATCGTTATAAAATCCAGAGAGTCGATTCAACCCCATGATCTAATTCATTATCGCATTCCCTCTGACGAGAGTCTGCAAGTGCCGAAACATGAGATCCGGTTCCGGTATGCAGAGTTTCAATGACGGTTTTCCCAAGTACAGAGCAACTGCCAAAAAAAAACCCATATGCACAACACATCACCGAGGTCATATGACACACACGGTGGGGGAAAGGGGGACGTTAGGATAGTAGTAGGAGGGTATGAGAGATTTGGGGCGCTCTGCATGTTTATGTCAGACAACAAATCAATCTACGGAGACATTAACATCTGCTCACAGTAATTAGATGCCATAAGCTTGCCCAGAACGGGTATGCATCTCGCCATGACTCCTTACCCAAGACCATCCTACAGGGTACAGTGGAATGTATGAGTCCCAGAGGCAGAGTCTGAAATCTTTGAATGGACAATCTGAAGAACTGGACTGAGTATACACCTTGTAGTGCATGATTGAGAACAGAGGGAAATCGGTCACGACACACGTATTATTTACTGTCATGGAACAATGATGATGATGAGAATGATGAAGATGAAGATGATGATGATGATGATGATGGGAATGATGATGATGATGAGGAGGAGGAGGAGGATGACGATGATGATGCAATCACACTTTGCCACAGAAAGGAAAGAGATGACTTATTGAGCGTGTTGCTCCACTGTGCCTTTTATTCCTGAATGTAAAAGCAGTGTTTAGAATTGATTTTATATGTGGTTATGTGTGTGTGTATGTGTGTGTGTGTGTGTGTGTGTGTGTGTGTGTGCGCGCGCGCTCGCGAGGGTGTGTGTGTGTGTGTGCGCGCGCGCGGTGTGTGTGTGTGTGGTGTGTGTGTGTGTGTGTGTGTGTGTGTGTGTGTGTGTATGTGGTGTGTGTGTGTGTGTGTGACAGTGAGAGAGAGAGAGAGAGAGAGGGGGGGGGGGGGGGAGAATGACAATGACTTTAATCATTATCACGCAATGACTCCTCGTTAAAGGGGTAAATATTTTTAAAAAAACATCTAGAATTGACAAAGCGAGGAGAGAAATTGGAAATGAAATGAGGCAGGGAACAGTAAACAATAAACAGTAAACAAGTGGGGTAACTTTTGCTCCCATAAGAAAACCTAACACAGAGTAACTTTTATTCAAGACTGGCACAGCCTTTTAAACTTGAATAAAGTCAGACAAATACAAAGACGAACACAAAGACAAAAACAAAGAGAAAGCACGCTATATGATTCCATGGGGAAAAAAAGGAATGAATACGTAAATAACTGTGCAATATATGAGGTCGCAGTTCCTCTGAACTTAAGAGCTTTACACAAACAACAGAGAGAGAGAGAGAGAGAGAGAGGGGGGTGGGGAGGGGGAGGGGGGATGAGGAGGATGTGTGGGTGTGGCGAAAAGGGTTGGGGTTTTGTGTGTGTGTGTGTGTGTGTGTGTGCGTGTGTGTGCGTGCGTGTGCGTGTGCGTGTGCGTGCGTGCGTGCGTGCGTGCGTGCGTGCGTGCGTGCGTGCGTGCGCGCGTGTGTGTGTGTGTGTGTGTGTGTGTGTGTGTTTAAGAGAAGGGACGGAGGAAGCCTTCCATACAGAGTGAACGCGATTGAATCTCTGTTCGCACTCTCTCCTCTGCCTCGTGACCGACTCAAACTAGCCAGGCTTCCTTTTGTATCCGCTTTGCCCTGCCAAGAGTCGCGCGTGTTCCATGCACGTGACATTCCGGAGCTCTTCTGATTCTGCTCGGAGCGGCGCGCGTCGACATGCATCGCCATCGTGACTTCTCTCCCCCTTGTCAACCGGTTCAGGCTGGCCCACCTCCTCTTCCTCCTCCTCCTCCTACCATCCCCTCCCCCTGCCCCCCCTCCCCCCTTTTTTTTTTTTTTTTTTTTTTTACTCTCGGCACCCATCCCGGCCTCTCTCTTCATGATATGGCCTGCGGGGCCCACACGCACCGACACCTATTGACTTTGCGCTGCGCCGAGAGCGAGTTTTTTTTTTTTTTTTAATCACCTCTACACTCTGACCCTAATTACTCGTGGATAGCCGTGACGGCCCGGTAAGCCCGTGCTGACGAACCTTCGGGTCAAGCTGTCAAGATTGGAAGTGATCAGAGATGTGACTGATGACCTCTCCACCCCTAACCCCCTCTTCTTCCCTCCCTCTCCCTGGACTTGTCCCCCCCCCTCCCTCCCCCCAGCCCCATTCCCACCTCCCTCACTTTCCTCTGTCCTCTTGCCAACACGGGCATACGTCACACACCTGTATGCGTGTACATGTATATTTTACCTCTTCTGGCCATTGTTCCATTGTGACCCGTGTGTGATCGCTTCAGACTGAGGGCAACAATCAGGCACCAGTGTTGTACGTGCATGTCGACTGTGTGTGTTCCTAACGCAAGAAGAGCCAAAAAAACAAAAACAAAAGCCGATTTCAGTACTCTGTGGTGAATCACAGACCAAAATGGTAACGTAGTTCTCTCTCTCTCTCTCTCTCTCTCTCTCTCTCTCTCTCTCTCTCTCTCTCTCTCTCTCTCTCTTCAGGCATAAGATCAACGCAGTCGGTTCTTTGATTAAAAAACATCGTTGAATTTTCTTTCTGTCAGCGTTCATGCTTCCTTTAATTTTTTAAAAAAATTACTCTTTTAATTTTAATTTTCTTTCTACAGGCATTTTCTTGCCCTATTATTATCATTATCATTCTTATCATTATTACATTGTTGTTGTTGTTGTTGTTGTTATTATAATTATCATCATCATCATCATCACTATTATTATTGCTGTTATATTTTGGTTCTCTTACCTTGATTTCCTTACTTCTACTACTAATCATTATTCTGTGGGTGTTCATATTTCCCTGATTTGTTTTTCCTTTTTGTCCCTGAGTGTGATTGTTTCCTTTTTCTCAATGATCCAAAGTGCATCTTCTCTCTCTCTCTCTCTCTCTCTCTCTCTCTCTCTCTCTCTCTCTTTCTCTCTCTTCTTTTAATCACCTTTTTC
The DNA here is from genome assembly GCA_033310375.1 of Conus canariensis. NCBI lineage: Eukaryota > Metazoa > Mollusca > Gastropoda > Neogastropoda > Conidae > Conus > Conus canariensis. The sequence goes on from CM065715.1 coordinate 43,903,125, forward strand.
TTTTGTTGCTCAGCGTGGGTCTATTTCTCTATTTTTGATTATTACCATTTCTTTCTGTGCACAGATATATTTCCTCTTCTTCAATTGGTTTTTTTTTTTTTACTCCAGGGGAATGCATTTCCCTGGTGGGGAAAGGCGTGTGTCATTAATTTGTCTCGTCTTCTTTGTATTGAATGGTGCCCCTGTATTTCCCTATATTTCATAACTCTTATTTTTGCTTTTTTATTCATGGTATTCATGCTTTCTAGATTTTGTTATTGTTTATTCACAAAGGTTTTTTTTGTTGTTGTTCGTTTGCTCGTTAATTCATTTATTTGCCTATAGTCAATGACTTCTCTTTGGATTATTGTTTTTGTTGCTCTACGATTTTGTAGTAAAAGTGTACTATATCAAGGTGGGTATTTCATCATTGGCAGATTTTCTTGGCCTCCTAGATTTTGTTTCAGCTTAGAAGTCATGTGCTCTGTGTGTGTGCATCTGTCCGTGTGTGTGTGTGTGTGTGTGTGTGTGTGTGTGTGTGTGTGTGTGTGTGTGTGTGTGTAAACATGTGCACGTCCATACACACATGTGCGTGTGTCTTTGTATACGTGCATGTTGGCGTGTCTGTCTGTCTGTTAGTCTGTCTGTCGTCTTATTTGTTTATGTCCTCCACGAAAGAGCGCGGTGACTGCAAGACTAGCACGCGTACACACACACACACACACACACACACACACACACACACACACACACACACACACACACACACACTATATCGTCGATCTGGTATTCCCTGCCTCACCCCCACCCTCCATCCGCCCCCCACACTCAGCACGAGAAGGGTTCAATCAGTCATAAACCAGCCAGCCCCTCCCCCATCGATCTGGCAGACAGGTAGAGAAATATACGGGCATAGGAACGTAGGCGTTGGAAACTGGAGTGAGAAATGAGGGGGGTAACAGGGTGGTGGTGGAGGGGGGGGCGTGGGGGCTGAAGAGGCTGAAAACACTTGACCCAGCCGATCTGAACTCCTGGTTCGACAAATTTATAGTCGTCAGCACACAGCGCGGCATTGTTCCTCTCTCCCATGGCGTTTGTGCTATTTGTTTGGTGAGCGCCCTCTCGTCTCATAGTGGATCGGTGTTTGTTGATGTGGAGTGTGAGAGAGGGAGAAAATGGTATCTGGGTGGGGAATGGGATACAGTTTGGGGGGGGGGGGGTGTCAGTGTGTGTGTGTGTGTGTGTGTGTGTGTGTGTGTGTGTGTGTGTGTGTCCATGTGTGTGTGTGTGTGTGTGTGTGTGGTGTGGTGTGGTGTGGTGTGCGTGTGTAGTGTGTGTGTGTGTGTGTGTGTGTGTGTGTGTGTGTGTGTGTGTGTGTGTGCTATATTTTGATGTGTTGAACAACACTTTGTTCTTGGGTTTTATTTTGATGTGTTGATCAATACTTTGTTCTTGGGTTTTATTTTGATAAATACTTTGCTTTAGGATTGTATTTAGATATGTTGATCAACACTATATTTTAGTATTTTGGTGGGTTTTTTTTTATGTGTGTGTTGATCAACACTTTATGCTAGGGTTTTACTTTGGTGCGTTGATCAACACTTTCTTCTGTGGTTTTATCTTGATGTGCTGATCAACACTTTGTTCTTGGGTTTTATTTTGATGTGCTGATCAACACTTTGTTCTAGAGTTTTATTTTGATGTGTGTGTTGATCAACACTTTGTTCTAGGGCTTTATTTTGATATGTTGATGAATGCTTTGTTCTAGAGTTTTATTTTGATGTGTTGATCAACATTTCGTTCTGGGGCTGTATTTCGGTGTGTTGATCAACACTTTGTTTCAGGGTTGTAGTTTGATGTGTTCGATCATCACTTTGTTCTACAGTTTTATTTTGATGTGTCGATCAACATTTTGTTCTAGGGTTTTATTTTGATGCGTTGGTCAACACTTCGATTTAGGGTTCTATTTTGATGCGTTGATCAACACTTCGTTTTAGGGTTCTATTTTGATGTGTTGATCAACATTTTGTTCTGAGGCTGTATTTCGGTGTGTTGATCAACACTTTGTTTTAGGGTTTTATTTTGATGTGTTACACTTTGTTCTAGAGTTTAATTTTGATGTGTTGATCAGCATTTTGTTCAAGAGTTTTATTTTGATGTGTTGATCAGCATTTTGTTCTAGAGTTTTATTTTGATGTGTTGATCAGCATTTTGTTCAAGAGTTTTATTTTGATACTTTGATCAGCTCTTTCGTTGTCCTGGCGTACTCCGTGTGTCATTGGTGTTGTCTGCGTATTTCCGCCTAAGTGTTGCATGGGAGGCTAGATTTGTCTCTACGTAGACATTTTTTGTTTGTTTGTTGTCTGTCACAGACTTCGACCCTTCAAGAGCAGCGTGCTTGGTCTGCATAATACGGGCAGCATGTTTTGTCTGTCTTCAGAGCCAGAGAAGAGCCGGTGACATCTTGACTGCCGACCATCCCATGCCTTGCCACAGCTTCAGACTGTCGTCGTAACTGTTAACATCGATCAAAAGAGAGAGGGGGGGAAAGACAACACTGGAAAAAAAAAAAGGAAAAGGATTAGTTGTAAAAGAATCTTAAAAGAAAAAAAAGAGAACTTTTTTTTAAGTGAAAGTATCCTCACGATGTAGTTTTTGGGCGGATGCAGTATCAGCGATCTTTCTTACCACGCTGTTGGATACACGACTGTGATGATACACTGCTCTTACAACGAGGATGATGACGTCATTTATGTTACTGCGATTGTTTTTTTCCCTTCTGATTTTCGGAAGCTTCCTTTCGACCGATGACAAGACTTCAGTGTGATCATTGACTGTTATTATTTCATCTCGTGTCTGAACGGCATTTTGATGTTACTAATCAAAATACATTTTTAATTGCTTTTTGTTTGAAAGATATTGATTCTCCTAATTTCAGCGCTGCCTAGTGTCTTGAGTGCCTTTTGCCGGATGATTTTTTTTCAATTACAGACGTGATATTCGATAGGTTAAAAAAAAATGATGATATAGTGACATTACATTGTACATTATATAAAACCAAGTTTCAGTTCTGGAACATTTCTTCAAATGTTCGAGCATTGAGGTGGATCCTCTGATCTCTGCGCTGTGTTTTCTTTTTTTCCACGGCTGTGTCAGTGTGGCGGTGAGTAGTGTGATCTGTGACTCACACTGTCTGACCTTGGCGTCACCGTGTGGTGACACCGACAACTAAGACATTTACTGCCAGTGAAGAGGGTTAGAAATCGACGTCCGCGTGTCCTGTACTGTGGTGGTGCCAGGCCCCGAGTTGTGAACTGAAGGCTTAACCACGGAGGGACCTGACATCAGTACCATTGATTCCTGGCAGCCCTGTTCGTCCCTGAGTATACCATTTGATGAGAGAAAGGAATACTGGGCTTCTGCTGACTCAGTGTTTGGTGTGTGTGTGTGTGTGTGTGTGTGTGTGTGTGTGTGTGTGTGTGTGTGTGTGTGCAAATCGTTTGGAAACCTCTCTTTCAGTTCTTCGTAGTGCGAAAAGGGCTCTGGTAGTGCGTTTACTAAAAATCCCCTGCGGACATTTCGTATTTTAAAAAGGCTATCTGCTACATTTATTAATTTTTCGGCGTAAAGGGAACAGTACGTGTGAGTTTTTATTGAACTGATCCTGCATTTTCAGTACTCGGATTGAAGTGTTTGAATGAAGTGGGAAGACTGTTCTACATCTATGATTCACGTAGTTTCTGCACTTTCTGAACATGTACGTCCGTCAAGTTGATGGGACGTTAATTTCAGCATTCATCCGCTGTTGTGCGTGTTTGTCTGTGCGGATTACTGACAACTGGCTGTGATCGTCCTTGCTTCTGTCTGCAAGTTTCTGGAATCCCTCATCCTTTCTTCCTGCTGTTACCATGGCATCAGCATCTCTTGTCGTCAGTCTGCTCCTGATCGCTGCTTTTCGATCATCTGGTAAGTGTGGGAACAGAGTAAACGAAGAACAAAGTCGATGTGTGTGTGTGTGTGTGTGTGGTGTGTGTGTGTGTGTGTGTGTGTGTGTGTTGTGTGTAGAGAAAGAGAGAGAGAGAGAGAGAGACAAAGAGACAGACAGACGAACAGAGAGACGTAGAACGAGACAGAGAGAGATAGACAGACAGACAAACAGAGACAGAATGCCGGTTTTTTTTTCTGGCAATGCACTCTGTCTGTCTGTCTGTCTGTATGTCTGTCTGTGTTTCTGTCTGTGTGTCTGTGTCTCTCTCTCTCTCTCTCTCTCTCTCTCTCTCTCTCTTCTCCCCTCTTCTCCCCCCCCCCCTCCCCCCCCCCCCCCCCCCCTAGCTTTCTCTCTGCTTAAATCATTCATCTGTGCGATATTGTACAGCACTGTGTTTGACACACAAAAATTACATGTGGATATAAACAGTGTTCTGAGAACTAAAGACATTGTCACATAAATTCACTGTGATGAACATGACACAACATGTCACAGTCGTTTGTGACAGAAACATTGTCTGATTTCCACATCTTTATAATTTCGCACAGTAGTTCTCTTATAGTGTTACACCATTCAAGGCATCAAAAATGAAATTATCAGAGCGTTGTGTATGTTTCAATACAAAAAAAAGGTCATACTAGTGTTAGAATTGTATTGCACGCAGAAATGTCGGACTGGATTAGAATTGTATTGCACGCAGAAATGTCAGACTGGGTTGACATTGTTGCAGACCAGTGCGGTCCGGGTTCCAACTTTCCCACTGCGAAAATTCTGGAAACAGAAGCAGCAGGTATCTGTCTGTCTGTCTGTCCATCTGTCTGTTTTTCTGTCTGTCTGTCTGTCTGTCCTTGAATATTTGTCTGTCATGTACATACGTGTCTCAATATACCCGTCAGTTTGTTT
>CM065715.1:43912994-43915494 GCA_033310375.1 Conus canariensis
AGGTTGGAGGACAACATCTGGCAGTGGACAGTCCAGTCCCTCACCAGCTCTCATAGGGCTGCAGAAAACCCCAACAGATGGAGGGAGAGTGCCAGGGAGTCATCAGGGGACATAGGAAGTCATCAGGGGCGATGTCAGAAATTAAGTCCTCAGGGAAAATTGTCAGGAAGTCATCAGGGGAAATTGTCAGGAAGTCATCAGGGGAGATTGTCAGAGTCATCAGTGGAAATGTCACGAAGTCATCCGTGGAGATGTCAGGAAGTCATCAGTGGAGATGTCAGGAAGTCATTAGGGAAGATGTCACGAAGTCATCAGGGGAGATGTCACGAAGTCATCAGGGGAGATGTCAGGTTGTCATCAGTAGAGATGTCACGAAGTCATTAGTGGAGATGTCACGAAGTTATCAGGGGAGATTTCAAGAAGTCATCAGTGGAAATGTCACGAACCCATCAGTGGAGATGTCAAGAAGTCATCAATGGAGATATCAGGAAGTCATCAATGGAGTTCACGAATTCATCTGCGGAGTTGTCACTAAGTCATCAGTGGAGATGTCGCAAAGTCATCAGTGGTACCACAGCAATCCTTACCCTGGGTTACTATACAGGCAAAAAGACAAACCAAGGTCACTCGGTAAGGGACTGTGACTTTAAGAGCCGTGGGGAACACAGCTTGAATGATGCACGAGTTCTTTGTCCAGATGTGGGAGGTTTGTCGTGGCCCTTGTGTTTGAGTACTAAAAAAAACGACGTTCTTGCTTTACTTGCAATACAGAAAGTGCATTTTTTTCATCGTTACAGAAAGCGGTGTCAAATTCATCAAATTTCTTCACTAGCGGATGAGATGTCAGTGTGCCTCCTGTGTCACAAATCACAAGAATAGGCTCGTGTTATCAATATTCCCGTGTTTGGGGGAGACAATTATCTGAATATAAAATATCATTGTTTGACCAAAATGTTGGCATAAAATTTGTCATTATTTGTGGGGTTTTTTTTAAGAATTGTCTGTTGTGCTTGGGGGAGATACATCTGTTTATGAGATATCATTGTTTGACTAAAAAAAAATGTTGGCATAAAGCGTGTCATTATTTGTTTGTTTGTTTGTTTTTAAAAAAGACTGTTTTACATCTGTCTCAGCTCCATTGAAGGAGATATTGGTGTCCTCATGTCTGTGTGTCAGAGAGTACCAGCGATTTTCGTTGAATGTACGTCAGTACCAGCGGTTTTTGTTTGACAAATGAGCGGTTTTGTTTGTCAAACCAGCGGTTTTTGTTTGTCAAATGAGCAGTTTTTGTTTGTCAAATGAGCAGCTTTTGTTTGTCAAATGAGCAGTTTTTGTTTGTCAAATGAAAAGTTTTTGTTTGTCAAATGAGAAGTTTTTGTTTGGCAAATGAGCTGTTTTTTTTGGCAAATGAGCACCTTTTGTTTGTCAAATGAGCAGTTTTTATTTGTCAAATGAGCAGTTTCTGTTTGCCGGATATATGTCTGTACCAGCTCTTTCTGTCGGTCGAATGTGCGATAGTGCCGGCGGGGTTTGCTTTTTTCGAATGTAGGTCAGTACCAGCAGTTTTTTTTCCAGATATACGTCAGTACCAGCAGTTTTCGAGTATCGAATGTTTTTCTATGTTTAATGTACGTTAGTACCAGCACTTTTTGTTTGTCAAATGTATGTCAGTACCAGCAGTGTTTGTTTGTCGAACTGACGTCAGTAACAGCACTTTTGTTTTGTCGTCAGTACTAGCAGTTTTGTTTGTCGAACGTGCGTCAATCAATACGAGCAGTTTTTTGTTTGACCACAGAAGCCAGGACGGGTGTGTATGTTATGAATATGTTCCATCTTTCAGCACCAGAGGTCTTTTTGCTGCACTGAGAAAAAACTGTTGTGAAGTCATGATGATTCCTGTCTGTGTGTTTGGTGGAAGAGGAATCTTTCGAGGTGTCTTGGTTAAACTGAGGAAGACCAATTAGCATGACATGATGTCCATGTTTCAGGGAGAAAAGTTGTCTGTGCTGAGTTATACAGTGGCCTGTCACGTCACCGGCAATCCTGACGTCGTGAGTTCCTTCTGACCCCTTCTTGTCCTACTTCTGGTCCATCGTTCTTCTTCTTTTTCCCTTCATCTGCATCCTCTTTCTTCATCCTGCTTCTTAAACCTTCTTCTTCTTCATCTTTCTTCTTTGCACTGTTTCTTTCGTTCTTCTTTTTTCATACCTCTTCCTCATTCTTCTTCTTCTTCTTCTTCTTCTTCTTCTTCTTCTTCTTCTTCTTCTTCCTTCATTTTTCTCCCTCTTCATGTTTTTTTTTTCTTCATCTTTCTTCTTCAATTTCTTTCTTCAGCTTTCTTCTGCTCCCTCATTTATTTTGCTTTGTCAATCTCTCTCTTCATTCTTCTTCTTCATACTCCTTCTTTATCGTCCCTCCTCATTATCTTCTTCGTTTTGTTTTTCTTCATCATCGTTCTTTATTTCCTTCCTTCATTCTTCTTTCTCCTCCTCCTTCATCT
>CM065715.1:43917994-43935494 GCA_033310375.1 Conus canariensis
TTTCCTCATTCCTACATTTTGTTTTTCCTTTCTTCTTTCCCAGTCTCTGGTTTGTTTTTGTTTGTTTTTTCTTTCTTCATTTCTTTCTTCTTTCCTTTCTTTCCTTTCTTTCTTTCTGTTATTTCCTCTTCTGTTCATACTTACTTTCTCCATTTCCTTCCGTTTTTCTTTCCTTCCTTCCTTCCTTCCTTCCCTCCTTCCTTCCTTCCCTCCTTCCTTCCTTCCTTCTGTCCTTTCTCCCTTCTCTCCTTTCCTTCTGTGCTTTCGCTTTTCTTTCTTTCATCTTTCCATTGGCCATCCTAAATTCTGTCTGTTCTTCTTTCCTTCCTTTTATTCTTCCCTCCCATCTTTCCTTTGTTTTCTTTTCCCGTTTTCTTACTTCTTTCCTTCTCTTTCTTCTTTTCCTTCCTTCCTTTCTTCTTTCCTTCATTCATTTGTTCCTTCCTTCTTTTGTTCGTTATTCCTTGGTATGTGTTTATTTTGAACTTTTTTAACTGGAATCTAGGAATGATAAAATCTGTTGATTTTAAATGCAGATATATGGGAAATGACATATGGTCCACTATATTATGTGTAGCTTTAGCAGTAGTAGCAGGTAAGATTAATGTTGCCTTGCCTTGCCTTGCCCTGCCTGCCCTGGCCTGGCCTGGCCTGGTCTGGCCTGGCCTGGCTGGCCTGGACTGGCCTTGCCTTGCCTTGCCTTGCCTTGCCTTGCCTTGCCCTGCCTTGCCTGGCCTGGCCTGGCCTTGCCCTGCCTTGCTTGGCCTTGCCTGGCCTTGCCTGGCCTTGCCTTGCCCTGCCTTGCCTGGCCTTGCCTGGCCTGGCCTGGCCTTGCCCTGCCTTGCTTGGCCTTGCCTTGCCCTGCCTTGCCTATCTTGACACGGATATAGGTAGCAGAGGCACCACTGAAAACTGATGAAGAGAGGCCTGTGCAATCCCTGATGTTGTCCTCCCACCTCTTCTGTCGGACTCTTTTATCCCCCTCCCCCGCCCCCTATCCCTCCCCTCCACACACACACACACACACACACACACACACACACACACACACATATATATATAATATATATATATATATATATATATATATATACACCAGGTATGTTACTGCATGGATTTTTTTCCCAAGAATACCAGAAAAATTACGAGTCTGTCGCTGGATAAACAGATCAACAGTTTTCTCGTTAGGGCCGATAAAACCTGTGTTTCTTCTTCTTCTTCTTCTTCTTCTTCTCTTCTTCTTCTTCTTCTTCTCTCTCTCTCTCTCTCTCTCTCTCTCTCTCTCTCTCTCTCTCTCTCTCTCTCTCTCTCTCTCTCTTTCTGTGCTATGATGACGGTAGTGGTGGTAGTGATGATAATGGGGATGATAAAGAGTGTCGTGGTAGTAATGATAGTGATTCTGATGGTTATCATGATGACAGTGGTGGTGATGATGATGATGATAATAGTAACGGTGATGGTGGTGCTTGTGTTGGTGATGATAATCATCGTGGTGGTAGTAATGATGGCGATGATGATGATAACAGCGATGATGATGATGGTCATGATGATGATAATAGTGATGATGATGATGATGATGATGATGATGGTGATGATGATGATGATGATGACGACGACGATGATGATGATGATGATGATGATGATGATGATGATGGCAGGACACCGAGGTGAATACACTGGTGCTCAGACTGAGGGATAAGGCCATCGACAGTGACGTGGTCACGTCCAGCCCCAGTGACATCCACGAGTTTAACATGGAGGCCCATCCTTTGTCTTCGGTAACAGGAGAAAACACACGCGCGCACGCTCGCACGCACTTACACACACGCGCGCGCGCGCGCGCGCGCGCGCGCGCGTGTGCGCGCAAAAGCCAAACAAAACAAACCAATGCAAAAATAAACAAAACAAAACAAAAGAAACAAAAGTATTGAAACACAGCAAAGCAATGCCAAAGTGAAATGTTGACACCCATCATATGAGCTTTTGGCTCGTGGAATCTCGTGTCTTTTTTTTTTCTTCTTCTAAAGACAAGGACGCTAAAGATTATCAATGTCAGCTAATGTCCTACATCAAACGCTAGAATCCTCTGCCTATGATTACAGGACATATCCAGAGTGACAAGAGTAAGGCTTCAGAAATGGTGCACGGTTCTTTCTTCTTTTTTTTTTTTTTGTCACACAGTATATATTTTCACTTTCAACAAAAAAAGACAGAACCGATTTTATTAAGGCTTGGTGGGAAAGTGGAATATGGCTTTAAGAGCAAAACGATTCCATTTTAGTGTGCGAATCCGATTCAGAAAGGTGGATCCAGATTTTTTTTTCTGTCTTTTTTCAACAAGTTAATGCATTTTTTCGATGTTTTAAGAAACAATGAATATATCTCAATTTTCTTTAAAAATGCAGGTTAACTGCAAGTAATTATACATATTAACATGTAAGATTTGGTGTGTTTTCAGATCACAACGCATATCCAGTGAAAAAAAAAGGTAACATTCATCAGGGGGCGAGCGGTTAGGAGAAGGATCTAAGCGTTTGGCCTCGTTGGAGGTCTACGTTTTCCCAAGTTCCCTTCTGGCTGTTTGTTATTCAGGTCTCCCGCTTTATTCAGAGGTTCTTCAGAAGGATCTAGGTATGTTCTAGAATGTCAATCCTCAGGCACTACACTGATCATGTTTCTTTTCCTTGTTGCTCACGCAGACCCACAACATGTCTGACCTCTTCTCCATGGAGGACAAGCAGGACGGAGAGGTCAAGGTCGCCCTGATCCTGGACTTCGAGAGTTTCCCGGAGCCTGATGAGGCTTATGTGGAGTACAGAATCACAGTGTGGGTGAGTCAGTGGGAATGTCTATGTCACCATCATAGGAAGTTTGTCACCGTATCAACATACACAACACAAAATGCATGTCAGCAAGAATGTGGTCCGTAGTCAAACTCCGTAGAAAAATCCTCTCTGATCGGAAATTAAAGAAATATGAATAGGAAGAAAAACTTTTTTTAAAATATGGGTTGTGCTATACTACGTGTATCTTCGCTCTGAAGAGCTACCCGAATTTTACACACGGAAATCCAATGTGACGATGAAGTTGTGCAAAACAATGCAATACTGTGACAAGTCGTATTCCTGTGTTAGTAGCATAATATTTGGCATCGCTCATGAACTTCTATTAGTTTAACGTTCCCATCTCCATCCTCCACCCCACTTTCATCCCCTGCCTCGACTACCTCGGTCCTGTCCGCATCCACGTGCCAGATCATCCTCCAAACTAGTATGCTATACATACACATCATGTGAGCTCTTCTGCCTACTATTGTCTTCATTTTTCAATGACAGCAAAGGAGTGCATGCATTCGGGAGTACGGAGTGGCACAGACCTCGGTCTGTTGTGCATCATGACAGTTTGTGTGGCACCGTTGCTAAATGTGTATGTAGTTGGTCCTCCTTGTGTTGTTTGTTCTTTTCACGTTGGTATGTATGTTCAACAGTCCACGTGTTGGGTTCACTTGCGTGTGTTTGGTGTCCGGCCGTCTGAAGGCTGGTGTGTTTTTGTTCATTGCCAGATGTTGTGTTTGTGTGGTTGTTGGGATGCCTTCAGCTTCGTGTTACAAATATCTCCACGGATGATATGTTTGTTGTTAGTTCTGAGTGTGTAGTGCGTGGATACACGCTGTGTATCCCCGAAAACAAAACAATAATGGATTTTTTTTTTAAACCTGTCAAGTAGGCAAAAAAGGTCTCATCATTGGTGAGCCTCGAAATTCTAGCCTACAACCGAGAAAGACGACTACGATCTCAAAGAAACACTGGCATCAACAGTTGTCACGTGCTGTGCTGTTGACTGTGCATTGTGGCAGGACCTGTCCCGGTGGAACACCACCAGTAACCTCACCATCTACATCCTGGACGTGGACGACCAGCCACCCTACTTCTTCTACCCGGGCTGTGGCCGTGCTCCCTGTGAGGTGGTCTACTCCTGTGATGTGCCTAGCGACTTCACCGTAAGTGCGGAGTGCCTTGGCTTAATATCTATCTGAGTTGTGTTCAGCATCTTGCCTGACTATGACAGCTGCTATACTGTCTCTTCTGTCGCAGATATGTTATGAAATTAGTAGAGCTGTAATCAAAATCATGCATGTTTAACTCGTTTTGTGTGTTTGTCTGTGTGACCGTGTGACTTCTTGCTTTTTATTCACATCCACAATTTTCATCTGATATTCTCCAAATTTGACACACCGTCTCATTAACATACTAGGAAGATCAACAATAAACTATTTTTGTAATAGACAGCAGCATCGGTCGTTTTTTGAATAGCGACGAGAAACGATGCTGGCATTCGAAGTGGGTATAGGGGAAAGGGAGAGTGAGGGTGGAGAGGGTGGGGGCGGGTGGATGGAGAGAGAAAGAGGGGAAGGGGGAGAAGGAGAGGAGAAACAGGTGGAAAGGAGTAGGACGGGGGGCGGGGAAGGGGGGGGGGGCAGTGTTTGAAGGCAGGTCACTACATAGGCAGCTATATTCCGTCTTCATGGAAAACGTTGTTTGAATTGATTGTGGCAGGGCGTGGTGACGACGATGGCCCCGGCTGATATCACGGCGCGGGATGGGGACACGCTCAACTACAACGTCACCTATCACATCAGTAGTGGTCAGTGCTGTGACATTGCATTGACAGACATGTCATGTCCTTGATGGACCAAATGCCTTAACGGATAGAACGCGTTTTGACGGACGCAGAGAGATAGATAACGTCACTGAATCAAAGCTAGCGAAGTAACATACGTTTCATAACATCTGTTTCCTAATGTTCTTTGTCCCCTTTGGGGCTTGCTGTCTTGATAAGACGGTGACACACGCTCTTTTAAACTGGATCTCTCTCTCTCTCTCTCTCTCTCTCTCTCTCTCTCTCTCTCTCTCTCTCTCTCTCTCTCTCTCTCTCTCTCCTACGTACACACACACACATACCACACATACACACGCGCACACACACACGCGCTCACACACACGCGCCTACACCACACACGCGCTCACACACACACACACACACACACACACACACACACACACCACACACACACACACACACACACACACACACACACACACACACACACACACACACACACACACACACACCATTATTTCCTCTCCTGATTGAAAAAAAAGACAAGAAAACAAAACTTGCATCCATATAGGAGAAACACAAGTTTCCAGCACTGCACGCAGACAATGACCAGTGGCACTGTCCATGCTGTTGTTGCTGTTGTTGTTGTTCAGCGACAGGCTTGCCCACCGCCCCCGCAGACTTTGCCCAGTACCTGGACATAGACAGCCAGACAGGGGAATTCTCCATCCTCACGCTGGAAGGGGTCTCCACTGAACAGCTCTTCGTCATCATCAGGGTCAGTCAGTCAATCAGTCAGTCAGTCAGTCAATCAGTCAGTTAGTCAGTAAATCAGTCTCTCAGTGAGTCAGCCATCACTTCAGCCGCACAATCTTCAGTAGGTTTTTTTTTTTGTTTGTTTTTTTGTTTTTTGTTCTTCTTTTCCATCCTCTAAGCATTTCAGTTCAGATCTGTATACTTTGTTATATTCTGTACGCTAGTACTAAAAAGAAAAGTTGTTGTTGTTGTTTTTTATTACGTTGCCAAAAAATGTGTTTAATGTTGTATTTTGTAAACCATTTTTTAAGATTTTTTTTTATTACACTACGTTGCCAAAAAGGTGTCGAATAGAAAATGTGGATGCGCATGTTTCAATCAGTTCTATCAGTTTCAAAATTAACATGCAGTGGCATTCATTCTTATTCTCAAATGTAAATCATCATCAAACAAAAAGTCTTCAACTTTAAAGGAAGATACATTTTCAGTGAGAAAAAAAAAATGTAGATCAAAGAAGGTCCGAAGGTACATCGTTTTTCGGGGTCATACTCTATTCTCAAATAAGAAAAGAAAAAGAAGCACTGAAAGGTGCGAGTGGGATCCGCAAAAGTGCTGTCCTCAACTGCCGAACCAACCAGCCGAGAATTTACACACCATTCATTTTCTCATTGATTCCCAAGCTATAAACATACTATACGACATAATTATTCTATATACACTTCTAGGAAACTTCCTGGTTCAAAACTGCTTGCATGGGGAAAAATAAATCTTAAGATATACTTTGAAAGCAGGTAAGATGTACTGATCTTGTAAACTGGGAGGCAGAGAGTTCCAAACTGTTGGGATGGCAAGATTAAAGGGACGTTCACTAAAGGACGTGAGGTTTCGCTCTGGAATCTTGAGGAGGTTTTTGACTCAAAGGATTGGAGAGCACCAGGTGACTGGTAGCCATAGAGAGTGATGGATAAGTGTGGCAGAGGAGAGCTATCGAAGACACAGAAAGGAAAAGGACAATGGAGTCTTTAACGTGTGTAGTTTGATATTCCGCGGGTACGTATTCGCAGAAGAAAGATCTGGTATTGATTAACTAAGCTAACACGCACGCACGCACACACACACACACACACACACACACACCGCGCGCGCCGGCGGTCCGCACGCACGCACGCGCCCCGCACACACACACACACACACACACACACACACACACACACACACACACACACACCACATACATACATACACACGGAAAGACCGACTAACAGACAGACAGAAATCACCTGAGAAATCGATAGTTGGGGGAAAAATCCCATACCATTTCCCCTCTTAAGGCGTTGCGTTGTGTGGTGTGGTATAGTACGGTGTATGTGGTGGCGTGCAATGTCATATGATACGGTGTGGCATGGTGCCCTGTGATGCAAAACAGTGTGGTGCTTTGGGCAGGCGGTGGAGGTGTCAGAGAAAGCTTTGTCCAAGGACTCCACCCTCATTGTCCGCATCGTCTACCCGGAGCAGACCACCACGACCTCCAACGCCACCACCGAGGACCTCAACACCGGGTTCTCCACGGACAAAAAGAACAACAGCATGGTGGTGGCGGTGGTGGTGCTGGCCATCTTCGTCATCTTGGCGCTGATCGGGCTGATCGTGCTGGTGATGTATATGAAGAAGCGGGCTGACAAGCCCATCTACCCGGCCAACGGCTTGAAAGGTCGGTGAAGGAATTGCGGAATTGCTTCCCTTTAGGGGTTCTTGGTGTGTGTGTGTGTGTGTGTGTGTGTGTGTGTGTGTGTGTGTGTGTGTGTGTGTGTGTCTGTCTGTCTGTCTGTCTGTCTGTCTGTCTGCGTGTGTTTCACCATATTCTCGTTTAAAGCACTCTCTCAAACAATGATTGATCATTCGCTTTGATGTTTCACCTAATGGAAAACAAGTTGCTGAGCATCATTGTAACCAATATTTTTTTTCTTTTGTGTTTCCATACCTTGCTTTGGTATCATCATAGAGCTTAAACGATAATATTACAGGATTATGAACACAGCCTAATATGTTCATGCCATTTTCCCTTAGTCGGCTGAATTCTCCGGTGTGCAAAAGAAGTGATACACAGCGACACTTCCGATCACAAAACACGACAAATTAAAATTTCGTTAGTGTTTAAAAAAAATCAATCAATCAATCGATCAATCAATCAATCAATTTAATTGATTAATTAATCAATTATGAACAAATAAATGAAATAATAGATAAATAGATAAACGAATAAATGAATGAATGAATGAATAAGTGGATAAATGAATAAATAAATGAAAAGCATTAGTCAAATTAATTTCCAGGTTCAACTTACTCCCCCTTTCCTCATTCTGATATCTGCTGTAATGCATTTTTTTGTGGTTAACGTCAAGGTCTCTGATTTCCCTCTGCAATGGGTTAAACTCCCTGGCCAATCGATCATCTGAATTCTCTCTCTCTCTCTCTCTCTCTCTCTCTCTCTCTCTCCTCTCTCTACACACACCACACACACACACACACACCACCACACACACACCACCACCACGCACCACACACACACCACACACACACACACACAACACACACACACACACACACACACACACACACACACACACACACCACACACACACACACAACACATACACACACACACACACACACACACACACACACACACACACACACAAAATCACACACACACACACACACACACACACACACACCAACACATGCGCCCTCACCTTTATTCGCCGGGCCTCCTTGCAGGCATCGAGGAAGAAGAGGAAGACAGGGGCGAGGACAAGCGGGAGGCGGGGGGCAGTCGCACGGACAGTGGTCAGTGGTCCATGTCAGGAATGCCCTCCCCTGGCCCACATGCCGGGAGCTCCGCCCCCGCCCACACCCGCTTGACACCCGGGCAGTCTAACGGTCATCTAGCCAACGGCCATGCGGGCGGGAAGCACTACAAGAAGACATCGCTTCACGGAAAACTTACACCCAACACAGTTACAGTGAGAATCCTTAGTAGACACAGTGTTACATACTGATAGTATAATACATAGTCCTCTCTCTCTCTCTCTCTCTCTCTCTCTCTCTCTCTCTCTCTCTCTCTCCTCTCTCTCTCTCTCTCTCTCTCTCTCCCATCACTGTGACAGTGAGAACCCCTATCAGACACAGTGTTGCATACTGGTAGTATAATACATAGTCAGTTCTCTCTCTCTCTCTCTCTCTCTCTCTCTCTCTCTCTCTCTCTCTCTCTCTCTCTCTCTCTCTTCCCCCCTCTGTCTCCACCCTTCCTCTCTCTCTTGCCCAGCACTGTGATAAATAGTGTTACATATTGGTAGTATAATATATATTCTCTCTCTCTCTCTCTCTCTCTCTCTCTCTCTCTCTCTCTCTCTCTCTCTCTCTCTCTCTCTCTCCCATCACTGTGACAGTGAAAACCCCTATCAGACATAGTGTTACATACTGATAGTATAATACAAAGTCTTCTCTCTCTCTCTCTCTCTCTCTCTCTCTCTCTCTCTCTCTCTCTCTCTCTCTCTCTCTTGCCCAGCACTGTGACAGATAGTGTTACATATTGGTAGTATAATATATTATCAGTTCTCTCTCTCTCTCTCTCTCTCTCTCTCTCTCTCTCTCTCTCTCTCTCCAATCATTGTCACAGTGAGAACGGTTACCAGACATAGCGCTACATATTGGTAATATAATGCATAATTAGCTCTCTCTCTCTCTCTCTCTCTCTCTCTCTCTCTCTCTCTCTCTCTCTCTCTCTCAAAGAGATCTGTACTTTAAATAGTAGAAAATGATGACAAATGTATTGTAATAAACAACAACAACATGAAAAATCAGCTTAAACCACTTGCCAGCTGGATGTGCGTATTAACCCATTGGCGGTGAACCTGAGAATTATGGCCCTTGCCCATGATATTCTGATCCCTGATACGCTTTATCAGTAATTTTGTTCATATTTTCTCGTGAGTCTTTTACCGTAAAATTGTATGTGATATGTGCAATATTTAGGATAGTGTCTGTTGTGTTAGCATTTTCTCTGGTCAAGTTCAAATGTCACTTAACCTTTTTGCCACTGAATGTACCAAGTTTCTTTTTCCCAGCATCAAGTGCCTTTACAGTCACCGCTTAGAATATCTGTAACTTTCTCAGTTTTAAGGCAATGCTGCCCCTGATTTAAGTAAACGTAAAAGGGAAAGCTACATATTAAATCTGTAACAGGCCTTCCCTTCTTCAAGTAACTCCACCTGTCTTGCAGGAGTTCTGCTATAAGTTTGAGTGCAAATATTGAATATCAATAACAAGCGTAGCGGTACAAATTTTTACTACATCTGTGCTGAAAGGGTTAAGCTCAATAAAAATTGTCCAGTATACTGGAAACTTTCATTCGATGCGTGACAGTGATCATGTGCCGTGCACACTGTATGAAGTGCTTTGACTGTACATGACAGGAGGAGAGCAGAAGTGAAATCACTTTGGCCGAAGTCATCTCTGAACACGACAGACAGACGGCGGCCAGCATGGAAGGCGGGAGTGCTGCGCGAACGTTTTCCCGTCCACAGTCTTCGCCCGCCCCTTTTCCCCCAACTCTCCAAAGGCGCACGCGTGGGTGCTTGGTAGTGGAGACGTGACTGAAACAGGAAGTGACATGTTGACGGAAGTGGAAGAGGGAACTATGGGAAATGGCGGACCTCTGATGTTGAAGGCCGGACGTCTGCCCCCGCTTCCGGTTCCTCCCCCGCCTTTGGCCAACAGCGCCTCTCCCAAACAACACCGCACCAGTCGCAAACAACGAAAAGAACAGGTAGGATCGGCTGACCGTGTTCCAGGCGAAGGAGGATAAACACCTGGGCACTGACCATTCTGGCGTGTTAAATTACTTCGTTACAATAACATAGAGGCATGAGGTCCCCAAATAGACGGAACAAGCAATTGGCCGCAATAGCACGTTCATTCCATTGTTTCAGCTCCCGCAATTATACTTTAAAACTTACTTCGTTCCTGGTTTTAAGAAGCAGTTGTTTTTTTCTGCTGTCCAGTCTGTTGACGGCATGATTTCTGGCGATTGAGGGCAAATGTAACTTGATCCTAAGCAAAATTATTTTTAAATGGTATTTCACAAAGACAAACTGCCCACTGTTCGAAAGGGAAGAAGGTATAACAGTGTTTGTATTTCAAATCACAGTGTGCACCTGGGTTCCTTGATATTATTTGCGTCAAGCATAAAGTAAACCCTAAGGGAAGGAGGGGAGGGGGAGTTTGAACATCTGAACTGCTTAGATAAACGGAAAGAAAAAGATACACTCAAAGGTGCGGGTGGGAACCAGAGAAGTACTGTTCTCAACTGCCGAACTAGGCAGCTGGGAGGAATCTTGCATCACCCTTGGAAGCCTATGCTGTTTTCAAATAGGGTGCAGGCACGCACAGGGCATTCCATTAAGACATCAAGGATGGGGAGAGGAGGGGGGGGGGTGGAACATCTGAATTGTGTAGATAAAATACAACTTGGGAACAACTTTTTATGTTAAACACTAGCGATTTATTCTTCTGACACCACAGCATCAGCGTAAACTCTCATCGATGATATAATTATGGCTGAAGGAAAGGGGGAAAACTCAAAACGAGTTTTATAACAGGTCGAAAGGCCGTCTGGAAGTAGACGGGGTCGGGTGGGGGCTGCAGGAAGGAAACTATTTTCTCCTACAGCATCTAAACGGCACAATACATCCATGGGAACGTACATCAAGTGACTGTTTTAAGAAATCTCCACATGAGGAACAGGTATCATCAGAAGCACGTGTTTAAAGAAAGGAGCAAATGGAAGCAGGCTCTGAATTGCATCTGGTTAGCTTTTTTCCCCCTCTTCCTTACTCTCAGTCATCAGAAATACAACAGAATGTTTTCCAACAGGCAGGAATTAAAAGAAAAATGATTATGATCGTATATAGAAATGAATAGAAGAAATCCATTATTGGGTGAAAATGTAATTTTTCTGTCTCTCTCCCTCTCTCTCGCTGTCTGTTTCTCTCTTTTTCTGTCTGTCTATCTGTCTCTCTTTATATCCGGCTGACAGTCTGCTGACCAGATCAGTGTGGAAGTGGCGGAGAAAGAGGAGAAGGAGGAGGAGGAGGAGGAGTGGTGGTAAGGTAGAAGAACGGAACGAGCGGCCAGGTCAGTGACATTGTCCAGCTGGGCACGCTGTGTGTGTGTGCGATAAAAGGCACTGTTCAGCGTGACGACAAAATGAACGGCACGTGCAACCTTCACTGCATGCTCTGGTGTCACTTTCCCGTTTCCGATCCCGTTTCTTCAGACAATGACTGACAAGATCTGTGGAAAACAGGCGACGAAGCCTGGCATGCATGATATGACCTGTATTCCAACGGCACTCACTTCACTCACAGAACGACAATCTACGTGACAGTGTTCATTGACAGACTTAGCATGTGGCACGCTGAATGTGAATTGCGTTACA
Organism: Conus canariensis; assembly: GCA_033310375.1. Classification (NCBI taxonomy): domain Eukaryota; kingdom Metazoa; phylum Mollusca; class Gastropoda; order Neogastropoda; family Conidae; genus Conus; species Conus canariensis. The sequence goes on from CM065715.1 coordinate 43,929,870, forward strand.
ATCCTTAACACGTTATTCTATCTCTCCCAGGCCGATAATCTGCATGATGATGTTAACTGATAGATAAATAGGGCTCGGTGTGATCACTGTGATAGTTTTCCAATCAGTTTCCCTACAATCCATACCTGAGAGCATTAACTGACGGACAGTAGGATGTGGTAGACATGTCACTACATGCCAATCATTCCCTTTAAATAAAGTCGTGATCATGTTGATTGACAGATGATATGGCACGGTGTGATTGATTTCGTTTCATTCCAATCGCATTCATGACGATTTATACGTAACCGTGTTAACTGACAGACAACCAGGCGTGGTATAATTAATGCGACTACATTCCAATAATTCCTTTCAGTATGAGGTCTATCTATTCTACAGTCAACTGACTGACAACAGGAAGTGGTATGTTAAATTCGGTTGCGTTCCAGTCATATGCCGCACGATCAATACACGACAGTATAAACTGACAAGACAACTGGACGTGACATGCATACTATGAACTGTATGCCACTTACGCTCCAGTAAGTCTATATGTGAAAGCGTCAACTGACTGACAGTAGAAGTGACATACGTAATGTAAATGTCATTCTGATCACATTCACTCTTTTCTGACGTTATATAAGAGACAGTGTTCACCGACACACAACAGACCTAGGACGTGGTATGCAGTGTTCACCGTCTTCCCATACTACGATCACTGAACGCATGGTGTGTACTCCCAGTTGTGGCATGGTTCACAGTGTCTCAAGCTATATTTGAATGAATCCAGCACAGTGGTGTTTGTTTGTAGCCCGGCCAACCATGAGGGGTTATCTCAGGGCTGCAAAGCTTGAAGAGGCTAATAATCCATTATACTGAGTCAATATGGCAATAATAAGATCAGTCATCTTAAAGATAGACGAAAAAGTGTATGAATCAAAACCAATGTGGGACCCAATAAAAAGGATGTGAAAACCAATGGGATGGGGAAAAAGAAGAACAGTACCAAATATACTTTGCACAAAAAGAAGCGCATATTTTTTTCGCAGAAAATATTAAGGAAAATTTTGACAGAAACATGCCCCGTATAGCAGGGAACTCTGTCCAGTGTGAATAGTCAGACATTATGAATAGACATAACAGTAGATTGATGTCTTATTTCTTCTGTGGTTGTAATATTTTGAATGCTAAATGACGCATGAAATGACTGAAATAAAAATATGCGTTTCGTTTTGTGCACAGTATATATCGAAACCATTGTGACAAAGGAAAAAGTATGTGAAAACCTGTATGGTGAGAAATAGGAACCAATGATAAACAACGTGGCGGGAAATAGCAGTAACTGAAATCAATATAAAAGCCAGTGAAATTTTGAGGATTAGAAGTAGCACCAGTGTAAATCTGTGTTGGGAAAGAGCAACCAATCGAAATCAGTTGCAATCAGAATGACTGGAAACCAACGGAAAGAAGTTTTGACGGAAAAGGCGATTAATGGAAAACAGTTGAGAAACAACAACTACTAGTAATCTGAGAGGATAATGTAACTAAAAGAATCAGTATGACTGGAAACAGCGATCAATAGATATCAATCCGATGGAAATTAGTAATGAATGAGAATGAACATGATGGAAATAGCAAATAATCAGACAATGGCAATCGTTAGAATGGACAAGGAAGTGGAATGTAATAGAAAAGTAGAAAACAACAACCAAAGGAAATCACTATGGTAAGAAAGAGAGCTAAACGGATTCCCCTTGATATGACAAATGGTCAATGAAAACTAGAATTCTGGAAAATGAAGGGATGTAAACATTTAGTACGTGAACATTTTTAATCATTTAAAAAACCAAGCAAGTATGAAATTTTAGTACCACAAAACACATACTAGCATTTCACAAAAGGTGATTGGCTAGCTAAGTGCTTGGTCTCTAGGTGCTTGGTCAAGCTAAATGGCACCATTCAACTATCGTTCAGCTCGCTTCCTATTCTTACATTATAAAAGTATGAAAATCAGTAGGCATGACAACTTCTGATTCTTGAAGCGAATAATATCCCTGTTAAATTTCAAAACGCACCCACAAGGTGTGCTTTCCATTAACATTAGCTTTTTCTTTTTTAAGTCATTCTTATATTGTGTTACCCTGACTCATGAATCTTGCATGGATTTGAACATTATTGAAAATATGGTGTTGTCCGTTTCAAACTGTGTTGTTTGGATATAAACATTATTGAGAATGTAGTTTGGCATTCATAAATTGACAGGCGTATAAAATTCTTTTATCTGTGACTTTTACTTGAAAAACCAGCAAACTAAAAAGCGTCCAGAAGCAAAATAAATGAATTTGTAAAGTCACAAGAAAATTACAGATAGATAGACAGAAAGCTATAAAGAAGAAAGGAAAGAAAGAAATGAATGAAATGAACGAATGAGTTATTAGTGCAAAGCACCATGGTTTTGTTTTACACACTGTTACTATATGAAATTATCACAGTACAGCTTCATTGTCAGTGTTGATCTTCTTGCTGAAAACCATCCATGCGTTCAGTTCACTTGGCATGTATATTCACACTGCATGGCTGATGGTTTATCACTCACAGATTTCCCCCTGATTTTGTTTCTATGTGACAAGGTCCCATGGTATCTAGATTATATATCCCTTTTTTTCTATGATTATTTTTGTTTAATGTAGCACTATTAGATGAATTCTACATTGCAGAGGTGGATGACTTTGTCCTGGAGGGGGTGATGTGTGTGTGTGTGTGTGTGTGTGTGTGTGTGTGTGTGTGTGTGTGTGTGTGTGTGTGTGTGTGTGTTGTGTCTGTGTGTGAATATCATCCGCACCAAAAATGCACTGCTAAAGAAAGTAAATAATCCAAAATAGGGTAAAGATAAGCATTCTGGTATAACTGTTAAGAGAGAGAGAAAGAGAGTGGGGGGGGGGGGGGGACGGGATGGTTCAGGGATGTGGAGGTGGGAGTGTTCAAGATATCTCGCTACGCATTGCAGGTACAGTCGGTCATCTGGCAACAACGGCGTGATGTTGCTCTTTCGATGGAATATTTTTTTTTAAAAGTATCCCTTACTCTGTTACCATGTGTTCAAAAGAGAAAACAGATGTCACAATATCAGACTGAACATGGCACTTCTCAATATGTCTGTCTGTCTTTGTCCTTCTCAGTCATCTACTCTGCTATAGCATCTTCCCATTAGTATGTCACTCTGTCTAGGTATCTCTCTGCCTGGTTCTAATTCAGTTAGTCTCACAATATTAGGCTGAATATGCCATTTCTCAATATGTGTGTCTGTCTTTGTTTTTCTCAATCATCGACCTTGCTTGAGTATCTTCCCATTAATATGTCCATCTGTCTACTTTATCTCTCTGCCTAGTTCTAATTCAGTAAGTCTGTCGTCTCACCGTAAGCCAGTAAAGTCGCCTGACCTGTTTTTGTCTGCCCAATAATATACTGATGACGTGGCTAAACCGTGACGTTGTCCGCTGCAACAGGCACGGGCCAGACAGCGGGAGGAGGTGTATGACGGTACCAAGATCTTCCCCATGGCCGCCGATGACTCCTTCTACAAGGAAGGCCGCAAGCACAAAGTGAAAATATCCACCCGCAAGAAGAAACATTCGGGCCAGCTGCTGTCGGTGGTTGATGACTACACAGAAGTGTAGCGTGAGCCGGAGAGACTGGAAGAATGTGAGGGAGCAAGGGGAGGGAAGGCGCCCAGTGTGGCGTTTTCTTCTTCACTTCCACAGCTTGCGCAACAAAGGTTGTGAGAGTGCTTGATTGAGTATCGTTGTGCCAAAAGAAGCAGTTGATTTGATGACGGTTGATGCTGAACCATGATGAAAAAAAAAAGTATGTGATATTTTTCTGTACGGCAACTAAACTGTTGACCATTTTCTGTTTCCTTTTTTCTTTCCTTTATATATATATATTTTTTTTTTTTTTTTTGAGGGGCTATTTTCAAAGCAAAAAAAAAAAAAATAGTATCCAGTTCCTGAGCTCTGTGGAAAAAAAATGAAATGGATAGGATCTATTGCCTAGCGAGTATATCAGTCCCGTTCATGGTTCAGTCCATTTCATGATGTTTTGCAAGATAATACATTCAGTCTTGCAACTGAAATGATGATCGCACAGCCAGTATCCAGGTTTGTTGCAGACATGTAGGCCTACCTGAACCAAGATCAGTTCCTTGTGTTTCGATGTTGACTTCATTCGAATGCAAAGACTCATCATCATCGAGCTTTGATATGTGCTCAAGATAAAAAGGTGAAGGAATAATAAAATATCGCCCACCTCTCCAAAAGGTAACATGAGCTTAACTGAACTAAACAAATGTTGGTCAGCATCGAGGACAGAAGATGCATGCAAAGCAGGCCGTACATCTATCTGACAGGACGAGAAAGACGCAGCCAGCCTAGCCACCTTCTATCAGGGGAGATAAGAACAGTCACCTTTCGTTATGTCCTCCACTGAGGCGAGTGGCTATCCAAATGCGTTCATTTACTGACCGTGGTCAACAGTTCCCAGAACAGTCCACGAATAAACCCCCGAGTCCTGGAAATTCTTTTTTCTCCTCTTACATTTACAGAGGAATATAGCATACCTGGACAAAGGTTGAGGAAACCCAAGAAAAAGAAAAAAAAATCGAGTTGTAGTCATGGTTTGAGAGAGAGAGAGAGAGAGAGAGAGAGAGAGAGAGAGAGAGAGAGAGAGAGACAGACAGACAGACAGACAGACAGACACAGAGACAGACAGACAGACAGACAGATAGACAGACAGACAGACAGACACAGAGAGAGGGTTTGGCCGGGCTTGCATCTCAAGGGTGCGAACTATTCTGGACGAGGATTTCCAGAAACAAGGCATTCTGCATGTTGTGAACACAGTCGCATGTGACCTCCAGCAGAATGTATACACTCTGCTTCTACATCATTCCTTGCCTTGGCACTGTCTCACACCACAACAGTGTGTGGTAAGAATGGGTTACATGATCTGGGAACAGATTGCATATGACTGGAAGGACTGTAATAAGTCAATGAATGATGAATGTGCAAACGATGATCGACCGAAGACTGGATCTTCTGTGGGCGATCTGTACAATGTGTGATAATTTGTTTGTTAAGAAATACACAGCCTTTTTAAGGTGTTTTTATTGTTATTTTTGTTTGTTTGTTTGTTTGTTTAATTGTTTAAACGAGTGCAGAATGTGTTAATGTGAACAGAATATAAAGTAGATCAATGAGAAATGTTAACAGCATTGTATTTCATATTAATATCAATACTGCTACCATTGACCATGTTCTTGTTTTCTTTTTCTGTTCATCTTTTTTTTTTTTTTTTTGCCGCTGCCATTCTTATGTGATTCTCCTGCTTCAATTGTTGCTTAGTTGCTATGCAGACTACCACCAGAAAACGTTAAACAAATCTCCCACAGCTGGTAGGCCTATGTTATTCCAAATATACACTAGATCATATACAAAACTGAGGCACTTTGTTATCAATTGCAGCTTAACACCACCAAAGCCTACAGTATATTACCGTTTGTTTCAAAATATTTCAAAATTCAAACACCAGCACATTACAGACACAAATAAACAGAACACGTTTTCTACATGTTTCATACATTCTCAGACT
>CM065715.1:43940494-43942994 GCA_033310375.1 Conus canariensis
AAAGACCAAAGAGGTCAAACCACGTCGTGTTTTGTCTTGTAAATTTTTATCTTTCGTTCGGCGGAACATGTTCATTTATGTCTCTTCACCATTGTGTTAATCAAAATGTGTTCTTGTTGAAATTGACTCTGTGCTCGCATGTACTGGTCAATATGTCAGCTCGACCATGTGTGTTACTGTTTGTCCCCATTTTTAAATCCTGCTGTGATAAATATACGATGCCACCCTCTTATCCATCATTACCCGTCCATTTTGAGTGTGCGATTTGTTTTTATGGCGACTTTTCCATAGCCTGTGATGAAACTAATCTCGTTTCAAATCATCAAAGAAAGTGTCGTCGACATGGCCACTTTGAACAACCTCATGAATTGATTTCGTTTACACATAAAATGTACGATTATGATCCTTCGTGAAATAACAGGATTTCGATGTGTTGCTATGGAGATGACGTCAAAATGGTTACGACTGGCCGAAAATTTTTGACGTCAACTGGCGAAAAAGAAGAAAAGAAAGAGAGAGAGAGAAAAGAAGAGAGAGTGAAGGAATGGGTGAGAGAGTAGAGTGGAATGAGGCACGAGGGAAGGACGGAAGGTGTGAGTGAAGAAAGTAGACACGATGAGAACATGGGTAGAGAATTTTTTTTTTTTTTATTAAAGAAAAAGAAAAAAAAAGTAGTGTGTGTGTGTGTGTGTGTGTGTGTGTGTGCGCGCGCGCGCGCGCGCGCGCGCGTGTGTGTGTGTATGGTGTGTGTGTGTGTGTGTGTGCAGAATGGAGGAAACAAGGGCATAGAGAGAGGACTGGGTGGGCATCAACCTAAGGAAGTCCCAGCCAGTCTTTTGCACAAAACATTGTACAGCGTGTCTGTTTTATTCCCTAAAGGATCATCATTTCATCTGTTGTTTACTTGAGTAGCCTAATCGTGTCTGCATTCATGTACGTTATCATCCATTTGTTATGTAAAACTAATATTAGAACGCTGTTTTTCGCGCTGTTTTTGTTCGTTGGTTTATTTTGGTAATCATGTATCCACAATACGACTGTTTCGATTTTTTTTTCTTCTTTTTTTTGTCCCCTAAAAGGGGTGTATGTTTGAACTGATTTTGCATTATCTTTATTTTTCAGTTATTAAATGTAAAGTATCCACGTGCATATAGTAATATCAAAGCAAAAATGTTCTTACATTATGGACATAACTTACGGCTCCGAAATGACACACACGCACTCCCCCCCCTCCCCCCCCTTCCCTTCCACAGGTTAATTTGACATGACTGATTGATTGGCTGATCCATTGATTGTTTGATTGATTGATGCTGCATATGCCACAGACATATCAGGTTTGACGTCACAGATGTTTGTTATGTAAAAAAAAAAAAAATATGAATCGTGGAAAGTCAATAAATTGTACATCAAAACAAATGACCAGTGTGTGTGTGTGTGTGTGTGTGTGTGTGTGTGTGTGTGTGTTTGCCGTCTTGTGAATTTCAGAACGAGTGTGCCCAATGACTTAAATCACTGTTACTTTGGTTGCATCTCCATTTCGTATGTCATTGATAGTGTCATCGTAACTTCGCACACAGCATTGGAAGCTGGGTGAATAAGGGGATACATAAGCAATCACGGATATCTCACTCACCAGCACACATCATGAGCGCGCGCGCGCGCGCGCACACACACACACACACACACACACACACACACACATATATATACATACACCCCCGCGCGCGCGCGCGTACACACACACACACACACACACACACACACACACACACACACACACAGAGTTTCAAGTTGGGGTGACTGGTGGCAGGAACTGAAAAAAGATTGCTTCAAACACGTTTCACACACACACACACACACACACACACACACACACACACACACACAGAGGGAGGGTTGCCAAGGAACTATTCAGATGACGTCACTTCGCTTGGCTCTATTTGGATGCTGCTTGATCATTCTTTCCCCTCCATCTGGCCACATGAAGCGATCAGTATGTTACCACCATGAGGCCACCCAATGGTATAGATCCTGCAATGCTTCCTTTCCACTTCAGAATTGTTCTGCGGAGCCTGTATGGCTTTAGAGTACAACAAAACAGTGACCACAAGGTCCCTTAGTGGCCAAAATAATCTTTTCGTTTCTGAGGCGATGAGTGAGTGTGCAAGATTCTGGCTTTCGAACTATTGTTACAGTTTTCTCCCCTGAGAAGTCTTCACTTATCTGTCAACATCCATGACCTTTGACACGTGACCTCTGCTTTGAAAACGAGGAATCAAAACTGTCACATTGACCGCAGGACGTGAAGAGCCACAGTCATTTTAATAATTACTGAACACGAGCCAAATAAACACGCAAAATATAGACTGAGTAGTAAAGCTGACTTAAAACATAACGAAAAAAAAAAGGTACATTTCTAGTTTTTCAGATATCGCAAATAATTAGAAGTATTGCTCTGTGTGTGTGTGTGTGTGTGTTTCTCCCCCCCCCCCCCCCAAAC
>CM065715.1:43945494-44157994 GCA_033310375.1 Conus canariensis
TTGTTTGTTTGTTTTTGTTCGTTTGTACGTTTCTTTGTTTTTTTTATTTTTATCATCAACAAACAACCAGGTATCATTCGCTTTAAACCGCAGAGTATGACATGAGTGAGTGAGTGTGTGTGTGTGTGTGTGTGTGTGTGTGTGTGTGTGTGTGTGTGTGTGTGTGTGTGTGTGTGGATAGAACAGAACAGCATAGAATACGATACAATAGAACAGAACAGAACAAATTTTATTTTCATGAAACGTCAGGCTGCAGGGTTTATGAGACACAATATGGTTATCACAGATGAACAAAAGAATCATTCACAAATTTCTCTAACAATGATTAAGCATTCTCCATAGTCATTAACTGGCTTGGAACAATATCTGTAGCATTGATATTAAGACATTGTATGCCTTTCATTAAAATATTACTGTTGGCATCAAACTTTTCACAGTGATCAAGAAAATGAACTTCGTCTTCTAACACATTACAACAATTGCAAAGTCTTTGCTCACTAGATATATGCAGATATTTTTAAGTCATGGGCGCTTATCCGAAGTCTTTTTAAGGCTTGTCTGTGCCTCGTATCTGTAACAATGATAAAATAATTGTCAGTTTCATATTCTTTTACAATAGTGTTGTAAAAATGAAGTTTTGATGAGTTATTTTTCTTGTCTTTCCAGTGAATATATTCATTTTCTAACTTTTCAAATATTACAACTTTTAGGCTTTATTACAACTTTTAGTCTCTGTATATTGAATGTATATTGATCTGTCCAAACATGGCCCATATTCATATTTATCAATATATCTTTAACAAATGTCAACCAAGGATCGTTTTTGTCATCTTGATAATGCATGCATTTATACATTTTCTGGGCAAGAGAATTTTCTGACAGATCGAGAATGTGTAGCCAATAGGATATTGTTTGACATATTATTTTAAAACTTACTGGAAATCTGCCTAATTCTCCTAACACAGGAAGTACCATTGGCTTTTGTTAACTCCAAGAATCTGTTCACAAAATTTAAGATGTATTTTTTCGTGTGCAAATTTACTTGTCAGGTAGTCATCAAACACTTTTTTTAGTTCAAAGAAGTCAGTTTGTTTGGTTTGGAAGGGGAATCATATACTTCTGCTCTGTAGATTAATATTGGAGTTATTAACGCAGAATGTATCTTGAGTATTGTATTTATATTAAATTTTGTATTTCTAAAGATCCCATATAGAGTATGTTATGCTTTGCTTGCTTGTTTACTTAAGTGTTCTTGTGCTTGCAACCGGCTTCCATTCTTGTGGAAAATAATTCCCAAATATTTGTATTACTTAGCTGTTTGAATTATGTTGTTACCATAGTAAAAATAGGTTGGTATTTTAGGGCTTAATTTTGTATACATAGCAACTTTTGTTTTTTCTCTGTTTATTCTTAATCCCCAACACTGGCAATAGTCATGTAAATTATGTAGTTTTTGTTGGAGACCAGTTTTTGTAAGAGAGAGAATAATAATAGATCATCTGCATATGATAAACGTGGAATCTTACAAGCAGTCAAGTCATCACATTTTGGTGAATCATTATTATCCATACACTCTACAATGCCATTTATGAAGATATTAAATAAAGTAGGGCTGAGAGCATTTCCTTGATGTACTCCCTTACGGACGATTATTTCTTTACTCAAAAGGCCATGCGATCTTGTTTGAATGGTAGCATTCGTATACATATCTTTAGTTATATCAAAACAGTTTCCAGTTATACCCATTCTGTTTAATTTCAACAGCATTGCATCATGCAATACATTATCAAAGGCCTTTTCAAAATCGACAAAGCATCCGTATAATCTGCCATTTTTTATTTTTAATGCTTTATTTATAATCTTTTGTAGGATAAAAATGTGATCAATTGTTCTGTGATTCTTTCAAAATCCTGCCTGTTCTTTGACTAAAAATTGATTTTGTTCGAGGTAAGCCGTCATCCTGTTATTGATAATCGTACAAAACACTTTTTCGAACGAATTGGTAAGTGTTATTCCCCGATAATTGTTTGGATCTCCTGGATTACCATTCTTGTATACTGGTATATTTAAACCTTTTCTCCACAAATCTGGATAAATTCTTTTCTTAAAAATAAGGTTAAACATTTCTTAATGATGTGTATGGTAATTGGAAGACTAGTTTTAATCATCTCGTTAGTTATGTCATCCATTCCTGGTGATTTGGTTGTTGTTGTTGTTTTTTTTTTTTTTTGGTGCAGGGATATAGGCAAATTGATGTTTGATCTCCTGGTAGAGTTCATTTGTCTATTTGTTGGTTCAACATCTACTTTCCTTTTGGTCTTTGTCTACATTTACTTCTTTCCCACTGATTTTTTCAAGATGTTAAATCCATTTTGAAGCATTTATTTAATGAACACTGTTGCCATGTTTGCTAATCTTTTGTAAATGTTTTAATGTTTTCCATACCGTCTTTGGATCTTTGCAGAGAGATTCAGTTATCTCACTGACAAGAAAATTGGCGTCTGATCTTTTCTTGTGTTTTAGTAATTTGTTATATATTTTGCCTTATAATACTTTTGACATTGACATTTATTGTAGGGTTGTGTATCTAATACATTCAATATGGATCTAACATCTTTCCTGTGTTCATGACATTCTCTCTCAAACCATTTCTTATTCTTTTTTCTTTTAAAATGGCGAATCTAGTTCTCTTCTGAAGACTGATACTTCCCACTGACGTCAGCATCTGTGTAAAGTCATTGACAATCTCTTTTAGTGAACAATGAGAAATTGTGGTTTCATTTTCAACATATCTATCCAAAGTGTGTTCTACTTGGAGATTTTTTTTTTTTTTTTTTTTTTTTTTTTTTTTTTTGTCCATTGCATTGTTAACGCTTTTAAATATTTTTCTTCCTATTGTGTTTCTAAAAAATATCGATCACTGACGTCCTTTGAGCTTGGTCTTTCGTTAAGTAAAGTTTGTGAGGACATATTATTCGTTTTCATTTTTCATGTAAGATCAGAAATTAACTTTTTTAGTTCGACAGGACAATGGTCTGACAATATCATAAGGGGATAAACTTTCATATTTTATATTTGTTTTTTCATATTGTTAGAACAAATAAAATAACCAACAACGCTGCAACTATTTTGTTTGTAGCAGGTAAAAATGTTTCTCTCTCTCTCTCTCTCTCTCTCTCTCTCTCTCTCTCTCTCTCCCCTCTCTCTCCAGTTTATGGTGATGACTATTTGCTTATTGTAAGTGTTCTCTATGCCTCAAAAGGGATGAAAGGAAATAAATATTGTAGGCCTACTGCACTTCATTGTGCTGTACATATTCAACAACAAAAACCAGACAAACAAACAAACAAGAAGAAGAAGAAGAAGAAGAAGAAGAAGAAGAAGAAGAATGTAGGCCTACTGCACTGCATTGTACTGTACATATTCAACAACAACAACAAACCAGACAAATAAACAAACAAACAAAACAAAAACAAACAAACAAACAAAAAAACACACAAAAAAGAAGAAGAAGAAGAAGAAGAAGGAAGGAATATAGGCCCATAACGGGGAATAGGCATGTCTAAATTTAAGACATAGTGATGCGCTAACTGATTTTCTGTTGCGGAAGTCGTCGTCAGTCTGTTACAGAAAACACTGACCTTTTAAACTGATTCCTCCACCCACCCCACCCCCAATTTTGTATTTCCTTACCTATTAATTTGTCGACAGCTTATCAGTGGTGCAAAGCTTCGGCGTGGATGTAGAATTTAACCTATTTATCTACTTTAGTGTGAACGGTCATGTGTCTACATCACGTGGTTGTGAATAGGACTGCTGTTGCGAAGAATGGCGAGTCATTGCACACACTTTGAACGAGCCAAGCGCGTGACGGGCTGCAAGTGATGACTGAAACCTAGCACGGAAACGCGCATTCCAGAGTTAACGCGCTTGACGAGCATGGCGGACACAGAGAGAGCAGGCTTTTGCGACGCGCCCTTTTGGGTAAGACTCTACGTGATTAACTTTGTACTGATACTATGTCTGCTTTGTTTTATCCTTACTCTATGAACAGATCTTGGTTATGCACAGCTGATGGATATTGATTTAAGTTTATATTGATGTTTTATAACGCTGCCCCCCCCCCCCCCCCCCCGATGCAAATGATATAATGATCCAGTATTGTTGCTGATGATGCTGGCTCAGGTCTTGCCAAATGACGAGACACTGCAACGATTAATTTATTTGATTTTTCCAGTTCCGTAGGTGACAAGTTTTGGGGTTCAACCTCTTGACAGTTTATGGTCATTATTAAGTGCGGCGTATGAAAAATTAAGCATAAAAATGTTGAAAATGAAAGTAATAAGCTGATTTCCGTGTGAAGCGCAACGTGAAGCAGACGACCTGCAACGTGAAGTTTTAAGTGTGATTCACGTAAGCTTATCTTGAACGTGAAGCTGTAACGTGAAGATCAAGGCCTTGGCCGCCCTAATGCATGCAGAGTTGTGTGTATTGACCTACTTGACCTGTGTTACTGTTAGTGGATCTGACTGAGCCAGCCCTCTTCGTTTCCTTAGCTGTTGCTCTGCATACTCACACTGGGCATTACACCCAGACAAGCTTCACGTTGAAAGCCACACCCCCAGTCAATGGACACTGATAACTTTAAAACGTCTGTGTGTGTGTGTGCGTGTGTGTGTGTGTGTGAGTGTGTGTGTGTGTGTGTGTGTGTGTTGTGTGTGTGTGTGTGGTGTGCGTGTGTGTGTGTGTGAGAAAGAGAGAGACAGTGTGTGTGTATGAGAGTCTTGGGTGCGTGGGCATGTATGCACACACTCATTTGCTCTTCTCTTTTTCTTAATTATCAGTAGGTAATCAAACCTCCAGGTTACATCATGGACATACATGCAACTAATGAACAAAAAGATTCACAATGCTATAGAAATCTAACTCTACTTCTACATGTGTTCATGCACAGAGAACTGGTTAAGGATGAATAAAGATGGTTTGAAGTGCTGGTTAAGTGACAGGAATTTTGAGCTGGTTCAAAGGTAAACTCCTTCTAAAGTCCTTTTTAGGGGGTTCATTTCCATGAAAACCATGTTAACCACTCTGTCTCTCTTTCCTTCATCTCTCTTTCTGAAATATCAGCATGCCCGAGTTTTTGTACATGTGTTATTGTTTGCTTTGTTTTCATATCATACTTCATGCTGCTTTTTGTACTCCCAGTTCTTATAGAACAGGGAGTACTTAAGAATGGGAACAAGAAATGCTGTGTGTCTGTGTGTGTGTCCGTGGTCAAAATGTGTTCCACTCGCTCCAGACAAAACTACTGGGCCGATCTTTCTGAAAATTTGTAGGTATGTTCATTATGGGCCATGGAAGATGCCCAATGTTTTAGTTTACCGCTATAGCCGTTACTAACGGCTGTAACGGCCTGTAACGGTTTTTCTTCTTTATGGAATATCTCAGAAAGTACTTGGCCAATTTATAAGCGGTTTGGATGATCTTGTGACAAATCGGAGCCTCTGTCCATATGTAAGTGATGTAATGCTGAAAATGGATTAAACAACCGTTAAAAACCGTTATTCTGCCGTTATTTCTTATATATAGGTGGATTTTAATGAAATTTGGTATATAGAAAGGTTATCACACACAAATGGCACTTCATATAGTGTTTCAAAATTTGACCGTTAAAAACCGTATTCTTGACATATTGTCCGATTTGGATGAAATTTGATATGAGGACTAAAATACCGGTTTCAAAAGTGTATGTCGGTTATATAACCGTTAAACCGTTATTTTGCCGTTATTTTTTTAATATATTGGTGGGTTTTAATGAAATTTTGTATATAGAAAGGTTATCACACACAAATGGCCTTTCCATGTAGTGTTTCAAATCTGACCATTAAAAACGGTTGTTCTTGACATATTGTCCGATTTGGATGAAATTTGGTATGTACACAGGCTTTAGCCCAGTGAGGACTAAAATACCAGTTTCAAAGGTGTACATCGGTTACATAACCGTTAAAACCGTTATTTTGCCTTTATTTCTTATCTCACAAAGCACTTGGCCGATTTATAAGCGGTTTGGAAAACTGGGAGTACGTTTATATGCTTCGCATCTTGTTACTTTCTACTCAGGGTTAGTCTCAGTTGTAAACTGAACTGGTCGTGAAGTGAGAAGAAGTTTGGAAACAGCAAGTGGAACTTCAGCAGTTTGAAATACTTAACAGACTATAAGCTATGACTGGAACAACAGCTATTTATCAGAACTCCTTTCAATCTTTTCAGTAACTAACTCTAGTAACTGTTACAGTAGTGAGTAACAGTAATAGACTGTACCGTAAAATCATCTCTGACCAGAGTGTCAGTGTACCAGTAAGTGCAGTATAGCCAGTAACCACCATAGCCAGTAATATACAGTTTTTAAAAAGTGAAAATGATGACAGGAACTAGGCTACTGATGCTAAGCAGTGATATGGTCTTGAGCAGTAACAGGACTAGCTGGTACAGAGGACTTTTTTTTTTTTTAATCTTTTCTGGATTTGATTTTTTTTTTTTTTAATGAGAAAGCTACCTTCAACAGTGTGCCAAAGTCAAGAAGAAAGTTGTTACAGTAAACCAGTTGATCCTGAATTTTTGCTGCTGAGCTTTAACTTTTATCTTCGGTACTTATTTGGAAAAAAAAAAAAAAAAAAAGCATTATTTTCATAGGGAACAGTTTGCTTGCAGCTTGTTTCTCCACATGACCTATCAAACTGCAACAAGGATCTTAATTTTTATGCAGTTTCCTCAAGGCTGTAACTTTACCTTCCCTTCACTGTACAGATGAAAAATGTCAGCTTTTGACATAAGACTTGACAAGACCAGCGTTCCCACTAGTATGCAACTGTAGGCCTTATATTTTGCATGCTTTTCAGATTCAGTGCATAGATTTGAAAACAAATGTGGATCACAATGCTGAACACATATTTCAAACATACCATGTTAGTTAATCATGTTCAGTTTCAAAACTTTACAGACTGATTGACAAAATTTGGATAATGGAATCAAATCATTTTGCTGTGGGATTGACAACATTGGGAAATTTTAAGAAAAAAATTGTTTTGCTGTGGGATTGAGATGTATATGGATGCTAGTGCCCAGTTGAATTTGCTTCTTAATTCAGTCTTTGTTATGTTTCTTTCTTTGTTTAACTTTGCTGTTTTAATTCAAGGATAATCCCCAGTGTGTGTGAATGTGGATCTATGTCAGAATAGTGATATCTTTTACTTTTTTTAACAGTTGTCATGTTTGTATGGTGAGTAGGGCTTGACAGGGTATTTGAAAACACTTCAAAAAGATAAATGTATTATTTTGATGGATGTGATTGTAAAGATAATTTATGACAATAAATGGTTGTAAGTACTTTGTACAATGTGATTGGACAGGACAGAGGTGCTCCACAAAAGTTAAGCAGGCCAGCTCACTAGCATGTTTTTATTGAGTTGTTATTGAATCATAGCATAGTCAGAGCACAGTCAGAAAGTGTACACTGTAGGCATATAGCAGATTACTAATATGTGTTTTTCAGTGTTGAAAAAATATGAATCCTTCAAACATCTTGTTTTATCTGACTTTCAAAAAAATTTAAACATTTGACTCTGCTGCCACAGGGAACACTGCAAATTGCTGTGTATAAAGGCCAGTAGGGTTAACATCCATATAATATAAACACTGTGCATTATGGAGTGTCGGCTGTTACAAGAGTTAGTCATCACCAAATTGAACTTGGAAAAAGGAAAGAAAGAAAATGACAAGATTGGGAGCCAATCTTCCAACTTAAAAATTTTTTTTTTTTTAAAGGCAATGTTACCTTTATCACAACCGTTTTTGTTCCAATCCCGCCATCATGGGTCTCTTTTTCATGTGTGTGTGTGTGTATATGTGTTGTGTGTGTGTGTGTGTGTGTGTGTGTGTGTGTGTGTGTGTGTGTGTGTTCACAGCATCAAGAAAGTTCCATGTGACTTGACATTTTGATGCTGAGATGAACGAGTATATCGGTTTTCTGTCTTGACATTTCTGTATCACAATTTTCTGCACTGGGTTTTGCCTACATGACTTTCAGATTGTCCCACTGCCAGTGTTTTCAATGTGCTAACCCAGTGGCTTTCTGAACCTTTCTGTTCAAAGGACAGGGCAATGAAGGTGACTGCCTCATTTTCTTGGAAGAGAAAAAGCAATGACCAACTGTTTGAAAGTTCTTCATTAGTTGGAGACCAGACTGACAATGAAATTGTGCCTAATACCAGTGACTACGCAGACTGAAAATGTCCCTTTTCAAGTGGGATAGGGAGCGTGGCAAGGGGTTGAACTGGCAAACTGCAAATTGTTTTGTGGTACATATTGTCTTCTCAGTAAAACTCACCAGTCATTTTTGTTCTGTTTTCAATGGATGTTTTGAATTATAACACGAATGTTAAAATTGTTTTAAAAGGTGTTCTGACTCGCTGACTGATTTTAGGTTTTCTCTTTCCCAACAGTTTCCTTTTTCCAGAAATTAAAAGTAAGAAAAAGACACAAATGGTCAAAAAGAGATAGATCTGGATCTACCACCTCCTTCATGCTGACTGCTTGAAGAATGTGTAAAGTGTTAAACAAACGAAAAATGACTTATTTAGCTATTCAGATCATTAACTTTTGGAAGGAGGAGACAGAAGCTTGTGTAATGCTTTGGTTATTTTGTGCAAGTCGATTGTATTGTGCTCAAAGTGTTACGTCATGAGTTGATGACGAATCGGTTTTAGGTACACTGCTACTATGTTAAAAGAGCAACAAAAATACAGGTGTTCCATACATACTGTTATGTCTTGTGAATGGTAGAAAAAAATGCAGGTCAAATGTTGACATGAAGAATATTTGTGCTGTGGCAGGCATCTTTTTTGTTGTACTCCCAGTTCTCATAGAACAGGGAGTACTTTAGAATGGGAATGAAGAAATGCTGTCTGTGTGTCTGTCTGTGTGTGTGTCTGTGTGTCCGTGGTCGAAATGTGTTCCACTCGCTCCAGACAAAACTACTGGGCCGATCTTTCTGAAAATTTGTAGGTATGTTCATTATGGGCCACGGATGATGCCCGATGTTTTAGTTTACCGCTATAGCCGTTACTAATGGCTGTAATGGCCTCTAACAGTTTTTCTTCTTTATGGAATATCTCAGAAAGTACTTGGCCAATTTATAAGTGGTTTGGATGATCTTGTGACAAATCGGAGCCTCTGTCCATATGTAAGTGATGTAATGCTGAAAATGGATTAAACAACGTTAAAACCCGTTATTCTGCCGTTATTTCTTATATGTAGATGGATTTTAATTAAATTTGGTATATAGAAAGGTTATCACACACAAATGGCACTTCTATATAGTGTTTCAAAATTTGACCGTTAAAAACCGTTATTCTTGACATATTGTCCGATTTGGATAAAATTTGATATGTACACAAGCTTTAGCCCAGTGAGGACTAAAATACCGGTTTCAAAAGTGTATATCGGTTATATAACCGTTAAACCGTTATTTTGCCGTTATTTTTTTTTTGTATATTGGTGGATTTTAATGAAATTTTGTATATAGAAAGGTTATCACACACAAATGGCACTTCCATGTAGTGTTTCAAAATCTGACTGTTAAAAACCATTATTCTTGACATATTGTCCGATTTGGATGAAATTTGATATGTACACAGGCTTTAGCCCAGTGAGGACTAAAATACCAGTTTCAAAAGTGTACATCGGTTAAATAACTTAAAACCGTTATTTTGCCTTTATTTCTTATCTCACAAAGCACTTGGCTGATTTATAAGCGGTTTGGAAAACTGGGAGTATGTTTATATGCTTCGCATCTTGTTTTGTTTATAATTTTGCTATGGATGTGTTCAGGATGAACAAGTGACATGGAACACAACAGACCCAGATTTCACGCCATGTTTCCAAAAGACGGTGTTGATGTGGGTGCCTGTGGGCTTCCTTGTGTTGCTGGCGCCGTACAAGTTGTACTCTCTGTGGCAGCTCCAGGACCGACTCATCAAGCTGAACTGGCTCAACATCACCAAAATGGTTTGTTCTTTGAAACCCTTTTTTTTTTTTCTTTCTTCTTTTTTTTTTTTCTTTTAAGTGGTGACATTATTGGCATTATCTGTGTTTGTGCTTTGTTGGTGTTTTTTTTTTTTTTTTTTTTAAATTGGTGGGGGGATGGGATGAGGGAGGGAGTTAAAACAGCATTAATATCTGCTTGGACAAGGAACAATGAGCAGAGATCTGTCAGCTTATACTCGTTATAGCAATAATGATGATAGAAAAGGCAATCGACATACTTTATGTTCCGAGTGAGAGGGCTGCTCTGTTTGATCTCTTACTGCACAGAGTACGTGCTGTGTGATCCTACAGATGCTGATCTGACTATATCATAGCTTGCAAAGGTGGAACAGCAGCTGATGTCATTATTTTTATACGACTTGTGGAAGTGATGATCACAAGGACACCTGATGCACTGCTGAATCCATTGTATTTGTCTGTTTTATGTCCTGTACAAAAATAATGCGGGTTGTGGAACAGATGTTCTTGGCGGGTGTTGATGGTCCAGTTGTGACAGTGGTCTTTAATGAGAAGAGTCACAGTGTGTGTATGGGTTTGTGTGTGTGTGTGTGTGTGTGTGTGTGTGTGTGTGTGTGTGTGTGTGTGTGTGTGTGGTTTGAGAAAGAGAGGGAGAGAATTGTTGTTTGTTCAAAGCCTTTTTTTTTCTGTCGGTCTCAAGCAGAAGCATTAGGCGGTACTCTAACACTACTAATTCTGACAGTCCTGCAGAGCCACACTAGGTTTCATCTTGTTACATCTCCAACACCAGAAGTCCACAGGGAGCAGTCAGTATCATAGTCATGAGGCAACCCGCCAGAGGAGATATTTTGGTGGTTTTCATCTGTGCTTAAAAACCAACATTTGGAGGACATCTTCTACTAATCGTACTGATGAAAAGAATGCCCTAGTCATGGAACCAGCATGAGTAGATGTGTGTTTCTGGAAGGCATCACCTCGTCCAACCAACAACATGTCCATGAATTTGTTTGCATTATCAGCTACTTTGACATGAACTCATGACATGACAAGTATGGGTGCCGAGAGCTATGGAAACAGAGACCACCATGACAGCAGGGCAAAAAGTGTAATGGAGGTGATGCTGTGGAGTTTCCTTCTTGTCAGAGACTACCTGACAGAATTTTGCTTATAAGTTATATGGTATGTTTGCTGGAGACAGCTGCAAATTCCATCATGCAACACAAACCACACCACCTAGTTCAAACCTTTTTTTCTTTTTATGTTGTTTGCATAGAAGCAGCGTCAAAACACTTCTAGCATGTTGCTAAGAACGATGCTGCCCAGTGCTGTGCTGTTGCATGTCTGTCTCTTGTTTGCGTACCTGCACTTCAGACATTCTAACTGTGCTGCTTTTTGCCGTCTGCGGTGTCAGTTTATGTGTCTGTGCAGGTGTGTCAGTGTGTTTGTGTGTGCATGCATTTGGTGAGTGTGTGTGTATGTGTGCACGAGTACATGTTCGCGTACACATGTGAGCGGCTCCAGGAACTGATTGTAAGCGCTGGCAACATTAATCAGGAAAGTATCATTCGGTCATTGTCACTGCATGTCTTGCTAATGATATTAGCTTTGTTGATGCGCTGGAATGATTTGTATTGGGTGTGTGTGTGTGTGTATGTATGAGTGACAGGTGTCACTAGTGATATCAGCTGTGATGATTGGGGTGAAGTAATAAAGGTCAGTTGTGTGTGTGTGTGTGTGTGTGTGTGTGTGTGCGTGCGTGCATGCGTGCTTGCATACATGCGTAGATGCTGATTATATTAGTTCTAGTGATGAAATGAAATGATTGGTGTTAAAGTGTGTGTGTGAGTGTGTGTGTGTGTGTGTGTGTGTGTGTGTATCGCTGATTGTATTAGCTGTGATGATGGAATGAAATGATTTGTGTGTGTGTGTGAGAGAGTTTGTGTGTGTGTGTGTGTGTGTGTGTGTGTGTGTGTGTGTGTGTGTGTGTGTGTGTGTGTGGCTGCAGGTGCTGTCAGCACTGGTGGCAGTGGTGATGGTGGTGAAGTGTGTCATGGCAGTGGTGGAGCACTCGCAGCATGGCAGTGAACCCCCAGTCAACTTTGTCTCACCACTGGTGATGATTTTGGCAATGGTAAGTGTGTTCACCTTCCCACGGAGGTGGGGGTGGAGGTGAGAGGGGAAAGAGGGGGTGGGGGGGGGAGGAGTGGGGGTGGGGGGGAGGAGTGGGGGTGGGGGGGTGGGGGGGCTGGAGAAGAGTCTTCTTTCACATGTACATGTCTCTCTTGCTCTTTTTCTCTCTTTCTTTGTCTGTCTGTCTCTGTCTGTCTGTCTGTCTGTCTGTCTAGAGCTCTGCCTGTCTCAGTCTGTCTTTCTCTCTGTTTGTCTGTCTGTCTGTCTGTCTCTCTCTCTTGCTGTTGCTCTGTCTCTTACTCTGTCAATCTGTGTATGTCCCTCTCTGTTTTCCTCTGTCAGTCTGACTCTGTCTTGACCTTTCTCTCATTCTCGCTGGCTGGCTGGCTGTCATTGTGTGTGTGTGTGTGTGTGTGTGTGTGTGTGTGTGTGTGTGTGTGTGTGTGTGTGTGTGTGCGCGTGTGTGTGTGTGTGTGTGTGCGTGTGTGTGTGTGTGTGTGTATCTGTCTTTCTCTCTCCTCTCTCTCTCTCTCTCTCTCTCTCTCTCTCCTCTCTCTCTCTCTCTCCCTCCCTCCCTCTCCCCCTCCCTCCCTCCCTCCCACTCTCCTTTTTGTCTTACCCAATTTCCCCAACATTGCATTGTGTGTCCTTTTCTTTTGTTTGCATGTAGACAAAATACAAGGAAACAACAGCTGTCAGTCATATGACTTCTGTCCAAAGAATAAAACAGAAAATAGATTTAAGATATGTAGTGATCCATTTAGATACATTTGATGACCTTTGAAATTCATATTCTTCCCATTTGAACAATGCAGACATAAACCTTGGTTGTGTGTGCTTCATCCGAACTTCCTGATGATCCACCATGGATTGTTCTCACTCCGATGATCAGGTTTGAGTTAGCCTCACATCCTAAAGATACCACTAGTTCCTTGGCTTTAAAGCCAAGTTTCGCCAAACTCTGTTTTAAATGTCCATCGTTAGGTAGAATTTTTACTGATGGCTCCAAATCCGAAGAGGGGGTTGCCTCTGCTGTGTTTTGCATAACCTCTCCCTCTCAGAGATGTTCTAGACACATTCCCATTGACAGCTCCATCTACACTCTCTAAATCAAAACATAAAGATTTCCTCATTTTGTCGGACTCCTTTTCTGCTGAAATTGTTTGAACTATACACCTCTCTGAAATCAGATTCATACGATAGTTTTTACTTGGGTGCCCAGCCATATGGGCGTTTGAGGCAGTTAGGTGATTGCTCACTTTGCCAAGAACGCTACAAAGACAGAGTTGAGCAGATTGTCTATCCCACACACCAGTGGTACGAGGCAGTTAGGTGATTGCTCACTTTGCCAAGAACACTACAAAGACAGAGTTGAGCAGATTGTCTATCCCACACACCAGTTTGAAACCCAAAGTTCAGACTTATGTCAAAGACCTCTGGCAAGAGGAATAGAACTCACAAATGGATAACAAAAGGTTCCAAATCTGTCCAAACCTGAAAGAGTTTTTACCATGTTCCAAGGGCAGCTGTAAAGAAACACCTTGTTCAGAGATGTCCCAACTGATGTGATCGTTGAATTTCTTAAAGAGATCAACATTGTTCATGTGATCTAAGATTCTATGGAACAAAGATTTTAATAAAAGTTCTTGTGTGTTTTTAGGGGGTGTATTTTATTGTGTGGTGTGGGGTGTGGATTTTTTTTTTCTTCTTCAAAATAAATGACATGAGAGTTGACTTCAGCGCTGTGATAAGGCCCTTTACGGTTGGCTGGGCTATAAGCAACATTATCTTCCTCTTTCTTATTTACATCGTATATTGATCTGGTTTTTCTAAATTTGACAAAAATACACATTTTATCTTGCAAGATTGTAAGTTAACATGGTGTAACAGCTCCTAGTGGTGTTTCATTCTTTTTATGTGCTCCTTGTGTAGGTTTTGATCTGTCATTTTGTAATAGATAATGGTTTTTAACTCAATAGTTTCTGAGTTTTTTGCATTTTTCTAGTAATAATTATACAGGAAGTATTAGAATTTCTCATATAATTTTTTTTTTCCTTGGTAAATGTGTTTGTTAGGTTTGTTTTAGTAAATTATTCCATTAATAATGAAAAATATTCCCTTTGATCACCGGTAATCGAAAATCAAGGAAAAGAACTGCAGGGAGTTAAGACTTGAACTGAGGTGACGGAGTTGTAGGGCCAGGTGGATTGAATCTTCTACAGTGGTTAGGTAAAAAAAAAAAAAAAGATAAACAAAAGTCAGTCAGAAGCTGAAAGATGATGCCTAAAGGGACAAGTTTTCACTGTGATCAACACAAAAAGGTCAAAACATACACTAATGACAGGGAAATGATGTCTTGTGGTCCAGTTTTTAAGAAGTTCATGTTAAGTCTGTTTAGGCGTGTCTGCGCATGCTTGACAAATACACTTCAGTGAGTGAAAATATTGTGCAATTCAAGGACCAGAGCTTTTTTTTTTTTTTTTGTAATTATCTTGTTATGAAACCCACATCTCTCCTTTCTCATACCTGTTGAGTTGCACTGACTGAACTGTCTTATGTTTGTTTGTCACTTGCCATATGTCAGGAACAGTACTGCTTTAATCATGTTGGCAGTGTCTGGATTTAAGGGACTTGTAATTTGCATACTTGTGGGTCAGTGCAATCCATTTTTTTCTCAGGTTGAAGATCATTGGTCATATCAAATAGGACCTGGTATTCAAAAGAGGCTGCTGTAAATCAAGATGCATTCAATTTGACATAACTAAGGAGAGATTTGTGTTTTCATCCTGAATGTATTGATGTACAAATCATTACTGTGTAGTGACCATTGAAGAGATGATAATTGGATATTAGCACAAGAGGACATGGGGAAAATCAGCCAGTTTTACTCACTTATTCCATACTCAACAAACAGCCCACAAGCCTGAAACTTCAGTTTAGTTTCTCCATCTGTTTGTGTATATAAACAAAACTCAACAGCAAAACAGGCAAACAGACTGCTAGCATTGTTAATCTGTGGCAGCCTCCCAAACATGGACCAAAATGAGACTTTTTCTTTGTCAAGTGTATGGTTGAGAGCAACGCAGCTTCACTGTGAGGGTGCTGCAGAGACTGTTAAAGCCACTGTGCAAGTCATGTAAACAACTATTGTTTTTCTTTCTTGAATACACCATATGATATTTAGCTTCTTTTTTTTTCTTTTTTTTATAACAAACCGGGGAGGTAAATTTTGTTCCATAGTACAATGACTACATGCCCGTATCTTCAAATTTAAGCTGTTTGCAGTATACATTCACCTAGCACACAGATAGACAGAGGGCACACAGAACAAACAAGGAAGTTACATTCGCCTAACACACAAGAAGAAATACAGCACACATAATGAAGAAGGAAACTTCAGTCAGCTTGCTCGCATGCAGACACCAGGCACACAGAACAAACAAGGAAAATTCATTCAGCTAGTATGCGGACATTGTGGGTATGTAACTGTTCCACCATGCGAGCCAAAATTACCCTCTGCTTGTTATTCACTGTTTGTGTCTCCCAACCTGAATTAAAATGGCTTTTTTTCAATGCCCAAAAAACGTGTGAGATGTTCGATTTATCGTAAATGGCTGAATTGAATTGAATTGAAACCTTTCTGTCAAAGAGGTTTTCACAATTCCAGTGGAAAGTGAAAGGGCTCAATAGAGCACAGACCTCTGGTGTTAGGTTGGACAGGTTCTGGATCCATTCTTTCATCTGAGTCTGCAGTGTGGATCCACATGAAAATTTAATGGGTTCGTCCATGTGCAACGTTCTACCTTTAATACTAAGGTTTGTTCATATAGATACCATACTTTTGCCTTATTTTGCTAACACACAGACAAACCAGCAGACCAAGGCGAAGACATGATCTCATCAGAGGTAATAAACAAATGATGCAACAACATGCCTTTTTGTTTTTCTGACCTTCATAAAAATAGCCTTGCATTTAAACCTGGCTTCACTGGTCTGTAATCCCATATTCGCCTGGATACTTCCCTCCCCTTTCCTCCCCATATTCTCATCTGTCTGTCTTCCATCCAACAACACTGCAACTGTAGCTCTATCACTTTCCTTACAACCATGTCCACAGACTCCCTCCTTCCCCCCCCCCCCCCCCCCCCCAGCCCTCTTCCTTCATTACCATCTATTTTTCTGTTTCTCCGTCTCTTTCTGTCTCAGTCTCTGTGTCTCTGTCTTTATCTCTGTGTCTGTCTGTCTCTGTCTGTCTGTCTGTCTGTCTGTCTCTCCTCTCTCTCTCTCTCTCTCCTCTCTCTCTCTCTCTCTCTCTCTCAGGCTCTCCCTTGCACAAAGAGACTGAATATAGTTTATGTACCCACTACAGGGCAAACCTGACATAAACTGAAAAGTAGCACCGTGCTGCCATTGCAGTCTCATGGGAGTCAGCTGGCTGGCTTTTCATGTGTGCAATGCCCTGCGAGTGGCCCTGTCGTTGCCAGTAGTGCATTGTTCTGACTAGCCGGTGCTGAATACTCTTGTTTTGAGAGTGTTCACTCTTGGAAAGTTCAAGTCTGACCTGAGCTGGGTATGGAATTTCACGTGTACTTTGCAGGCCAGTGCTAGCAGACACTTTGGCATGATATTCCCCTATGTAAACACTATCTTTTGATAAAAATCACTGCTATGAAATGGCTGAGAATTGATGAGTTATGACTAAACCAGATGAACACAATGCATATGGCATAGTCGTGGAACTCTACAGGGAGATTTAAAACACATTTTAGGACCTAGGCAGATCCAGATGCCCTTTAAAACAAAGAAAGAAACAAACAAAAGCAACAAAACGAAACTGAATAAGCAAAACTTTTTTTGTTTAATTTGCAATACAGTCTGACGATGTGTAGTCTTACCATTACCAATGTGTACTCTTGCAGGCGTTGGTGGGGTTTGTGGTGCACATAGAACGATACAAAGGTGTCAGGACTTCAGGTTATCTGTTGATTTTCTGGCTGCTGCTCCTGATCTCAGCCATCATCATTCTATGCAGCGCCTTCAAACATCAGATTCTGCAGGTAGCTTTCCGGGGTGAATGGGCTAGCACATGCATGCATCTGACACGCTTATACTCACAAAATGTATGCATGTGTGCACACAAGTTTAAAACGTTTGTTGACCAAACACACACACACACACACACACACACACACACACACACACACACACACACACACACACATTTACATTTACATACATGCACATACACACAAGCAGAGGCACACACACACACACACACACACACACACACACACAGAGGCACAGAGCCACCCATACATAGGCACACTCTTGCACATACATTCTGTGTGTGTGCGCCTCTGTTTCTCTGTCTGTCTGTCTGTGTCTCCTTCTGTCTATCTTTCTCTCTCTCTCTCTTTCTCTCTCTTGCTCTCTCTCTCTCTCTCTCTCTTTCTCTCTCTCTCTCTCTCTCTGTGTCCCTTTCTCTTTCTCTGTGAACTCTCTATATCTGCCTCTGTGTTTGATGCTCAAAGGGACACAGTAACATACGCTGTAAAAACAAGTAAGTAAATGTTGGTAGGATTGATTTTTTATATTTTTTACTCATACAAAGATTTCAAAATATAGTTCGTAAGGCTGGTTACTAATCACACACACATACAGATACACTTGCAGTAACATACAAGTGTATGTGCATGCACATGCAAATGTCTATGCACACATAGGCATGCCTACATGCACTCACACGCTTACGCATGCATACTTGTGCATATTCTTTGCCTGTCTGTCTCTCTTCTGTCTGTCTGTTTCTCTGTCTCTGTCTCTGTCTCTGTCTCTCTCTCTCTCATCTTTCACTGGCTCACCACTTCCATTCTCTTTCTGTCAGAACTCTTATCTCTGTGTGTGTCTCAGTGTCTGATGGATAAAGTAATGCAATAACATTTGCTTTGATTTGAAAAGTGTTGATTGGGGAATTATTTTTATGCATTTTGCTACACACGTAAAGAGTGAAAATTTTTTTTTTAACTTGTTGTTTCTTAAATTTTTTTTTATATTTCTAACAACCTTGTGACAAGGGAATGCTATTAACCTTACTGTGATGATCGCAGGGGCATATACAGCAGGGACTAGATGCCATCTTCTTCTTTTTACTGGTGGCTGCCTCTTTTGTGCTATCTGCTATGGTTGACAGGAAGCCTCAATTTGAGCAAGTGCACCAAGACACAGTGAGTTTTTTTGTTTGTTTGTTTGTTCTTTTTCTTTTTTTTAATCCTTTTTCTGCCTTAAAAATGATGAAGAGGAAAACTTTCAAATACAGAGGCTCTGTGTTAAGACCCCTTCCTTGTGAAGACTCAGTGGAAAGATTTGTGTCTGTGATTGGACTGGATTTACTTCTGTATAACGAATCATGACCTTATTTTTTAACCACAACTTTTTTTTTCTGTTCATCTGCATTAGATTTATTTCCCAAAAAGGAGTCGCTCTCTTTAAAAGTTTTTTTTTTTATTCTTGGGGGACTGGATGGAGTGTTGAATGAGGAAGACAGGTATACTTACCATACAGGTGCCACTGTCTGTTGCTCATTGAGACAGACCAGGTTGACTGAACTGAAACAGTGACACATTTAATAAAGCATCAGCAGGTCAGTTCACATCCAGATTACTTTGAACCAAAGCTGAGCACAATATCATTTTGATCATCATCTTTATCATCATTGTTATTTCACAAAGTACAATATACAAAGGAAATGACACAGTTGAAAGAACATGGAAGAAGATAAGAACATGGAGTTGATGTTGTTTTACAGATTATGGATGCCATCCTTGTATGACTGTGTTTCTCTGTTGAAGTTGCTCATTTCAAGACTGGATGTAAACAGAAAAGAAGAGGCATCAGGAGAGAAAGTGTGAAGGTTGTGTGTTTATGATATAGACGTGAAGGCCAACAGACAAAGACATGCATTTATTTTGTATAATTTCTTTTTTGGAGGAAAAGAATTAGGAGAAAGGTGGGGGATGCTATCCACATTTTTTTTTTAATGGATTTGCATTATTGTTATACAGTCATAAATAAGTCAGCTGCCATTGCAAGTGTTTGTTTATTGAGGATGTATCACAAACATCAAGCTAAATGTACGTTAGTGAGGTATGTTAAATGTATATTTTCACACCTTTCTACCATGGGTTTTGGCACTGTGGCCATGATTGAAAGGGGAAGGTGCTGAACACTGAAATTTATTCATGAAGGCATGACAGTATATTCATAGTGATTCGAATAAATGATTTGCATTTTGTCCTTAGCTGACGGTTGTGGTAAGTTATTGGTGTATTTGGATAGATGGTCATTTGTTGGATATATTCAGAGCTTAATCTAGAGCGCGGGATTGGTACAATCCCCCGAAAATCTGTTCCTTCCCGCAATTATCGAGTCTTAACATGGGCAGATTCCCGCACATTTGCAGGATTGCCTGCCCTGTTCACTGATCGTTGCAGCGTTCGTTTGTCGACTGCTTGAAAAACTGAAACTAGGACTGAGCAGGAGCGAACGATTTCTTGATATTTCGTTGGCTGTTAGTGTAAATCAACCAGCCGGTGGCGTTCATCTTCTCCATCTCGATCACTGACAAGAAGTTGCAAGAGTTTGAGGCGCCATATTGGATATTTTCCAAAATGAAGCGTGCACCCACCTTATTTGACTTCGACTTTCGTGGAGGAAAAGTGAAAAAATAAGATTCTGTGCCATGCGAGGGTGGAGAAGATCATGAAGAAACCGAGACTACATCCAAAAGCTTGGAGAAGCAGCCCGAAAAGAGTGCCAGTGCAAGGGAACACCAGTTTCAAGACGATTGGCTGAAGAAGTGGCCCGGGAGAGGGGGAGGGGGGGGGGGGGGGGGGGGAGGGGGGGGACTGTCCCCCCTTTTTCAAAAATCCTAGATTAAGCTCTGTATATTTCAGTTGTGTTAAAGAGGAAGTGGTCAGTTGTCTTTTTGTTCATTGGCGTTTATGTTCTTTTTTCAGTCGAAGTATGGGTTGTCCTTTATTGTGATAGAAAATAGACTTTCAGTTTAGAGTTTTCTGTCCAACTCCTTTGTGTTAGTAAATATGGTGTGGTTGTTGTAGCATTCAGAAGTTGTGATGTATAGTTTGACATCTGTTGGGTAGTTTGACTCATGTGTTATTTCAGATTTATATATGTTTTTTTAATTCATAGCCTTTAGTGATCAGTATCAAGGTAGAGATATATGTGACTGAAAATCGATGAATATTGTGATCTGTTCATGAATATTCAGAGAGGGGTCTCTGGCGATACTGATAACTTCCAGTGTGTACCTCTGTTTTGATTCGATAGATTCCATCAGCTTGATTGAATAAAAGCTACTTGATGTTGCTGGCACAAAATCATTTGGTACCGGCAGTCTTGGCATTCAGCTGCTAGCACTGTTTCTTCAGCCAGTTAATTTCAGTGTTTGTTGACATACAACAATTTCAGTGTCAGAAGAGATGGTACTGCATGAGGATAAATCTGTAAACAATGAACCCCATGCCTCTAATAGCATGAGACCTCAAAGATCTGAATAGTGCTTCAAAAACATCTTTGAGCTTTGGCTCTTAACCTTCTTTTTTATCAGACTTTTCACTTTTCATTCCTTTATAATGAGTTTCCTTTCTGGAAGCTCGTGTAGATTAAGGTAAAGGAAAGTGTTATAACATTTTTGCACGTATGTTTGGTTCATGTAAAATTGCATGTGTTTTGGGAAGGAAAAGCTTTGATTTGATTTTTAGGTTCAGGAATGTGTTTCTGTTGTTTTTGGTGTACCTTTCAGTGTCCTGTCTCCATTATGGTGTTCAAATGCTGACTTCATTACAGTGTTCAGTAAATTTTGTGTGTGTGTGTTTTTTTTTTGTTCATATCTGGGCTGAATTTCTTTGCTGATGCAAATTTAATGATTGGGTAGACTTTGAATGTATGACTGCTTTTTATTTTGTTGGCGAAGAAACCATGTGACATTTTGATATTTACCTAAATGTGAAAAATCAGGAATTTTTTTTTTTCCATTTAGAAAACCAATCAAACTTCTCAGTGTGATATTAAAACTGGTTCATTCTACAATGTGCACAGGACTAAGATTGTGTCACAAAAATCTTTAAATTTGAACTTGACAGCAATTCATGTTGGGAAGGTACATTGTATGTGTGACTAAATTTTACACAGGCAACCATTATGTGTTCTCAGGGAAGGTGTTTGCACAGAAACTGTGATCTTTGATGAAAATTTATAGTTAAATACTAATGTGTATGTGAAAACTGACACAAAATTTGCATGATTGTATTGACATTGGCAACTAATTACTGACTGGAAGCTGAGTAGTGTGATGTCATTGTACAGCAGCACTGTGTGTGGTTACAGAATCCATGTCCAGAAGGAAGTGCATCATTTCTCTCTCGTATCACATTCTGGTGGTTTACTGGGTAGGTAACACACATGTTGTGAACCTTCTTTCAGTTCTTTTGACAAACATGAAATTCCTTTATTTAATTATCACAGTGCTGTTCACTGTGTGTTCGTTTACCAAGTGGCATAGATTAGCTGGAAGATTAATAGTGTATGCTAGGTTTGCTCATTTGTTGTTTATCTAGTTGATAGTAAGTGCAAATTGATCATGTTTGATTGTTTAGCATGGTGGGGAGATGACATACACTAGGCACTTAAGTTCACTTGAAAAGTGAGCATTGCACACTGGTTAAACTGTTTCGGAGGGAAAGTTAAAAAATAGGAACAATAAAGATAGAGGCAAAATACACAAGCAGTTGCATGGAAACATCAGTTTGCATGCGTATGGACACACACACACACACACACACACACACACACACACACACACACACACACACACACACTTACACATGCACGCACGCATGCACCCCCTCCCACCTTCCAGCCACACACACACACACACACACACACACACACACACACACACCACACACACAAATGTCATTCACAAAAAAGCACAGATACACACAGAAAAATAGACACAGACAGACACGTAGACACATTGAGGGACAGACATACCAACAGTCAGACTCACATGCAACGTGCTCGGCAATGAGACTGCCGACTCCTTGGCAAGGGAGGGTACTACAAAGGAGCAGATGGACAGATCTACCAGCTACACCGAATCCAGGACCATCATCAAGGCCAAGCTGCAAAACAAGTGGAAGCAGCAGCGTCCACGCCACAACAGTGCAGACCCGTACTACCTGCTGACTCGACGAGAGCAGGTAGTCATCTTCAGGCTCAGGACAGGCCACAACCGCCTGAAACACCACCTATTTTCTAAACTCCGCATCAGCAACACAAAGCAGTGCCCCTGCAGAACAGGCAGCCAGACAACAGAACATCTGCTGCAGTCCTGCCCGCTCCACCAAGCGCTCCGAGAGAAAACCTGGCCCGACCCAATACCAGTGGCCCGGAAGCTCTACGGAGGACTGGAGGACCTGCGACGTACTGCCACCTTTGTCAAGGAGATGGGGGAATCCATCTAAAGACATGACGAACGAGACAACAACAACTCACATGAATACACACAGATGCATATATACACACATACATATACACATGCATGTGTGAACGCACCTAAACATACGCACACACACATGTGTACACACAATACACATGCACCTGAGCGTGTGTGTGCGTGCACGCTCACGCACACACACACACACACATACACACACGCTCACACTCACTCACTCACTCACTCACTCACTCACTCACTACCACCACACACACACACCCACGCACGCCACGCCACGCCACGCCACGCCACGCCACGCCACGCCGCACGCCACGCCACGCCACCCACACCACACCACCACACCACACACACACACACACACACACACACACACACACACACACACACACCACATGCATGCATGCACGTACGCACGCACACATGCGTGCAGCACACACACACACACACACACACACACACACACACACACACACACACACACACCATTGCTAACATGAATATCCTTGAGCGACTCGCATTCATATACTCTCAGACTGTTTATATATGTACACCAACACACACAAGCATGGTATTCTTACAGGTGTCGCTAAAGTACGCACACGCACAGACATACACAGGCAAACAGGATGATGTGTTACTTTGTTATTTTCAGAATGGTGGTGAAAGGCTACAAACATGCGTTGGTGCGGTCCGACCTGTGGTCGCTCAATACAGAAGACACCTCAGCAGACTTGAAAGAACGCTATGAAAAGTACTGGCAGGCACAGATCAAACCCAAGGACAGGTAATGTTCAGCTTGCTTCTGGCTGATAGATACAAGTTTGCCTAGCAAACAGTGACATGTCAGTGTCTGGACGGGTTCTTTTTTAAGTTTGAAAGCATTCTTGTCCATTTAATGTGTTATGCATAACTGCAAGTCTTTACTGATTTTCAGTTGGTGTGTTGGTTTTTTTTTTTAACTTATTTTAGCACCGTGAATGAAATATATTTTCTTTATTATTTTACTAATCCTAGAAAAAAAAACAGCGAATATAAAGGAGGGGGGGGGGGGGGGGGGGGGGGAAAGCAAACAAACCAGCACTGGCTGGTTGCAGATTGCCATGTGAGTGCAGTATTCTCTGTACATATGTACAAGGTTATTTTCCTTCAGCAAAACAATGCCGTGTCAGTTGACGACATTCATTCCATCTCATAATCTCAGAAGGGAGGCAGTCTTCCCTTCTGCCTCCCTCCCAACTTCACCATCTCCCTTCTCCTCCCTAAAGATTGCTAACTTCACCTTCCAGAGTTGGCAGCTGTGTATTATGATGGAGACAAGGGGGAATAGTAAAAGCCAGTTTGATGAAAGCGAGCATTGATAGTTTGTATCTTTAATGCTCGAGTTTTGGCTACTTTGTTTCTGCAAGTTTTCCTAGTTTATGAACAGCCTTAGTTCTTAAGTTATTCAGGAGGTAGCTGCGTAGATAAATCGTTATTATCATCAGTATGTGACACTGGGCTGTGTCATAACCAGTTCTGTTCCTGACACAGACAAGGAGTGGCTGCTCGCAATGGAGTGAAGACAGAAGCGTTGTACAAGGACGGTGCTGTGTCAACGGAAGTCAAGGTGGTGGATGGATCGGACAGGAAGAAACCCAGTTTACTGAAGACACTGGTCCGTGCTTTTGCGCCCTTCTTCTTCATGGCCATGGGCTTCAAGCTGGTCCACGACATCCTCATGTTTGTTAGCCCCCAGCTGCTCAAGTAAAATATATCTGTATCTATATCTGTCTGTCTATCTGTCTATGTGTATGTATGTGTGTATATATGTTATTTGTTTTCTGTCTCATCTTGTGTTCCCACACTCTGTGGTATTACTCCTATGTCGCTCATACGCAGCTACACCCAGATCTTGCTATCACAGTACCAATGCCAGCAAATAACAGGGAGCTGTCACAAGCTCATTGTCATGAGGTAATTCACCAGAGAAGACTGCACTTCTGCTTAGCTAATAGGAGCATGTTGAAACTCAGCAAATTGTGAAGCAGCAGCTGATAAGCTCCCTTACAAAAACTATAATTGCTTAATCGCAGGGTCAGTGTTGGTGAGCATCATCCTTCGAAAGGTAGCGCCATGTCCATTTGATGATATTCTCCATGAACTTGAAGACACTGCTGCAAGCTTTAACTCATAATTAAGACTGGCTTGAGTGTATAGGGAAAATACAAAGTGATGTCACTATTGAACTGGGGCGTAAAGAGTCACTGAATCTGAGATTTCTTTTCATTTATATGATCAATGAAAACGATGCTGTGGTTTTACATTTTGGTGTGAGACTAAATGACTGGGCTCTCTGTCTTAATATATCAGGACCAGCTGTATCATTCAAAGGTGGATGCTTTTCAAACCAACAGAATTTGTAAACATGTTCCTGGAAAGTTGTAACTTGTTTAGGGAATCCTTCCTGTACATTTGAAAAAAAAATTCTCCGTTGGTGTTTTGAAGTAGGAAATCATTATCATCTCAGTATATCTTTAGAATGGATGAGAGTTATTCAGTATCAATTCTGAAGTCCATGTAGGAAAATGGAAAAAGAAAAAAAAGAAAAACAGGAAAAGCAGCAAGAACAATAACAACCTCAGATTTGATGGGGGGTTTTCAACCCAGCGTCAGCCCCGATGCTCACTCTTTACTTCGACTTTTCAGTAAAACTAAAACTGTATGTGCAGCTAGGTATGGATACATAAGTTAAGTCACATTCATCATACCGTGAACTGCCCATGAAGAAGATCAAAGAAACTGAAAAGCAAACAAAGACGACTGTGTGTGCAGACGGTTGATCCAGTTCACCAAGAACCAGGAAGAGTACATGTGGCGCGGGTACTTCTACGCAGCGTTGATGTTTGTGGTGGCGTTTCTGCAGTCCCTGGTGTTGCATCAGTACTTCCACGGATGTCTGGTGCTGGGCATGCGACTTCGCTCCGTCATCATCTCGGCTATATACACCAAGGTGGGATGTCAGTGCTTGTCACCTGTCCTCTGTAGCAACTGGCAGTGAATATTGATTCATGTGTTCTGTACCATGGTGTTCATTACTCATTTGTCAGTATGATGGTGTTCACTAACTGTCAGCATCATAGTGTTCATTAACTCATTTTTGAATGTCAACGTGTTTATGAATTCATTTTTCAACATCGTCTTGTTTGTTACCTCTTTTTTTTTTTTTAACATTACAGTGTTCATTTAATCATTTTCCAACATCACAGTGTTCGTTAATTCCGTTTTCAACATCACAGAGTTCATTAACTTATTTTTCAGTGTCATGGTGTTGGTTGATTTATTTGTTAACATGACAGTGGTCATTAACTCGGTTGTAAAGATCACAGAATGCATTAACTCATATGTCAACATCACAATGTACATTAGCTTATTTTCTTTTTGCAATGTATCTTTTTTAGCAGTAGAATTTTTTGTTGTATTTTAAAGACTGGCTGTTTCCATGGGGTGTTATATAATATCCTGTTCAGGTCAAATTTGACAATTTACCTGGCCATATGGCTTTCCTCTGTCACTGTCTGTGCTTGTATATTGCAAGGTGAGGGACTGTTACCACCTGTGACCTGCCTTTAGTAACGACTTTACAGTGTACAGTCACTCTGATATGTCTTGTTCAAATCACAAATGACATAAACAGACTGCTAGTGTGATTTGACCAAGACTTTAACTGTTTTTCCGACATTTACCTGTCCAACAACTACCGTAAACTTGCTCAGCATGAACTGTGCCCTTGACAGTTCAGTTGTTTATTTTAGGGAATCAAGAGAGAAGGGAGCTGTATCTGATTTCACTTTATGCCTCAGTGTTCCCTCAATCTCTCTTATTGATCTCACTTGTATACATCACTTCCTCTGAGTGAGTGAATGTGTCTTGAATGAATAGTGACTGTAATTTCTTTCTCTTCCTCATAGAGAGACTACCTCTGACTCCTCCAGAATTCCTTTAAATCTTTTTTCTTCTAGAAAGCACCATGGATGCTCTATTGGGCGCTTGTCGCTTTACTTTTTTTTATGACATTCAAATTTCTTTCCGACTCTGGGTTATAGTCGAAGTCTGCCATCAAGCATTTTAGAAACTTTTTGACTTGATCATTCATCATTCTCTGTTTCTGTTTCTTCAGCTGTGAAGACCATGGTTTTGCTTTTATGGAAGTTGTCACACAATTCAAACACCTTTGGCTGCTGAACCTTTGTCTTAGATTCTTAAGAGTTACTTTCTTTGCTTTATGTTTGTGAATTCTTGTAGAATCTGTTTCTCTTATGTTCCTGGTGCTTTCTTTTGGAATCTAGCTATATTCAAGTCTTGAGAGACATTTCAAGATGGGGTCTTTTTGTTGTTGATTTTGATCGAAGATTCAGCTTTTCGTATAGTCTGGTTTGATCAAGATAATTGTTTAACCCCCAAAACAAAACAGCAAAAAAAAAAAAAAAAAAAAGAAAAGTGGAATTAATGAGCCATCAAATGAAGCAACTAGCAAATTACAACACAGACACTGAACTTTTTGACATATTGGGTCTTCTTCAGGCAAGACAAACAACATTCAAAACAATGGAAACAAAGGATGAATAAACAGTCACTTATCTCTTCGATCTTGGTGCAAACTGTGGCATGAGTGTTTGGTGATTCAGTAATTCCATTTTTTCTTTTATGTTTCAATTTCCACCTGTAGTCAGCCCACTTACCAACAAAAAGGTAAGAAAGAAAGAAAGAAACAAACAAAAATAAGGAAAGAAAACCCTGTCCATTTAGAGCACTTAAAATTTATTTGAGGACAGTCATGTCGTCGCAGTCCACCTTAAGAAGCCAGAGGAACGCTGACTGTATGAAAGTGGAGAATCTAACAGGAGAGCAAGAACTAATTCATTCTGTGCCTCTTTCTCAATTTCCCTCTGGCCAAGGAAAGGTAGTCCATGTTGCTACTAATGTTCAAAGAGTTAAATTTAGACCATGGAGCTGTCAAAGGACAGCCTAGTTCTGCCCGGTAGGAGCATCTTGATTTCGCCTACAAGAGACAGCTCAAAGCATGGCATGAGGAGCGTGAATGTTGCCTTCCATAATTTGATATTTGTTTGAACAAGAAAGTACCAGAGAAATATATATGTTGATTTATCTATCAGTCTGTCTGTCAGTGTTGAACAAATTAATAAAAAGCAGAAGACAAGTGCTGGCCAACATCATTTAAGCTATTATGTGGCAAATATTTCTTTAAAAAAAAGGAAAGTATTAATCTGTGTGTGTGTGTGTGTGTGTATATATATATATATATATATATATATGAATATTTTTGTTTATGTTCAGCTGATAGCTACATCACTTTTAACACATTTGTTTTTGTGTTGAAATGTCAAAGGAATTGAGTTTTTTTTCAAAGTTGTATCTACTACTAGATATTGAATATAACAAGTGAATTTGCTGATCAGACCTTGCGGCTGTCCAACTCTGCCAAAAAGACCTCAACAGTGGGAGAGATTGTCAACCTGATGTCGGTGGACGCCCAACGTTTCATGGACCTGATGACCTACTTCCACACCATCTGGTCAGGCCCCCTGCAGATCTTGCTCTCCCTCTACTTCCTCTGGCACACCTTGGGGCCCTCCGTTCTGGCTGGGGTGGGGGTCATGGTTCTCCTCATCCCCCTCAACGCTCTGATCGCACACAAACAGCGACAGTTGCAGGTCAGCAGTGGTTCATTGTGGGGATGGAAAGGGGAATGATATGGATTGTAAAGTCAGGAAGGGTCATTTTAGCGTTGCCAATTTTATCATGTCAAACTGGTGCAAGCTGTGACAATTACACATACTGGGCCATGTTTTGTGGCTGATCCCAGTACTAAGACAACTCCACTTGCCAGATTGGCCTCGTCCAGTTATACACCTGTTGCAAGGCAAAGGAGAAAAAAGTTTCGGAAAAAAGTAATACATGTGCAGAGGAAATTTTAACTCTATCACCCTCAGTTTACGCTTATTTAATATTTTCCAGTGTGGAAGTATTTCCTGGTCACTCTGTTCAAAGACGTTTTCCTCTCAGTTTTAATGGGCAATCGGCTTCTCACCTTCCATCATTGCTGGAACTCAGAAGATGTAACTGAAATGAGCCACTCTCAATTGACTGGAAGCGACTTAGGCCGTGAGCTTAACCATTAGATATACACAGACCTAAAACAGTGGAGTTTTCTTAGTGATGAAGTTGTGTTTTGAGACAGGTTTGAGGTCACGTATTTTCTAAACATGAGTGCTGGTACAAATATCAGTTCTCATGTCAAGAGGCAATTGAATTTATGAAAGGTGAGGGATCTGACATTGGATGTGTGTATTGAAGAAGGTAATAATTGTGATGGTAAATATATCTAGCTCTTTACAGTGCGTTTGCTGATGGACAGTGGAAATGTTCGAAGTAAGAGTATGTACCTGGAACAAAATCAGTTCTCATGTCAAGAGGTGATTGAATTTGTGATAGGGGATCTAACATCAGATGTATTTATGTGAAGAGGTAACATTATTTTGATGGTGAAAACATCTAGCTCTTCACAGTGTGTTTGCTGTTGGACAGTAAAAAAAGTGTTCTAATTAACATACATGCCTTTCACAGTTTTTCTTTTTTAGAGTTTGGTAACATAATCCAAGAATTTGGAGAAATATATACCTAGTAATAATGAAGAATCTGTTTCAATATTTCAAAAGTAAATATAATAAACTTGTAAATCATTTATAGATTGTACTCTATAAATCATTTATAGTTTGATCTCTTGGGGACTGGGGGAAAAGTTGTGTGTGTGCGCGCGCGCGTGCGCGCGCGTGTGTGTGTGTGTGTGTGTGTGTGTGTGTGTGTGTGTGATCTTATCTGCATAGATTGGTAAAAAGTTTTTGAATATGGCCAGAATGTTAGCTCTTGAAATGATGAGGAGTCTATTTTTAGGGTGTTGCCATTTAAACGTGTGTGGTAATCATGTTGTGTTGACTTCTTGTTTGTTTGTGTTTTGTCTAGGTGAAGCAGATGTCTCTAAAAGACTCTAGAATCAAGCTGATGAACGAAGTCCTCAACGGCATCAAGGTCAGTGCTCAACAGATAGGATCAAAGAGAGACAGGTTCTGATGAGGAGGAATGGGGTAGGGTATAGGGAAGGAGCAATGAGGGGGAGGGGTTCTAACAAAGAGCAATGAGAGGGGCCACACACAGGGGTGGAGAGTAGCTGTAACAGCTGTGACACAGAAATGTCATGAAGGTGAAAGAATTCTCTCTCTCTGTCTGTGTGTGTCTGTCTGTCTGTCTGTCTCTCTCTCTCACTCTCTCTCTCTCTCTCTCTCTCTTTCTCTCTCACACACACTCTCTTGTTTTTCCCTTTTTTTTTTTTTTTTGGTTGTGTTTGGTATGAATTTGTTCGTCAATAGGTTGTTCTGACATAATAAAAGTAGGGGGGAAAATTAAAAGTAAAATCAATGAAATTTTAGCCTTGGACTCTTTTTTTGTGTTTGTTTGTTATTTTTGTTTGTTTGTTTGTTTATTTGTTTTTATCATTTCTGTGCATTGATGATAAACCTGTGTAGCTGAATAGTGACTGTGTGGACTGAGAGTGGGGACACATGCAATCTTGATGTGGCCTCTGTGGTCGACTGGGCTATGAACAACATTACTTGGATTATATATTGTCTCTCTTGTATGTAGATGCAGCCTTCCTCCCCCGTCTCCTCTCTCTCTCTCTCTTTCTCTCTCTGCCTCTCCCTCTCTCTTTCTGTCTCTCTCTTTGTTTCTTTTTCTCTCTTCTTTTTTCTCTCGTGCTCTTTCTTTCTTTCTCATTTCTTTTCCTCTGTCTGTCTGTTTCTTTTTCATTCTCTTGCTCTCTCTGTCTGTTTCTTTTTCATTCTCTTGCTCTCTCACTCTCTCTATCTCTCTTCTCTCTCTCTCTCTCTCTCTCTCTCTCTCTCTCTCTTCTTCCCTTGTAATGTCCTAAGTGATGTTGGCAATCAATATTTTGCTTAAGCAGGCACTGCCAATTTAGGAATGCAGTATCCATGTTTTTCACAACATGCGGGCAGTTTGAAAAAGTGAAAGAAAGCGATGTCTGTATACATAAGTCCTTATCCATATAAATAAGTTTTGAAGTGGGAAAAAGAATTTTGAAGTGTGTTTGTCAGCCAGTAACAGGAGCTGAAGGTGTGCGCAAAAAACTGTTGAAGTGTGTGTGTCTGCCAATAACAGGTGCTGAAGCTCTATGCATGGGAGAAGTCGTTCCAGGAGAAGATCCTTGGGATACGCAACCAGGAACTGGAGATGTTGAAGAAAGCTGCCTACCTGAACGCTGTAGTTCCTTCTTCTGGACCTGTGCTCCTTTCATGGTCTGTTGACCTCTTTATTATTATTAGGATTACCATTATTATCATGGAAGGAGTTCTACAAACTTTAATGCTGTGATGAACATCAAATATTGACAGCTTGACAGTATTATTATCATCATGAAAGGCATTTAGCAGAGTTCTGATGCCACGATTAAGATTAGATATAACAGCAATACTGTATTAGCACTCTTATTATTTATTTTAACACATTTATGAAGACTGTTTTTCAAACATAAATGGCATAATGATCACTCAGACACTGACATCAACACTTATAGTCATGATTAAGTGAAGGCACACATCTAGCCCACTGATGATCAGATAATGCAATATTTTAGAGCTGCAGTGACATCAGAATCACCTAGTCAGTAAACTTAGGTCTTATGCAACTTTGTCAAGAAATCAGGATCATGTGAGATTATGTGAGAAACCATCAGTGGCTAGTTTACTTTTTCAGTGAACAGATATACAGGGGTCTTATCTCTCCAGCATAAGCTGCTGATGGAATGTTTCAAATTTATGCACAAGTGTATTCCTGCTGAAGGATTTGTCTGTATGATGGTGTGTAGCAAGCGCAAGGTGACCTTGAACTGTAGGATTCCTGTGTGGCAGGTGTCTTTGACAACGTTTGCGGTGTACACACTGTCGGATGAAAACAATATCCTGGATGCAGAGAAAGCCTTTGTGTCTCTGTCACTGTTCAACATCATGAGGTTTCCTCTCTCCATGCTTCCAAATGTCATCACTAACATTGTGCAGGTGAGGCGCAGACACAGGTGCTTCCCTTGCACTGTTGTTGCTTGTGTACTTGTCACAT
Source organism: Conus canariensis (assembly GCA_033310375.1). Lineage (NCBI taxonomy): Eukaryota > Metazoa > Mollusca > Gastropoda > Neogastropoda > Conidae > Conus > Conus canariensis. The sequence goes on from CM065715.1 coordinate 43,977,410, forward strand.
GAAGCGTACTGTCAGACTGATGTTTTTTCTTCTGTTTCCTGATAGTGTACGAATGTTGTTGTTTGTTTTTTTTTAATTTTCAAAAAAATTGTAAAAGCTGATTGGAAATGATAAGCAAGAATGGCCAGATGTTGCATGTCTTAAATCATAGTTGCTGTGTTTATTCATTCTTTGATAATTTGCTGGTAGATTTATGGTAATAACATAAGTGTTCAAGAACAGCAAGTAAATGTTCGTAACATCTTATGCTGCTGTAATTTAAGATATTGATTTGAAAAATAATAGGACTGCTGGAAAAAAATGTTTAGATCAAAACTGTCTTCCATAGTAGAACGCATTAATATGAAGCGTACAGTACTGAAGATTTATCCAGAAAGTATTGTTTGGTGTCATATTCTGTGTGATATAAATTTCTATCGCTATAGCCAGTTTGCTGAGTCTGTTTAGCAAGCTTTGGGGCTCATCCTGTATGAAGACAGCCCGCAAACTGTCTTATATTTCTTGTCCTAAGAAGAATGATAACTTGGAAAGCATTGCACACATGATGCATCACATAGAATGTCAATCATTCACCTGATTGTTGACCAAATGTGAAGTTTGTTAAGCAATCCAGCATGTGCATATGCACGCAAATGCACGCGCACACACATGCAGACTCACACATACACACACACAAATCTGTCAATCAGACTTGCGCAGCAGTTTTTGTTTTTGGCGTCATATACTTTACCATGTCAGACCATAGCATTCAACGGCAGTTAGCCAGCTCTGTCAGGCCGAATTTTTTCCGTGGCCAATGCAGTCATAAGACAGTCACGTGATGTCACCCCACTTCCGGCCCCGGAAGAAGCCAGTGTCAACTTCCTATAAGTCATTCATCTTCGGCCTGCCGTCAAAGCAAGATAAGTCTTGTGCTCTGTCTCGCCTATACTTGCCTTTGTGTTAACTTTGCTGTGTTTTGTTCTATACTTGATTCAGTTGTGGCTTGCAAATGTGAGGCTCTTGGTGGGAGCGTATTTATCAAAAGATTTGTCTCTTTTACCGGCACTCTCGGGAGCGTATTTATTAAAAGATTTGTCTCTTTTACCGGCACTCCCGCGACTTTGTTACTCGCGATCGTCGGCACCGCTCGCCGGTCGTGTTCCCCCACCATATTGCCGAGCCTCGGGTTCAGCACGCATTTTGTGCTGGTTCCGGCTTGCACTAGACCCTGAGTATTTTTGCCGTGTGAGGCTCTTGGTGGGAGCGTATTTATTAAAAGATTTGTCTCTTTTACCGGCACTCTCGGGAGCGTATTTATTAAAGATTTGTCTCTTTTACCGGCACTCTCGCGACTTTGTTACTCGCGATCGTCGGCACCGCTCGCCGGTCGTGTTCCCCCACCATATTGCCGAGCCTCGGGTTCAGCACGCATTTTGTGCTGGTTCCGCTTATTAAGGTTTAGGGCTCAATAACTATCACACCTGTACTCTTTACCCTTCACAGGTAGAACGTGTTCGAGTAAGGGTGTGTGACACTGATCTGCTTATTAAGATTTAGTGCCCAAGAACTATCACACCTATACACAGTGATACTCCACGTGTAGAGATTGCTATTAATAGCCATACCAGTCACACGACCGGTGGCGTGTACGGGTAGTTCGAGTTTTCAGTCGATCTCTCGAGCACTTTGCACGACACCACACGGACGATCGAGATTAATTGATTTTCTCGATCGGCCACCTTGTCTCCTCTTTGCGGTCGTGTGTTCCGGGTTTGCTCTATCCACCTGTGCCCAACATGGTGAAGGACACCGCCGGGTCGAGCCACTCCACTGCTCGGAGTTCGCTCAATTTCCCGGAGAACCCGCGGGTCGATTCCATCTCGGAGCAATCCGTTCGCACTGATGAACGTACGGTTCGGGTAGACAGAGACGACTTCTCCGCGGAAGGGACGCGTGATCTTCCTCGTCTACCAAACCGACGGACGCACGACCGCGGCGTCCCAAGGCTGATAGGCAAGCGGCCACCATTTCAAAATGCCTTTCATTTGATCTGCCTGCTAGTCTAAGGGCAAAGCTCCCCTCAAGGTGCTGCCCAGAAAGTCTAATGGCAAGGCTCCCCTCAAGGGGCCCGGCCGAGCAAAGACTAGCCAACGGAATTCGCCCTCCCCCACCCCTTCTCCATCGGCCAGCTTGCCCTCTAGCCTACGGACTCGCTCGGAGACTTCTAACTATCATGCTGAGTCACGCGAATCTCGGCCCCCGGGGCACCTTGCCGAGCCGCGGACCAGCACGGGTGACGGATCTGGGATGGAATCACCATCCGTCACTCGCCTTGATGAGTCACGTATCTCTTTTTCCCCCCAAATTGATACGTGCACTCATAGCGCTCGGCCCCACCGGGCACAGGTGCAGCCAACACCTGAGCTCGAGGAGCGCTTCGACTCCGGAAGCAGCCTTATGGTCACCCCGACGCACGACCTCGGTGGTGTCCATAATCCTGGGCGTGCGGGCACGCCGCGCCATGGGCCCGGCCGTGCCCATGCACAAGGACGGTCGACCTACCCCGATCGAACGTCACCTTCTTCCCTAGGGGTATTGGACGTTGGGGAACCGACCTTTCGGATCCCCATTTGGGCAACGTCCGCGGTCCCGCTCCTCCGGGGGGAGGATCTACCAGCGGGACCAAGGGTAACCTGACATATTCCTCCAGGGGGAGGAACACGGGACCGCATCCTGACCAATCCGCACTTTCGCGGGTTGGGGGCTCGACTTCCGCATCCTCCTCCATACCATTATGGCCCTCCCAGGCCCATTCCAAGGACGTGTATGGTGCAGTGCACGGACCTGGACGGGGACGACAGGCCACGGCCTCTCAAGCCCCCCCCCAACAGTGATTCAGGTTACCCGGGTCCCGGGGACTTTCTGCCTACAAGAAGAAGAGGGTCTCGTGGCTACGACTCGGCGGATGTCTGACCTACGCATTCGCCCAACGCGCTGGTCAGACCTTGAGTGCGGCCTACCTACCATGGTTTTTCCCCAGGGCCGCCACAGCCCGTTTACCTCCCCGGGGACCGGTGGCTCTATGCCCCCGAGAGAGACCAGTGGCTTAACGCCAACACCCAGCACGACCAGCTACATGGTCGAATGTGGCACCCGGCCTCACTTACCTGGGTCGACCTTGGTCTCCCTCCTCGGGCGCTGTCCTATCGGCAGGACGATGTCCCGGCCGCCGATTATAGGGCCACCGGGGACACACTACAGGCACCCCTCGACTTACCTCCTGAAGACGGGTGCTATGAACCCTCTCAGGACCAGTACCTCCCTGAGGCGGACGATGACGAGGAGCTAGCCCCCACCTCATTGTACGATGTCCGCACGATAGAACGGTGGCGACCAGACCTCGTTAGGAGGGAGGCCGCACCCGCTGACGAATTTCTCTCCCTCTCCCCCGGCCCAGAGATCTAGACCAATCTACCCAAGAACCCCTCAGTCGCCTCCTTGTTTACGGACAATCCCGTGACCAGGGAGATGGGCATTTCCCAGTCGGACCGTCGGTTGATCCCCCACCTGCCCCCCCTACTTCCGGCGCCATCTCCTTTAAGAACCTAAAGGAATGGGTCCGAGTAGCCAGGATGGGCATCCTCCACACCACGGCGGGACACACCTACTTGGACATGCCCCTTCAGCGAGCGGAGGCTCTATGGCCGGAGGACGATGGTGCCATCCCAGTACCGGGGGACCCGGGCTCTGAGGCGCACCAAGAGCCTGACCCTCGCTTGTTCAGCGATCCTTTCATGCGACACCTAGTTAACAGGATTTCGCATCACCTTTCGGCTGCGGCGGACAGCGCAGCCAGAAGCCACTTCAACTGCTTGTTGGTCGCGAGAGAGGCCGTGCTGGCGCGGACCTCTCTCTCCCCGACGCTTAAGGCAGCCCTGCGATGCATCCCGGGCCAGGTCCAGTCGCTCTTTGGCGACTACTCGGCTGACGTCATAGCACAAGCAGTTGAGGAACGCAAGCAGGCTGTGTCCTTTGCGCCCAGGCCACCGCCACGCCCTGCTAGACCCCCACTTCGTTCCTTCCCCAGGCACAGACCCTATCCCAGACAATCGCCTTCCCGCACCGCACGGCCCGCCAAGCGACCTAATCTTCTCCAAGGCCTAAGCCAAAACCCCATCAGCAAAATTTTCGGTTAGGCCAACAGTCACGCTCCCGGAGCTGACTAGGGAGACAGCCCGAGGGGGACTTAGATCAGGTAGCACCCCCCCTCGCCCTATCCCCCACCCACCAGCCCAGACCCTCGCCCCCCCTGGCGGGCAGCCTCTCCCGGCATGCCCACCAGTGGAGACGCATACGCCTCACCCCTGGATAGTGGCGGTGCTACAGGAAGGGTTTCGCCTTCCTTGGGCCCACGAGCGTCCCCCCCCTCATGCTATCTCCCCCTCCCTCCCCCAACGAACCCTCCCCCGCCAAAGCAGAAGCTCTTCGCACGGAAGTCCAAGACCTCCTCAAAAGAGGGGCCATCTCGGAGATTTCCCACCCAAACCCCGGCTTCTACTCTTTGTGATCCCAAAAGCCTCGGGAGGATGGAGGCCCATTCTAGATCTTTCGCCCCTCAACAAGTTCCTCAGGCCCACCAAGTTCAAGATGGAGACCCCCACCCAGATCCGAGACTCCATCCATCATCGCGACTGGGCCACATCCGTAGACCTGAAGGACGCCTATTTTTCAGATCCTGATTCACCCGGCCCACAGACGATTCCTACGGTTCGTCTGGCAGACCCCGGAGAGGCCTGCACGCATAGTGGACCTCATCTCCTGCCTGTCACAGGCACCCCACACCTCGGCCAGAACCCTGTCCTCCCTCCTAGGAATGATGGAGTCCCTGTCTCCCCTCATTCCCCTGCGGCGGGTCCCCAAACGCCAACTTCAGAGGGAGTTCCGCCGACGTTTGTCACAGACCTCCGACCGCTGGGACCAGGTCATTCCCCTCGGACACTGGTTCATTTCGGCGACGGAGGAGCGGCTCACTCCAGCCACTCTCTCCACCGGGGTCCCCATCTCCCTCCCAACCCAACCCAACCACTGGAACTTTATACAGACGCCTCCAACTTGGGCTGGGGGGCCCACGTGGAGGACAGTCACGCCTCGGGGAGTGGGAGCTGGAAGCGGTCAGGCTAGCCCTTCTCCAACTCCAGCACAAGGTCGCGCACCGACTTGTTCTCCTCCTCACGGACAATACGTCGGTAGCTTGCTATGTCAACAAAGGGGGAGAGGCCCGCTCCATAGGCCTCTCCCTCAGAACAGAGGCCCTCCTTCGCTGGTGTCGCGCAACCATTGGTTTGTGCCCATGATCGACCTGTTTGCCACCAGCTTCAACCATCACCTGCCCCTGTACGTCTCTCCCGTTCCAGATCCCCAGGCGGATGCAGTCGACGCACTATCCCTCCCCGGGACGGGCCTACTGGCGTATGCCTTTCCCCCCTTCCCCATCCTACACAAGGTGATCAGGAAGGCAAGGCTGGAAAGACCCAGGCTGATCCTCGTAACGCCATGGTGGCCGACCCAGTCTTGGTTCCCGGACCCCAAGTCCCTCACCCACGTTCCCCCCCTCCGGCTCAGCCCTCGCTGGGACATGCTGAGACAACCCCGGTCAGGTCTTCCTCACTCCAATCCCAAGATGCTTCGCCTACACGCGTGGCTTCTATGCCAGCCCAACTGCGAACATCTGCATCTACCCCCCACTCGGAGAGACCCCAGTCCGTCCTAGACACACTAGCCGGGGCAGGGGCCTCTCAGGGATTACGGGACTTCGCCTCGGCATCTCGCAGAGCCAGCACCGAATCCCTCTACAACTACCGTTGGGAGAGATGGATAACCTGGTGCTCAGATAACTCTGTTCCCCATTACTGCCCCTCCAACATCCAAATAGGAAATTTCCTCTCCCACCTATCCTCTTCCCTTAAGCTGTCGGCTGGCTCCATTCGGGGCTACAGATCAGCTATCTGCACTACCATTCGTCAACTGGGGGGCCCTTCTTTTGACAATGACTTTCTCCTCAGAGAGGTGTCTAGAGGAGTTGCTCTACGGGAAGCTCAGTCCCCTAGGCGCATTCCCCTCTGGGACCTTTTTACGGTCCTCGATGCCCTCAGAAAAACCCCTTTTGAACCCATTGCTTCTATTCCTTTTGACCTCCTCTCCTTTAAGACCACCTTTCTCCTCGCCCTGGCCTCGGCCAGAAGACGAAGTGAGATTCACGCCCTCAGCGGTGACCCCACAGATATCGCCTTCCACAGGGACGGCTCAGTCTCTCTCAAGTTCCTTCCGGAGTTCTGACATCTTGGGAAAGGGAGAAAAAGATGGAGACATGGACCTTTGCCCCTCCAGGTGTCTCAGGTACTACTGGGAACGCACACGCCCCAGGCGCTCCTCCCAGAGACGACTCCTTATCTCCCTCAACCCCAACAATACTAGAGATATCTCGGCGGGAACTATCTCCAGGTGGCTCTCCAAGACGGTGAGATCTACCTACGCTCAGGCGTACAAGGATCTCCCTGTCCTATCACCCAGGGCCCACGAGGTCAGAGCACTGGCCACTTCCACAGCGTTCCAGTACTCTGTCCCCGTGCGCCACCTGCTGGAGGCAGCCTACTGGCGTTCGGAAAATCCCTTCATTAATTTTTACCTGAGGGATATCCGCATGACCAGAGCTGATGGGTCTAAGGGGATTTCCTTTGTGGCGGCCAATGCAGCCATATCGGTCAACCCCAAGAACCACTAGGGCGCTCGCCCTCCTCCGATTCCTTTAAATTCTGCTATGGTCTGACATGGTAAAGTATATGACGCCAAAATGGGGAGTTTGTGTTATACTCCCTGTTTGGCTAGTATACTTACCATGTCAGACTCTAATTCCCTCCCTACCTTCCCCTCTGGCGCCAAGGTTCTCGGGGTCACCATACACCAGGCCTCGCTGAATGACTTATAGGAAGTTGACACTGGCTTCTTCCGGGGCCGGAAGTGGGGTGACATCACGTGACTGTCTTATGACTGCATTGGCCACGGAAAAAATTCGGCCTGACAGAGCTGGCTAACTGCCGTTGAATGCTATGGTCTGACATGGTAAGTATACTAGCCAAACAGGGAGTATAACACAAACTCCCCATGTTGGTGGTGTGTTACAATTTTTTTGTACAAAAACTGCAACTTTTTAGCAATTGTTCGATTTGCAGTCAGTCATAAGACATCTTTATCTACATCTGTTGATAATAGCCAGAGTTCACGTAGAAGAAACAAGCACCTGCATACAGGTTGCACAGTTGTTATTAGTGGTTGTTAAAATGAGCAACAAGATGACTGTCCATTCATAATCTTGCACAGTCATAAATGCCATGAAAGCAAAAAGTGATTGTAAAGAAAACCTGGTCTCCTCTTACAGGTAAGAAAAGGATAAAACAATCATATTGTCTGACTATATACAAGTGAATACGTTGATCGTGATTCCAGATATTTTTCTGGTCAGGCAAAAAGCTGTCAATGTGTTCTTTCTCTTTCAGGCAAGCGTGTCTCTGAAACGTCTACAGAAGTTCTTGGACAATGATGAACTGGACACAGAGGCTGTGCAGTACAACCCTCCCTCTAGTCAGTTCTGCCTGTTGTTTGTTGTTATTGTTTTGTTTTGTTTTTTGCTGTCTTTTCTTTGTTATCTCTTGTCTTTCTTTTGATCAGTGTGTTTCTCCATCTGCCTGCTGTCACATTGTCTGATTGATAACTTTTGCATTCCACCTTTCCTTCTTCACAGTATCATTATCTGCTTCTGTCTTTGTGTCAGTCTTTCATAATTCTGTTTTCTAGCATTTGTTGTGCAGTCAGTATGCTTCCATGCAATTCACAGATATCTAGAAAGCCCTTTTATTTATTAAAAGGTATGAAAGAAATGCTTGCACGTCAATGTTATTCAGAAGCATTTGAGTGCAGTTTCCTTTGTGTGTGTTTGTGTGCATGTGTGTGTGTGACTCTCTCTCTCCTCTCTCTCTCTCTGTCTCTCTCTGTCTCTCTCTCTCCTTTATAGTGCTGTCAGAGTCTTCCTTTACTGAGTTGTTTGAGATTTTTTATGTTATTTCACTGACAATACTCATGATTATGTGCATGTTTCAGAGTTGTCAGTGAAAATAGAGAATGGAACATTTACCTGGGACAGAGAGGCACCCAACACCATCAGCAAGTAAGCTTTTCTTGACTTTGTTCTGTTTTAGGTCAGGCAGATTTGTTTCTTGTGGTTTTACCCAGTCTGGAGAGACAGTTTAAGAAAGAAAAAATGAAGGAAGATTTAGCTGTAAAAGAGAACAGTTCTGATTCTGACTGGACTGTTGAGTTTACAGCAGTTGCAACCATGCAACCAGATGAGAAGGAAAAAGACAAAAGGAGATAGAGGTCCGGACTTAGCTGTGAATGCAAGCTTAAATGGCCTTGTGCGGAGATCCGTGATTGCCCAAAGCAGTCAAATTGAAGGGAGGAAACAAAGGGTATGTTCACCAGTTACATGAAGGGAAGCGATTTAACAAATTGCCAGAAGGAAGTGGTTTATGTCAAGGACTACTACTCTTGCAGTCTTGGTTAGAAACTAAGGCATGTTTTTCTGTTTCTTGATCTCTCGGTTTTTGATTAAGGAATTCCTGATCTTTAAGTGTTGATTTACGCCAAGAGAAAATGTCATCTATCTAGAGGAAGAGTTTTTGATTAAGGAATTCCTGATGTTTAAGTGTTGATTTACGCCAAGAGAAAATGTCATCTATCGAGAGGAAATACACGTTTGGCTCATCTTGTATTGTGTTCTGCTTGTTGTGGTTTCAAGTTTTTATGATCATAAAAGCTGGGAGACAGAAATGCAAATATTCAGCTTTCAAACTGCACCTTGATGCAGAGCTAGAGACTTGCTAAATATTGTGCATTCTACAATTGAAAGCACACCATGTATGGATGAAGCAGTTCGTTTTTATTTTAGTTTAGAAGAGTGCATACAACGTAAAGTGATATAGAGTCTGGAAACTAATGCTCATTTTTATTCCCTGGCCCAGTTCTTCCACAAATCTTTTTTTACACACCTTTAATGTTTCTTCTGTTGTTTTTGGGTTGCTTGAAAACAACCGCTGAGTGTAGCTTATGATAATGTCTGATCACCTGCCTGTAGTTGAAGCCAGACTTATCTTTGAATCTGAATAAGTAGTGTTAGTTAGTTGATATTGATTTCATATTTGTTGCTGCCCGTTGAGAGGTGCATGCTGTTGCTTTTGTGCTAGATGTATGAAGCAGCTTCTCAGTTACCAAACAGGTTGAAATCATTTCTGATGGGGGCTGCCAAACTCAAGCATGCAGAATTGAACAAGGATAACTCGGCATTATGAAAAACTCCACCGTGTGAAAGGTGAAAGATGTGTAACACTTTCACAGGCAGCTTTTGTTTTCCAAGCTGAACAGCTAGGCTCCTTGAAGAGCAATCCTAAAAGATCTCAATCCTGTCTGTCCATAATGTGAATATTAGTATGATAATGTTGATGTTTGAGGTTTCCTTCTTGTGTGTATGAAGCTGATGTGCGCAGTTAATACCTGGCATGTTTTGAAGCATGCTTCCAACCTTCACATCTTTGCATGGCTGATACAGTTTACATCCAGTTTCAGAATGTCAGGGAACTGATGTTGCCGTTATGATACTCAGAATATTTGTCTAGAAACAGTAGTGCCAATATTAACAGTCATGTTGTGTGTTCAGCATCAGCCTGGACGTGGAGCGGGGTTCACTGGTGGCTGTGGTGGGGGTTGTGGGAGCAGGAAAGTCATCTCTGCTCTCAGCCCTGCTGGGAGAAATGGACAAAGTGGCAGGCACTGCCAATATCAAGGTCAGTCTGTTCAGGCACTGCCAATATCAAGGTCAGTCTGTTCAGGCACTGCCAATATCAGGCTCAGTCAGTGCTGTATTTATCCTTGGCCTTGTTTGCCAAATGTTTTTTTTTGTGCTCGCAGTTTAAGGGCTTATTAAAAGAAAATGATGATGCATACTCTGTCATATACCTTTATTGTGATATTCAAAAATGTATTTACTATCATCCTCATGTACTTCATTGATCTGTGCCTGAGTTATGTTCATGAACTGCTTGAAATACACCCAGGAGATGTTAACATTTCAAAACAAAGCTTGTTCCCACTTCTGGAAATGTTATGTTTAGTTCATATGTTGGCACCAAAGCTGTTTCTGTATTGTTTTGTTGATGTTTTAATTTATTGTTGTTTTTTTTTAACTTCATGATGAAAGATAGTTGAGGCGTCAGCTAGATCTTTTTCTTCCAACAGATTATGAGCAAGCCGTTCTGAGTCATATAAACTTGTTCATTTGCTATGTGAAGATTCTGGTTGTTTTCCTTCGACGAATACATCAGTACAGCCTGTTTTGGTGGAGAGTTGATTCCTGAAACTGGTCACACAAACCATCTGTACACCAGGGTTCCATAGCCTATGTGGCGCAGCAGGCTTGGATTCAGAACGCAACGCTGCGTGACAATGTGCTGTTCCACAAGGAGTGCCACCAGCAGACCTACGACAGTGTCATCTATTCCTGTGCCTTACAGCAAGACTTGGACATGCTGCCTGCTGGAGACCAGACAGAAATTGGGGAAAAGGTAACAATGCCTGACTAAATAGGCAAGAAGGTAATTATGGGAAAATTAATCATATCTAACTAAATTGGCTATGAGGTAGCAGGCGGGGAAGGGTAAATATACCTGGATAAATAAGGAATAAAACAATGATATGGGAAAGGTAACAGTATCAGACTGAACCAGGAATAAGGTAATGATATTGGAAAGGTAACAATACCTGATGGAATAGGAAATGAACTAATGATATTTGAAAGGCAGTATGACAACCAACTGAAGCCATGTAAGAGCTCCTGACTCGATTCATGTAAAGTGCTGACTTAAGAAAGATGTAAATCAAGAATGGTAAATAAGAATTGATAGATAATTAAATTTGAAAAAGAAAGTATGTAACATTACTTAGTTTGAACTAGTTAGAAAGTAATAGCATCTCAGTGACTTAAAGGGGAATGGTACTGGCAGATAGTTTATTTTGGGGAAAAGATACATGATTGTTGTGATTTCTTCACAAATACCTCTCAAAGTCTAATCCTTCTATGTAGTAAATTTTTGTGATCAGGGTATCAACTTAAGCGGAGGTCAGAAGCAGAGAGTGAGCCTGGCCAGGGCCACGTACCAGGATGCAGATGTCTACCTGTTGGACGACCCCCTGAGCGCTGTGGACTCTCATGTTGGGAAACACATCTTTGATCATGTCATCGGCCCTGAAGGCCTGCTGAAGGGCAAGGTATTTGATGTCTGTCATAGTGGAGAATGGAGAATTTGCATGTCTTGCATTGTTGTTGTTGGGATGTTCATTTTGCAGGTTTTGAAATGGCATTTTTGGTGTAGAACAGTTTTAAGGCTAAATTTCCAGATTTTTCACTACAAGGCTCTTGCGCCTATATTAGAAAGCAAAAATAAATAAATATATATATAAATAATAGTGACTAGAAAGTTCAGGTTAAAGGACATTTGCCGGAATGCCATAGGGACAGTGATCTCTTCAATATTCACGGTGTCTGGGGCATGGCATCATGGAAGATGGATCCCAGCCCTTCCCTCCCACGACCTTGGCCTTCGCTGAAATAGTTCAGATTGTCCTACTGAAGAACCGAGGGGTGAAGGAGGAAAATAAAAGAATTTAATTAAACTCTTAACGGTAGTAGTAACAGAGACTGGCAGTTAACTGCCTGTAGGTTTTCTGACCTATATATATATGTATATATCCTGTCCATTTCTAAACATGCACCAGTACATAATTTTGTAATGATCACTCGTCAAATTCCAAAAGATTATGCACTAAATTTGTGTCTTTGTGTAGAAGATTTTTGTTGCAAGTGCTAAGAGCATGCTCTTGTTTTGGTACTATTTGTTTGGTTCCTTTTCTTTTCTTTTCTTTTTCTGCTGTTTTTTTTTAATCATGAGATGGCAATAATTTCTTTTGTCACAGCTTTTGAACTTTTCCCAGTGAATATGACTGTAAACTATCTTCACTGTTCCACACTCTGAAGCTCCCTGGAAATTGTTTTGCTAGCAAATGTAACAAAGTGCAGTCATAACACAGATCAGCAAGCGACCAATAAGCTGTTGTATCTGTGCAACCAGTTTCCACGAGCATGTCGACTTTCCACAGTCGTCGATTAGACCAAACAAATTTCTTCTTTCCACTTTTGTTGATTAGACGAAACAAATTTCTCCCATTTTGTATGTTTTAATCGCAGTTTAAATGAATCGGATGTTTATTTCAGACCCGCATCTTGGTGACCCATGGCATCGGGTTTCTGTCCAAAGTGGACAAGATTGTTGTGATGAAGGGTGGGGGCATCTCTGAGGTGGGGTCTTTCACTCAACTGATGGACCACAACGGAGCCTTTGCCGAATTCCTCAGGAACTACCTGACGGAGGAGATTGAGCTGGAAGGGTCGTCTATGGATGGGGCGGACCAGGAAGGTGAGGGCTGAGGGGGATGTTCCGCTCCCTGTGTGTGTGTGTGTGTGAAGAGTAAGGTTGTGTGTAAATTGTTATTCAGATCAGTGCTCTTCAACAGTTCAGAGATTCTTATCAGTAACAGATACGTATGATGTAGATTGTTCTGGGCATTTATGTGTGTGTGTGTGCTTTGTTGTATGAGGTTTGACATTTGAGAGAGAGTGTGTGTGTGTGTGTGTGTGTGTGTGTGTGTGTGTGTGTGTGTGTGTGTGTTGTATGAAGTTTGATATTCATTTTTCAGCAGAAGATCAATGGTTCTGCTCAGAATTGTATATACACATAGTGGAATTTGTACTTCCTGACATTTCTTATGCACACAGTAATATGGATCTGTTGTATATTATCAGTGAAAGTGGATCTGATCAAATCATAAGCTCACTGAAGTGGATCTCTTCAACTTGAAGGGAATCTGCTCTACATCCATAATGAAAATAGATCTGTTCAACTTCACACACGCTCAGTGGAGTGTATGTGGTCAACTCTATTATTGAATAGATACGTTCAGCGAAACTACTTACAGTGGCGTAAATTTGTTTGCTCAACAACATTAATACTGAAAGTGGATCTGTTCAGTTTTACTGCACTAGCAGTGGAATTTTATCCACCTAGCAACATTGAAAATGAGAGTGGATCCATTCAGTTTTACTGCACTAGCAGTGGAATTTTATCCACCTAGCAACATTGAAAATGAGAGTGGATCCATTCAGTTATACTGCATTCATAGAGGAATGGATCTGCTCAACATCATATATTGAAGATGATGTGCTCAGTTTCACATCCATACAGCTGAGTGGATATGACAACCAGTATTAATGAAAGTGGATCTGTCCATCATTACTTATGAAAGCTCATCAGTATTTGTGAAAGTGGATCTGGCTACTGTATCATGAAACTGGATCTGCAAATCGTAAGTTGTGAAAGTGGACATGCCCATCATCTGTTCATGAAATGGATCTGCCCATCATTTTTTGTCAGAAAGTTGACTTGCCCACATGTATTAATGAACATAGATATGTGAATCATTTGCTCATGAAAACCTATCTGCCTATCTTTATTTCTGAAAGTAGATAGAATCACAAGACGTAATGGAAGTGGATCCACCCAGCATTGATGAAAAGGGAACTACCTATTAGTAATTATGTAAGCGGAACCACCCAGCAGTATTATTGAAAATGGATCCTGCCTATCAGTGTGAATGAAAGTGGATCTATCACCAATGTGTATGAAAATGGATCTGCCCGCCAGTAATTTTGAATGTAGGTCTGCCCGTCAGTATGGAAGTAAATGGATCTGCCTGTCACTACTGGTGAAAGCAGATCTATTCACCATCATGTATGAGAATGGATCTGCCCATCACTGTGAATTTCAGTGGATCTGCTCAACATCGTTAATGTAAGTGGATCTGTTCACCCGCATAAATGAAAATGAATTTGCCCATCAGAATGGATGAAAGTGAATCTGCCCAGCATTACTTACTCACACACTGGAAGATAATAAAAGGCAGATGGAAAGATGGTTGATGTGACAGCACATGATGTTAGTGTTTTCTTAGGGTACATTGCACGGCAGAACGCTTTAACAAATGAATGCAATCTGGGTGCAGCACATCTTTTAACATTGTCGTCTCCTATACCTGAGTCAAAGAAGTTGTACAGATAGAGATGGTTGAATGCTTGTTGTGCATAACAAACATACAAACAAAAAAATAATGTATATATATATATATATATAATAATATATATATGTCTGTGTGTGTGTGTGTGTTTGAGTGAGAGAGAGGTGTGTGATTGGGTGTTGTATTTGTGGGGGCAATGGTATACATCAAGAGTTGGTGTTTTCAGTATTGAGCCTGCGTGATGACATCATCTCTCATCTGAGTACCCCAGACAGGACAGAAGGCAGAGCCAGTCTGCTCCAGAGGTCAGTCACCACATTCTTCTTCAGAAAATCATTCAGGTTTTTTTCTTTTTTTTTTCCCCAGATTTGACCCCCTATGGCAAATCATTTAAGATGTCCTTGCCATTGCATGAAGCCTAACTCTTGCCTATCATTGGGGTCACAAACACTTGACAACGCACAAGTTACTCTTTCCATCACCTGAAATCTGCTGTTCTTGGCTTGCATACATATGTGGATATTCTGCTCATATGTATTAGATTCTTCTTTCCACTTTCTAAAATCTGCTGTTTGTTGGCTGTGTATGTGGATATCTCACTGATATGTGTAGAATCCATTTCTCCATTGGCTGAAATCTACAGTTTATTGCATGCATGTGTAGGTAGATTTCTCACTGATGAGTGTCAAATCTCTCTTTCCTTAAATCTGCAGGTTATTGACTACATGTGTATGTGAATATCTTGCTGATGTGTGTCAAATCATGTTTTTCACTGTCTGAAATCTGCAGTGTTTTGCTGTGTGTGTATGTGGATATCCTGCTAATGTGCATCAGCTAACATACCTTCAACTAAACTTTTTTTTTTCAACAGTATATTCACATTGGTGTACAAAGGGATGAGCAGTCATGAGATGAACAGTCCAAAATTTGTCCTTACTGGAACCAGTAGTGATATTTTGACAACTACCATGTTGTCACTCTTCTCCATCGTTTTATCAGGACTACATTTGCTTATGCAGTGGCTTAAGATGGGATAATTTGCATATCAGAGATGCCAAGTGTCCTGATTTAGTCATATTTTGAAACTAACCATTGCAGTTTGTTCCAGTGTTACACAGATGTTAAAATTAACCTGACAAGTTCATTTTTGGCTATCTAAAGTCACACACCTGCTTACTTGCTATGAGCCTTTTGCACAGAATCATGTATGTATGCTGTGTAGGTAAATGTCAAAATGTATGCAAATGGTATTTGAAAGTCTGAGTGTTCCTTAAAAAATCGGAATGTTCTATAAAAAAAAAAAAAAAAAGGTGAAATTGTTCAAAAGAACAGATTGAGGAGTTGGCATCTCTGATCACTGCTTACTGCATTTTGCTGATTATGCTTTCTTTTTCCTCCAACTGAAGATGAAATGATGTGACTGTTCAGGAGCGTTCCAGGGGTGGGGGTGCTTCATTTCCATTTTGTATCTGTTCTCTCTTGTTTGCATTTCAAATTACTTTTTTAATCAAGGTTTTTTTTTAAACTACGGTTCCACTTGAAGCCTCCAAATGGCTTTTACCTTTTAACACCTGATCTACCTGTATCAGTACATTTCATTCCCATAAAAGAGATATTGGGAGGTTGTAGAGGTAAGACATGGCATTTTTAGATGTCTGTTCCCATGCTAGGGCTGCCATTTTGCAGTGTGCTTTGCTTTGAGTCAAAAAAAAAAAGATTTTCTCTTATCTCATTTGAAGTGTGGGTGGCCAAAACAGTAACTGAAGTGATGGAAGACAGCCCATTTGACCCAAGTGTGGATGATTTAGTGGCTTAGATGCTGCTGAACCAGTAGTGATGGCTCAGAAAATAGCTTAGACTTCATGGGTGTGTTTGAAAGTGCCTCAGACTTTACTGGCAGTTTGTGACTCTGAAGTGTGCAGTTGGCACTGATGTATGGATCGATTCCAGATTTTCTGAGTGAAGGTGAATAAACTTCGTGATTAGCTATAAATATCATTAATATGTAAACAGACACATAGATGTCTCATTATATCCACTACTAGAATTGTCTGCAAGATTTGGCACTATTTGAACTTGCAGGATTTGGAGTGTAGTTTTCTTTTTTTTTTTTTAACGGTTCCCCTTGTTTTGTAAGTTGTCTGGTACCCAAATAATTGATCTGTTTTTTAGGTAGATGTTATGTAAAGGGAAATAAAATCAGACATGATTACCAACAGGATATTAAAGAAATTAGAGTAAAATCAGTCCCACTGAAATAATGTGAAGCAAATTTTTAGATTCACCACTTTATTATTTGTATATGTTACAGTGCCTCTCATACTTGTGCTCTTACTTTGCAAGATTTTTTGGGGCATCCTTTTGTCATAGTTTCAATATCTTTGATTGTCTTCATAAGGAACCAAAGGAATCATTTCTTAAATGGGCAGTATCGCAGGTGAGATCATGAGAAAATATTGAGTCAGTGTGGAATAACTATGCTGTGTGACTGTGGGGCAGTGACGAGGATGTGTGTAAAAACAGTTAATAAACATTTGACTGGGAACTGTTTGGTCTACGATGTTCTTTTTCAGTTAGCAAAGTAATGCTTTTGGGGCCAGTCAGAGTGCTATAATCAGTCACACACAATGGTTTAGAGGTGTGTCCACATCACTGTGAGTCTGCAGTTATTAGTTACTGTTGGGTAGCTCATAAGTCCATGTCATGTGCAATGTATTTTTTCAGGTATTGAATTAGTGGTATATTGATGTTGTGTGAATAAGTATTTTAACACAGTTCTTAGTCACTGTGGTAGTTGGCACTGAGAAGTGGTGTAATTCATTCAGAGCTAATCAAGTTAGCCACTGTGCTGGATCATTTCAATGTTTGACACAAAGTAAGGCAGTACTGGATTCACTGGTTGATGATGCAGCAGTTCAGTGTGTTAGGTGATGGTGAAGACACTGGATTTTCATGGTGAGATGGAATTTTCATTCCTAACCCTTCACAGCCAAATCAGCAAGCTGAGTGAGCGCGTACAGTCCGAGTCTGAGACAAGAGGGAGCCAGTTATCCCTGCGTGCTTCCAACAAGGACTTGGCCAAAGTGGACAAGGTGCCAGACAAAGTGCCAGACAAAGGAGGAGACGAGGATGGAAAACAGGCCAAGGAAAAGGACAAACTGATCCAGGCAGAAGCTGTCGAGACTGGCCGGGTGAGTGTGTTATACTATGTGTGTACCTGAGGGCATGCTTAAAAGGATGTGTCGGTGTCAGTGTGTGTGAAGGTGAAGCTATGTTTTCATTGTTTTTGATTAATTTGGACATATCTGTGTGTGTCAGACTTGGAGACGTGATGAAATCAAGTTTCTGAAGAGTGATCCATGTATCAAAAGAAAAAGAATTGCCTGTAGATTGTTTTGGCACAATTTCAACAGCAATCAACTTCCAATGCCTGGGTTCCAGTGAGTTGGGCAGAGCTGTGGCTGTGGATGGGGGGTCCGGATATAGCAACATGAGTGCAATGCCACTGAGGAGGCACAGAAGATGGAACAGCACAAAAAAAATGGCTGAAAGGTACACATGCTTACTTTGGAATGTTTCCTTCGTCTCTCGGCAAATGATCCAGCAGCGAGAAAAAGTATATGAAGGGTGGGACCCAGAGAAGTACTGCCCTCATCTGCCGAACAAACCAGCTGGGGGCAATCCTGCACCACCCTGGGAAGCCTGCACTGTGTTCACATAGTGTGCAGGCAGGCATAGGGTGTTCCATTAAGATGTCAAGGGACATAATTATTCCCTGGCAGATGCATTGTGTAACGGTCACTGGATGTGACTTGACAAAACCTTCACAGGAGCGTTCCCATGGGTGCACCAGCCCATATTTCATGACTGCAGAGCCCACCAGCAAAAAATGCCACCATCAAGCGACTGCCTTGTGCGTCCCCCAGCTTCAGTTGTTGCTGCTCCGCTGACTCCGGATACGGCCAAGCTTTCGCCATTTAGTCTTGCGTGTCCTCTGAACAGAATCTTAAGTTACAGCAAATGAGTTGGGAAGAATCAGACAATGATTCACACATCATGTGTACCACCTCCTACTCACTTCACAAGCCTTTATTTGTGTAGTACAGTGATCAGTTTACAGTCTGATATTTATTGTATCCCGAAAATCATCTTAAGTGCACACATTTGTAATAGGTCAGTGCTTTTATTATGGTTTTAGTCTTTGCCATATGCAGCTCAGCTCAACATGTAAGATGTTAACCTTTGCCTTACACCGGCCAGTTCGGGGTGTGATATGTTAACTTTTTTCTTACTCAAGTCAGTGCAACATGTACTAAGATGTTAACCTTTGCCTTTTCTCAATGTATAACATGTTAACCTTTATCTTTTGCTACACAGTGCAATATGTCATAAGTTAATCTGTGCCTTTTGCAGCTTGTAAAATGTTACGGCTTGCTATATTCAGGTCATTCAGCATCTGAGAAGCGATTGATTGCCACAATAGTTCAGTTCATAAGAAGTTATCCTTTTGACATCAACACATAAGCAATTATCACTGACCTATATACAGGTCAGTTCAGTGCATAAGAAAAAAAGGTTATCTTTTGACAAATACACAGGTCAGTTCAACACGTAAGACGTTATCCTTTGACATATGTACTGCTCAGCTTAGGACACGAGTAGTTATTCTTTGATATCAACAGATAAAAAGTTATCGTCTGACATATGTATTGATCAAGCTCAACGGTGAAGCTATCCTTAAATACATGTACAGATCAGTTCAACACATAAGAACTTATTCTTTGACCTATGTAGACGTCAGCTCCACACAAAGGAAGTTATCCTTTGACATATATACAGTTCAGTTCAACACTTAAGAAGTTATTCTTTGATATCAACACTTCAGAAGTTATCCTTTGATATACACAGGTCAGTTCAACACATAAGAAGTTATCTTTTGACATGTTCAGGTCGCTTCAACACTTGAAACCTAACTTTTAAACCAGTATGCTAACAGGTCCTTCAGCATAAAAGATACAAAACTTCACCACACACAGATCAGTACACTGTGTAAGCAGTTAACCTTTCTTCTGTGCAGGTCAAGTTCTCAGTGTTCATGGCCTATCTGCACGCCGTGGGGGCGCTGCTGTTCTCCGCCATTGTGCTGTTCTACGTGCTGTACAATGCAGCCAGCATCTACTCCAACGTGTGGTTGTCGGAGTGGAGCGATGACGCCCGATCCCCCAATGCCACTCACGACAGCAGTCAGCGCGACATGCGGCTGGGAGTGTACGGGGCGCTAGGAGTGTTGCAAGGTAATGGTGTCCGTGTTCTGTCAGTGTGTGTTCATGGTGGATGAAAGGGGACATGGTCATGTTTTCTTTTACATTGCAGCTGAAGATGGTGTCTGTGGTGCTGTTCCTGTGGATGGTGACTCTACATGTTGTCTGTGGGCATTCTTATCAAATTTGCTGACCAAAGTAACCAGTAATGGTGGTGAAGATGAATGAATGGTATAAATGATGTTAGGCTCATCATTTTGATGAGTGACGGTGATCATGTTTTGAGCACCCTTTTTGTGATGTAGCAAAAATAACCAGAAACTTTCCTTTTTTTTTTTAAAATCTCATTCAGCTGTTTTCCACATACTGTGACATACTCTCAGACATAAATGTGCATATGCACGCACTTTCGCACACTCACATGTACGCGCTTGCATGCACGTACGCGTTCACACAGACACACACTCACGTTCACTCAAAACACACACACACACACACACACACACACACACGCACGCACGCACGCGCACACTCTCACACATACACACACACACACGCACGCACGCACGCACGCACAGCACGCACTCTCACACATACACACACACACACACACACACACACACACACACAGTTTATGTCCTAGCTGCACACATAAGGGAGACTACAGCAGGTATCCTACCACTGAATGAAAGCCTTCAGCAGCTGATGGGGCATATTGCTAAAAAGTCAGACGATTTAAAGACTGCTTTTATCATTGTTATGGTTAGCGTTTGTGCATGTGACTTCAATGGAGCTGTTTCCTTCATCCAGAAATTCTCTCTCTCTCTCTCTCTCTCTCTCTCTCTCTCTCTCTCTCTCTCCCTCTCTCATGTATTTACCTCAGTCGGGTGAATTAGAACACAAAAAATGTGCGTTGATCACTGTTCTTGAGGAAGCCCCTCTTCAGTCATGTGGATAAAACCAGGTGTGTCACAGTCTTTGTAGTGGACAGAGTAGCAGTAGTGTGTGCCAGACATGATGGTGTATATAACACAGTGGACCCCTTGGATGTCCTGCAGGGGTGTTTGTCTTCGCTGGCACCCTGATCCGGACACTCGGGTCGCGCAGGGCGTCCAGCTTGCTGCATGCCGCCTTTTTGGCCAACATCCTTCGCTGCCCGATGCACTTCTTTGATGTGACGCCGCTGGGGCGCATCATCAATCGCTTCAGCAAGGACATTGACGTCATCGATGTGATCGTGCCCATGAATGCCCACATGTTCCTTATGTGTTTCCTGCATGTCGTGGGCACTGTCATCATCATCTCCATGGGAACCCCTCTCTTTCTCTCCATCATCCTGCCTCTTATGATTCTCTATTACATTGTGCAGGTACTGACTCCAAGGAGTACATTATATCTTGCATTGAACTGCCTTGACTGGGCGAGTGTTGGCTTGTTACGTTGTTGGCACTGTCCGTTTTTTTGTTGTCTAAACACTGTAAAGGCTGTGAAAGCTTATTGTTGCATGGCGTGTGTTGCTTTAAGTGTTCTACCCATGAGGTGAAGTAGATGGAGTGTGTGTACTTCATGTTGGCTTTAGTATCCAGAGTTTCTACACTCTGCCCTGAAGTTTGGTGGCAGAGTATACTGTGGTTATAGAATATACTGAAATACTGCACTCTGTCCTAAGATGTGCTGGTAGAGAGACTAGAGGCATCTTGTATTTCTGTTCTTTTTTCCCACCAAAAAGTGTACCAACAGACGTGTGGTATCTGTGATAGACCTCTTTTGCAAACACACCAAAAAATGCCTGTCAGAAAGAGTGGATGCATGTGTTGTGACAGCACTCTTTTCCTTGAGATATATGTTAGAAACAGTAGGCGCTGGCTCTTGCATGCTGTATGTTGTGGCATCATAATTGGCATGTGGTGCATTGGTGTGTTGCCACTTGGGGCATTGGCAGAGATATTTGATGCATATACTGTAAATCCACTATTCCGTAAGATGCATGAACAGGATGGTGATGGCCGGGACTTCCGTTTTTTTTTTCCCCTGGAGTTGCAGTACATGAAAAATTAATGTGGCATGTGGTGGGTATATGTTTTGCTGTTATGTTCATGGCATGGAAGGTGGCCTTTTTTTTTAGCATTTTTTCTTCTTGTTTGAAGGCAGATTTTGTTTGCAGCATGAGGCCGGACTGACATGATGGAATCACTACTAACATCATTCATTTCAGTTGTAATCTTGCTTTGATTTTTCTTTGTTATTTTTTTGTTTTGTTTTTGTTTTTGTTACAATGGTGGGCTGATGGTTTGATTTCATTTGGTTCATTGTAGGTTAAGCTGTTGACATCAGTCCTGTTGTTTGACATGGTGCGCTCCAGTGACTGGGCATGCTGTGAGGTCGTGGTGCATGCCGCTGCTGGAGTTGTCTGCCTGACCTTGTGTCATGGTATAGCCATGATGCCTGGGGCAGTGTTTATGGGACAACATGGGATTATCTCTTCACATTTTTACCTCTGATGTCATTGTCAGCGTTGTACTCTTGTTGTTTTGTCGATTTCATATGCCTGACATGCTTCGGCTGTTTGTGTTTTCATCATTATTATGATAATATTTTTACTGTCCTCAGTGAAGTCATCAGTAATGATAATTCCCGTTACACATTTCTTTACAAGTGTCTTGGCTGCTTTTTTTTTTCAGCAATATTAAATACTACTTTTTTTTCAGCAATGTTCAGTTCTTGTATAGAATTACAGTGGTCTTAATATTCTGTAACTGTTAAATTGTGAGAAAAAAAAGCTGAACAGATGGGAAAAAAGGTGGTGGTTAATTTTGATCCATGTATGTTGCGGTAATGTGAATGCAGCATTCTGTGCATGTACAGTGTGCGGTTTCCTTTAGAAAGAGCTTTAGCCTCTTGCTTCCTGGTCACTGCTTTACCATGAGGAAGGCGTGCCTATCTTTTGACATTTGGCCCCCAACAGGGTTATTAGTTTAGCTTTTGGGGGGTGGAGGAGGTTGCGCCAGCCTGACATTACAGTGGAACCTCTGAATAAGGACCCTCAGGTATCCTTGATAAGTTGGATCTTGAGTGGATGAGAAAGCTTGCATAGACAAAGATAAATACGCTCCAGAAATGCAAGTCATTAAATGGAGGGGTTTTTTTGGTGGGGGGGGAGGGGGGGGGGGGTTCTACTGTGTTAGTTTGAGTCTTCTGTCTTGTTCATGACTTCATGCATGTGTTGTTTGTTGTGACTGTGCGTGCTGTGCTTGCTCAAGCTTGCCTCGGCTTCTTGCAGACAGACCTCGCATTTTAACATCAGGCACGGCTGGTGCCTTTTATTATAAGAAAGGCTGTACAAAAAAGAAAGGACAATGTGTTGTTGGGCCTGTAAGTCGACAGTCTGGGTGACAGTAGATCAGCTGTTCCAAAAATGTCCTGCAGGACTGCTTAGCTACTCTGCCGGCCTGTTGTTGGCGTGGGGTAGCCGGCAGGCCTCACGGCGCCTGCATCGAGGCATGTTGACGGCCGTGCTCCGCCAGCCGCTGTCGTTCTTTGACGTGACCCCGCTGGGCCGTGTCATGAACCGGTTCAGCAAAGACGTGGACGTGATTGACAGTGTGCTGTCGGGCAAAGTGTCCATGTGGTGGCGCTGCATGCTGGTGGTGTTGGGCACAGTCGTGGTCATCAGCATGTCCACCCCTTACTTCCTTCTCATCGTTCTACCCCTCGCCATTTTCTATTTCTTCATGCAGGTACCCCTTCGCTCCCTCCTGTGTCTTTGTGTAACTTTCAGGCTTTCCTCCTCTCCACCTCGAACAGTTCTGATGTGTAACCTGTGTGTTCCTGCTTGCTAGGTTTGTATGGTGACTTTTGGCTCTTCTGAACTGTTTCTTTGTAATGTTTTGAGATTAAAAAACAAAATTAAGTATTTCTCTGATTTGTTATTAACATAGGTTCGGTAATTTTTCAGGACAGTGATCACGGTGCATGGCTCACAGTAACAATAACTAGTGCTCATGGGAAAACAAAACAAAAAAAGAACGAAGAACAATTGCTGTTATGAATATTTTGTTCAGTTGTTGCGTGTGCCTCAGATGTGCTTTAGTTGTGAATAAGGTGCCTCTGTGATCAACCTCTTGACCTGTGACTTTGATCTTGTATCAGTCACCCTTCAGCTCTGTTCTGCTGACAAGTAATTTCACTCTCATCACATATGAACTCTCATCACATATGAACTCTCGTCACATATGAAGTGACTCTGTCCTGCTGACAAGTAACTTCACTCTCATCACATATGAACTCTCATCGCATATGAAGTGACTCTATCCTGCTGACAAGTATTTTCACTCTCATCACATATGAACTCTCATTGCATATGAACTGACTCTGTGCACATTGTTAATTGTCCAGTTCAGTTGCCAGTTCAGAATGAGTCTACCTGCCTCAGCATCCCCCTGTTGGAACCTCGGAGAAGACTGACAGCATGCATCTGATACTGACAGAATGTAGATTGACTGCATACAACTGATACTGACAATGTAGATTAACTGCATACATCTGATACTGACAGAATGTAGATTGACTGCATACATCTGATACTGACAGAATGTAGATTGACTGCATACGTCTGATACTGACAATGTAGATTGACTGCATACATCTGATACTGATGAGAATGTAGATTGACTACATACATCTGATACTGACAGAATGTAGATTGACTGCTATATTAACTCTGATAACTGAATGGATGTAGATTGACTGCATACATCTGATACTGACAGAATGTAGATTGACTGCATACATCTGATACTGAAGAATGTAGATTGACTGCATACATCTGATACTGACAGAATGTAGATTGACTACCACTGTGATACTGACAATGTGATTGACTGCATACATCTGATACTGACAGAATGTAGATTGACGCATACATTGATACTGACAGAATGTAGATTGACTACATACATCTGATACTGACAGAATGTAGATTGACTGCATACTCTGATACTGACAGAATGTAGATTGATTGCATACATCTGATACTGACTGCATGTTTGTAGTTGTAAATTGAAACCGCACAATTGATCCTGATTGCTCACAGTGATTCACTGCATGATGTAGATTCATAACTGTCCATTGTCTTCAGTAGTTACTGCAACATCTGATATAATGTTATACCCTTTATGTAGACTGGCATACTGCTCATAGTGATTCAGTGCTTATTTCATGGTCTGACACACTGTTTTATTTTGCAGTAGACTGTCTTCACACCTTTAACCCCTGTCGCGTCAAGTCGCACTGTACAGTTAGCCTTGCTAACCTAGTTTCACTGACACAGATACGAAACTATGGCTCATTGACAAACTACTTTGCATAAATGACTGCACGAGCCCCGGAACATGGATTTTCTGCATTTTAGCTAAGTTAGTAGCAGCTAGTAATGCATAGCACAACTCGACTCGTCTGGCAAACAACAATGGCGGTGTTCACTGGAGAACGTGATAGAATTAGGAACTTGTTTGAAGATTTTTTTGCTGATGCTGTTGTGGAAAAAGCAGGTGAAGAAGAAATTGTGAACATTTTGAATGAACTGGGTGTGGTGTGTGATATTTTTTATTTAGATCAAGCACCATGTAATCGTGATTTTGAGATCGACACGAACAATGACTGGCTGAGTGATAAGGGTGAAGGGAATGTAAACATACCATTCAGTAAGGAAGAAAAATTCAGTGTAGCGCTTCCAGATGATCCTAAACCTTTCAAACGTAAACGACAACAGTGTGGGCTAACTATTACATTTGTTGATGGTGACCGTTTGGGGTGTTTTTGTGTTATCAGCACTGATTTTAATGTGAAAACTGAACTGTACCTTATTCATTCTTACCTCAATTGCCTGCATGGAAGACAGGTATAATCCACACTGACTTTCCTTTGAAAAAGGCTGTAACTTATTTCTGGATACTGTGGAAAATCATTGACTGGATTATTTGTGAACAAGCTCTTGAGTATGACAAGCAGGATGTGTCACCTGTTTTCACCTGTTATTTTCACATTCTAGACAAGTAAACACCTAATCAAACATTCACAAGCACACCAGTTCCGTTTTATATTATTCTCTATTCAATAACTGATAATTTTTTTATTCTGCATGTCATGCTTAACTACTAACAGTTGAAAAGCTATGCATATTATACAAACATGACTATTTTTTTCAAACTTTCCTTCTGTTAATTGACCAGACAACATACTTAATAGTGCCATGTTAAATAACCAGTGTAAGGGTTAATACTAAGTGTGTGTACTTGGCTGCACACTGACTGCACGTCTAAGACCGACTGTATGCATCTCACTGTTGACTGACTGCACATGTCTGATACTAACTACTTGTTGCTATGCAGTGGGTGAACTCCACAGATTTGGTTTTGACTATTATGTACCTCGCAGTAGAGTAACTGCACACATTAACCTCTATGTAAACTGACTACACACATGTGATCATAAGGTAAGGTAAGGTAATGTTGCTTATAGCCCAGCCGACTGCAAAGGGCCGTAGCTGGGTATACATTGCAGCAGACAGACTGTACACTTCTGACACTTAATGCATTAACTTCACATTATATAGACTGCATACATCTAATACTAAGTGCATGTACATCACATCACATAGACTGTGCACAATTGATTGTAATTGCAAGGACTTCATATAAGAGAGACTGTATACATCTGATACTAAGTGCATGTACTTCCTGTCAGATAGATCGCACACCTCTGATACAAACTGCTTGGACTTCACTGTAGATTGACGACATACAACTGAGGATGACTTTGGATTTGGACCTGTAGATTGACTGCATACATCTGGTTCTAAAGGCAAGCACTTCATATCACAGATTCTTCTTTTATCTGATACTAGTTGTGTTACTTTACATCAGATAGTCTGCATACATCTAATACTAACCAGATGTGATTCACATTAGATAGATGGCATACTTCTGGTACTAACTGCATGCACTTCACAGTAAATGGGTAGCACATATGTCATATAATGATACTAACTGCATGTACCTTGTAGTAGACTGACTGTCTGCATTTGATCCTGACAGTACAACGATCACTGTAATTGACAAAAGGTATTTGATTATAAGTAGCACTTAGCTCACTTTGATTAATGACACACATGCAATACTAACTGAATACACGGTCATACTTCGGAGAATTTGACTGAACACATCGGACAATAAAGGCGAATACCTCTCCATGCTTAACTATACACATCATGTCATGACTGTATTTACCTCACTATGACTGACTTCACACATCTGGCATCTAACTGCCTGGGCCACAATGATCGACAGCACTCGCCCCCCAACCAGACATGAGCTTCGTGACAGGCGGTGAGATTTGGCATGAAACCATACAGAATAAGAGATCCCAAAACTGGGAAGCATCCTGAAATCAACCTGCCTGGACATGCACACTGACGGCACTGTAAGCTGTTCAAGGTGAAATGTGTCACTGACTGACACAGTGAAGAGAACAGCGCACCACACACACACACACACACACACACACACACACACACACAGGGCTCTCACTCACCGTGAATGCTTTGAGGAACACTGGAAGAGAAGGAACAAAGGGACATGTGTACGTGACAGACACAACTCTGAACTGACCTCATTATTTGCCCATGCCCACAGGAGTGTGTATTTGGTTGGCGGTGTTGCTGAGAGCGCTTGGAGCACGGCAGGCATCTGAGAGGATCCATGCTAGTCTGTTGGCCACCGTGCTGCGATTGCCTATGGTGTTTTTCGACACCACCCCCACCGGTCGCATTATCAACCGCTTCAGTAAGGACATTGACACCGTGGATGTTAGCATTCCGTCCAGCATGCAGATGTTCTTCACCTGTTCGATCAAAGTGCTGGGCGTACTGGTGGTCATCTCCATGACGACCCCGTGGTTTCTGATCGCTGCCCTCCCATTGGCTGTCTTCTACTACCTGACTCAGGTACACTGCCTGGTCTTTCTGCTGTGATCCTGACAGTCTTCCTGTGGCTGGAGAGGGGTCACAGCGGTTGGCTTGATAGCAGGATGTGTGTGGGTGTGTGCGGGAGGAGAGGAGGACTGTTGGCGTGAACTGCTCTCTAAGGGAAACTCTTTGTTGTTCTGTGGTTTAACATTGTAGAGTTTGATATTGTAAGCCACTGCATGAAATAAGTGTGTCCCCTTTAGAGCCCTGCATCCTATTTATCATCACCCACTCACCAAATTTCCCTTCACAAGAAAAGCCACTAGAATCTAGTTGTCATAAGTATGTTGCAGTTGTGGGGGGAAAAAAGGATCAGAATGGTCACTGTGCTCTATGTTCTGTATGTGTCTTTCCTTGGAAATGCATGTTCATACTAACTAACTCTCAGTTGTTGACTAGACAAAGAAAAAAAGAAAGAAAAGAAAACTGTTTAATTTGCCCTATGTTTTAAATGTCATTCAAAGCAAGTGCTTCTCCACCCTAACTGTCAATTATTAACCATGCATTGTGCTTGGATAGAGTAAAATTGACTAACAACAATTTGGCCTAACTCTGATTACACATATCTGTTTGATGTTGTCATTGAGTCATGGGTTTAAAATCCTGGTATGACTGATTCATTCATGAGACTGATATGGATGCTACTTGAACAGTTTTGTCATGATGTCAGAAACAGACTCTCCTCACGTTATTTTGCCAAGTTCAGAAGAGGGTGATGACCTGTCGACATCCTGCATGTCAAGGACATCCATGGGTCGTCCCCCTCTTCTCAACCAGACCTGCAGATTGTCTCCCATGCGTAGAGGGTTCTGATTAAGAAGTGGATTTGAAATATTGCACATTGTAAATTACAGTTAGCAAATCGAGAAAGTAATATGTCATTCAGCAAACTGAGCCAGATCTCTTTTTCTTGTTGATTTTTTGGGGTTCGTGGTCATGAGCTTTGTAAACAGCCTGCGTGCTTTTTGTTCTTTATTCCTTCTTTCTGCGTGTGTATTGCAAATTTTTATGCATCTGAGTCTGTGGTTTATGCATTCTATTTCCAAAAAGCAGTTTGATCATTTTTATTATGAAATACCAGATTGCTCAGAACTTGGTTTTAGCACTATTTGTAAGTCTTAGTTTTTCCCCTGTATGTCGTCATTGAAGTCAAAAGACAGGGAAAAATACTGTTTGCTATTAGAATCACCACATTTCATGTTGCTCAGTTGATCCCGCCGTGAGACTGTTTGCCTTAGCACAAAAAGCAAATCACTTTGGTTTCAAAGAGTTTCCTTTAGAGACAGGAGACCTTGCAGGTCACTTGTGGCCAGATGAAAGCCAAAAGGGGTGATTAGTCCAGGTACGCTTCATGCAAATCACAATATTCTGAAAATGCATGGGAATAGAAACTGATATGGATGGCTGTTTCTTTGCTTGTGTTTTACTGGCTTGGTGTTGATCTCAGCATGGAAACAAAGTGGATGTTTGTTGTTTTTTTTTTCAGCCTGTTTTCCCTTATGCACAGAATTGAATACCTGCGGAGTGGGGCTTACTGCAGACATAAAAACCCCGCTGTGTAAAGATAGAACAGTAGCCCTTTACATATTTGTTTGTATCATATCATCATAGCTATCTAGCACCGTGCATGTTTTCTGTATTGCACAGCAAGTTCTTTGGTCATTTTCTCTGTAAGTTTGTGATACGTCTGCCCCTGCATAATGACGCAGAAAGGAAGGCACGTGAACGAAATATTCTTGTGGTGTTTCCCTCTAGACCAAACAATCCATGTCGGCAGCAGTTCAGTCTTCAAGACTTTGGAGACCTAAAACAGTGGATTGAGCGATAGTTCAGTGCTGCCAGCTTGACAGAATGATATGATTATTAACAGTCTCGGCAGCTTCCTTAGCTCATCTGTGTTTCTCAGAGACAAGGAGTCAAAGAAAGTGGCAGTTGTGGAGAAAGAAAGTGATATAACGAATGGTTTTTGTTGTCCTTAACTATCTCAGTGGCAGATAAGCTCACACTTGCACTGTCCTGAGGAGGATATTCAGTTATGCTAGCTCTTGGTTTAAGCGGTTGGTGTCATCAGTGTGGGGGCTTAATAAGTGGTGTCCTGCGTGCAGTGGATCAGAACAGCAACACTGAACATCACCGATGTGACTGGGCGCCAGTGCAGTGTCTGCCATGTGCTTAGTCTCATGATAACTTGCATTGATTGCTCTCTGTGGGCTGCCAGCACTGGGGTTGCAACAGGACAACCTGTGTGTGGCTATGCACAGTGAGCCAGAATGAGCAGCTTGAAGTAATGTCACTGAGGGGCAGGAAAGACAAGGTAGCATCCTATCCACCCACCCCCCCTCCCCCTCTGAAAGTTTTACATTGTAGCCCATCTATTGGCAGGGCATGTGTATAGGTTTGAAAAACAAACAAACAGAAAAAGTTTGAAAGCAAAAACACGAATTGGTTTAACAAACTGAAAAAAGAGACCAATTTAAAACCATGTTCTGTTCAATCATTTCATCAATTGTCAAGAAGCAGGCGTGGTGGAGAGCTGAAACAGTGCTGATGCAACTTCATGCAAGGAACTTTTGCACATCATCCTGATGTGCTTGCATGCTCTCTCTCTCTCTGTCTCTCTCTCAGGTAAATGATACAGTGCTGGTGTTTGTCACAGGCTGAGTCTGTCAGACTCAAGTGTTATTATATGCTGGTCTTCAGTACATCACTCTAAACGGCTTAACAGTGATATCAGTTGCAACCTGACTACGATATCAAGTTGCAAGTCCAGAAACTGTGTGACTGTCAAGTTTCCTTCATAGAAAATATCCTGAGGCTTGTAACAGCTCAGCTTGTGGCCTATGTCATTCAGCTTTAAAGCAGGGCAGTATGTTTGCAAGAAGTTCAGACTGGTCCTGATGAAATGTCTCAATTTACGTTGTACTGCCAGATCACCCAGAGTGTTGGCACTTGAGGAGAAGGGACCTCAAGGCCAGGTCGCTGGTCGTGTGGATGTGAGTTGGGTAGGTGGTTGTGCTGTTGGAGTGATGCTTAAGGCCGCTGATATCCAAGACTGCAGCAAGTATCATCTAACCTTGTCCCATTAAATCTGCTGTGAATCATCTGTGCATATGTACAAGCTGCATTCTTGGTCATTCTCCCCACAGCAGTGCAGATGCTTTTAACAATGATCATGCTGTGAAAGATGACAAAGATCAAGATTAACACACTGCCTCTACCTAGAATGAAATGACACACAGAAGACATGATGCTGAATGTGACGGATTCACGATGACTAAATCAGAAAAAAAAAAACATGGCAGCTGTTCGGACAGTGACAGAACCAGGGAGGACAGTAACAAACAGAGGGGACCTTGACAAGAAGCAGCATGGGCTAGTGACAGACGATAAGAGGACTGAACATATTGTGCCTGGGCTGAGTCACACTGTGACAGAACTGCAACTTTCGGTGGTGGAGACTAACAGAGACAGCAGGAGGACCAGAAAAAGACAGTTATATCACAAAGAGGTGTCAACAGGTCTAGAAATGGCAGGACTAAAAATGAGAGCAGTTCGAGGAAGATGGACAGATACTGGATAGAGAAGACAAAACTGTTTTCACAGAAAGACAGAAGAACAGCAGTGAACGCATTTAAAAGGAAGACAGTTTTCTGAGAGGCAAAATCAAAGCAGTATTCTCTTGTCTGCTTTATTGTACAAAGAGTATGAAATATTTGCAAATATGTAATTGATCAGTTCAGATCTTTTAACTTAACACAAGCTTTTATTACTGAATGGTTGTATGAATCAGAATGTTGTGAGATGCCATTCCTACTAGACTTGTAGTATCTGAACAGGTGTTTTATCATGCTTTGTGAAATCTTTGAATTCCAGATTGCCTTT
Organism: Conus canariensis; assembly: GCA_033310375.1. Classification (NCBI taxonomy): domain Eukaryota; kingdom Metazoa; phylum Mollusca; class Gastropoda; order Neogastropoda; family Conidae; genus Conus; species Conus canariensis. Next base: position 44,008,790 of record CM065715.1, read on the forward strand.
GGCATAGCATGTTTGCTGTTTGTTTGTCATTTTCCCCACATCTACAAAGATTTGTATGAGAGGATTTGTGTGTGAGTGAGTATGTGTGTTAGAGAGAGAGGGATGTGTGTGTGTGTGTGTGTGTTGTCGCGCGCACGCTCGCGCCTGCATGCATACATGTGTGTTTGTGTGCACGTCCAAATAACTATGGACAGCCATTTTCTTGCATACGGTTGGACTGATTTTAATGTTGTTTTAACCAGCAGAGACAGCTGTTGGTTGTCTTCAACTAAGGATCACCTACTTTGAGACTGATCTTAGTTCAGTTCTGTCAGGTCAAGAAAATGGTTACTGTTGGGGTTTTGTGTATGTTGGATCAGAACAGGAAACACTTGATTCCACAAAAGTAACTCAGCACCTGTGCTGTGGTCCATCTTGTGGATTGTCTTTTGATGACCTGAAACAGGATGCTCTTCAGAGTGACTGTTCAGGAAATGGTCTGTGTAGGAATAAAGCCACAGAGGAGATATAGAAAATGAGACGGCAAAAGCGCATACAGACACACATGCGCGTGCACACACACACACAACCACACACACACACACACACACACACACACACACACACACTCACTCACTCACTCACTCACTCACTCCCACATGCACAGAGGTAGCATAAACACACACACATACAGAGGTACATAGTGTTACAGTGAAGTGCTTATTTCTTATGAATCATTGGAGTGACCTCTTTGAAAAGTGAAACAAGATGAACTACTAAGAGTTCTCAAAGGTCTGACTTTCCACAATAACCTTGACTCAAGCTCAGAGTCACAGTGGCTGATTGTAGTTTGTATGTGTGGACAGAAAGTTTTTTCATTGGGAGGGGAAGGATGGGAGTGGGACCATATTTTTCACCCATTTTGCATCGACAGGTGATGAGCATCAAGTCTGATAGAAAGTGATTAATCAGCGTGCTTTTGAACTTGGTTCAACTTCAGTGTACACAGCTGACACCTAACTGTGTGTGTGTTCATATACCTTTCTTTGCCTTTTGCCATCGTTGTTGCCTGCACTTTCTTTTATTTGGGGTGAAGAGATAGGGGAGGAATGGGATGGTGGGGAGCTGCATGCACAGTTTTGCTTACCGTTTGTTGTAACTGGGGATGGCTGTATTTGCTTTGGCTTTGTATTTTCTTTTTGCTTCCTTATCTTTGGTTGCTCAATGCTGTGGCTTTGTATTGTATTTGCTTCCATACATTTGCTTTTGGTTGCTCTGTGCTGTGGCTTTGTACTTTCTTTTAGCTTTGTTGTATTTGGCTTTGGCTGCTCCACGCTGTTGCATGCCTTTTGCTGGCTTGGTATTTTCTGTTTCTCTGTTGGGGCTCAGTATAGGAAGTTACTGCGGTAGTTGAATCAGCTTGAAATTAGCTTTTGGCGTTTGAATTCTGAATAGCTCACCTCTGTGGACTTCTCGTGTCGTTTTGCCAGTTTTCAAAAGATAGTTAACCATTGCAGCAAACAGTCTCCCTGTTTGCACATGATTGCGGAAAATGCTTTGATCTGATATATGAAGCTGTTTCGCTAGTTTACAGATGATGTATGGATGATTATATAGACATTAAAGGGCAGTGTATTCTTGTATATGTGTAATATTCCAGTTTCTTGTGAACAGAATTGTATCATTGAAGATTATCATGAAATGTCTTTCTATCTGCCTAAGCTTCATAATTATTTTGGAGATTAACTCATTGTCATTGTTGAAGGGTAACGATTGAAAATGACAATTCCTATGGAATCATTCCATGTGATATCCTGTAAAGGCCAGTCAGACCAAAAAGTTGAAGGCAGAATATTGTGTAACGAAAGAAAAACTGGTATCCATTTTGGATGTCTGTGTTAAAAGGGAAATAAGTTTAGACAAATGTCTTGTAATGGATACATAAGCTTGTATCCACACGTGCATGCGTATACACACACATTCACTCACACGCACACACACACACACATGCATACTAACACACACTCTCTCTCTCTCTCTGTCTTTCTCTCTCTCCCCACCCCTCACACACACACATCATAAACTCTCCACCCTCTCTCTCTCCCTCCCACTCTCTCTCTCTCTGTGTCTCTTGCTGTTCATATCATTTCTGTGATTTATTTCAATATCAAATTAATGTTGTGGTCTGTTAATTAGCGCAGCAAGTTATGAATGCATTAGAACATCAGTATAATCAAAAGGTGAATTCCATGAATATGTTCTGTTCCCATTATTTTAGGAAACTACAGATGATAGCTTTTAGTCATTTTCAACATGTTAATGATTTATTTAATTTCAGATTCTATAAATGATAAGAAATTGTGATGACACTGGATTAAAAGTTTGAAAGACTTATCCGAAGCCAGAAGAAAATTACAAAGTTTTAGTTTGTTAAATTATGCAGTAACACTAAAGGATAGCAATTTCAAAAGTATTATTTAAGAATTCTTTTCATGAACTTTTAAGTTCTGTTGCTATTATACTGTAAGAAAGTAAACAGTGTGTTGAATTTTTTTACGAGTAGACATGACATTTTATAGGCAGGTTTGCAATATAAAAACATACACAAGCTTGATTAGTTTGATCATGTGTATACGTAGTTCTTGAAGTGAATTACACACAGACACTCACACACTCACACGCACGCACGCGCGCATTTGCAAGCACTTACACACACGCGCGTGTACGCACACACACACGCACACGCACACACACAAATTATTGGGGGGAAAGAAAAGAACATTATAATGCATGACGTGTTTTCTGGCGGTCTTTAACAGAGGTTCTATGTGGCGACATCGCGACAGTTGAAGCGTCTGGAGTCGACCAGTCGTTCCCCAATCTATTCTCACTTTGGGGAGACCATCACTGGCGCTACCACCATCCGTGCCTTCAACCAGCAAAATCGCTTCATTGAGCTGTCTGAGAACAAAGTGGATGAGAACCAAGTGTGCTACTATCCCAGCATAGTGTCCAACAGGTCTGCTGTGTGTGTGTGTGTGTGTGGTGTGTGTGTACGTGTCTGTGTTGTGTATGTGCATGTGCATGCGTGTCTGTCTCTGTGTGTGTGTTTGTGTGTGTGTGTGTGTTACTATTATAGAAATAGCGAATTGTTCAGATTTTAAAAAAAAATGCTTTTTCTTTATGTTCTCATTCATGTAACATGCACTTTCATTGCTTCTGGATTTAAAAAAAAAAAGAAGCTTTTTTGTTTAGGTTCTCATTCATGTGATATGCACTTTCTTTGTTTCTATCTGACTGATATCTTCCTCTTTATGTATGGTTGGTAGAGGTGGTAACTGTTAGTGTTAAGGTTAACATCTTTATGCGCATTCATAGTTTCTTTCTGATTGACATCTTCCATCTTTATGAGAAGTTTATATGGGTGGTAGGTGTTAAAGTTTACAATATTTCAGTAGAATTGTAAGTGTGCATGTGTGTGTGTGTGTGTGTGTGTGTGTGTGTGTGTGTGTGTGTGTGTGTGTGCACGTGCTGTGTGTGTGTGTGGTGTGTGTGTGTGTGTGTGTGTGTGTGTGAGGACATACATGTGCTGTCCAACGCCTCTATCAGAGTCCATTGGCTCTTCAGCCCATTTCTGACTCATTTGCTAAAACAACCTTGACACTGCGCCCAGGGCTATCATGAAGGGCCTGAATCTGGCCATTGCTTTTAACTTCTTGAATATCGAATGGGACCCCTTGTTGCCAAGTTTGCTCCAGGGGCCAACAGACTGAGTCGCACTATTTTATGTTATTTTATTTTACTTTTTAACGTGCGCGCTGGTGACCTACTCGTTTTTGAGTGAACCAGTATTTTAGGAAGAAGAAGAAGAAGGAAACAGAGAAAAAAAAAGTACACCTTTATAAATGATAATCCAAATTTCCAGCACATTGACAAGAAGTTTTTGACACTGTAAAAGTTCTTTGTACAAGGGAGATAAGCATGTAAACATGGTCCTGACCAAAAATGATTGGACTTGTGGAAGGGTTTAGACACACAGTCATTTTTCCGAAATATCTCATAAATCAGCTGTTGCAGCTTACTGCAGCCAGTTGTCTCGTAAGTCATTTGGAATGAGCTCATGGTTGAAACATGCCACAAAAACATAAGATCACAGTTCTAATGCATCAGGGTACCTGGCAAGTGGGCGGGCTGAACCAAGCAGAAATAGCACACTGAATACTCAGAAACAGCACTGTGGTTATGCGTGTGCCTTGGTTGCATTTCCTACAGCCTTTTGGTCTTGCGATGATGCAGTTGAACTTATCTATAAAGATACCTGAGAACGAGGTCTGGGAAGGGGGAGGAGTCAAGAAAAATGTTCCCGGGGAAAAAAACATGTCTTGAAAGAGTGGGAACCTTAATTGCACAGTAAATCAAGTGAAAACAGAGGGAAAGAAAATGTTCCAAAAGAAAGAAAGTACATTAAAGGCATGAATCTTCACAGGAAAGGCTCATTATTAGGAGGTTTCAATAAATTTTGGATGACAACTGTCCATTTTTCAGCAAATTTTCTCACTTTTCGTACGGGATTTTAAAGGCAGCGTGAAAGGTGGGGAGTGGAAGAGGAGGGGATGGATAAGGTAAAAAGTTTGTTTGTTTTTTTTTCAGCAAATTTACACTCTTTTCATAATTGATTCTAAGCCTCAGGATGGAAGAGGGATTCTGCTTTATTCATTTGCTGAAAAAAAAATCTACAACTTGGTTAATACTTATTCCTGAACAGTTAGGTTCTCCAATGGTTCTTAAGATAAGATAAAAAATGTTGCTTATAGCCCAGCCGACCACAAAGGGCCACATCAGAGCTGTCACCACGTTAAGATCAACTCACAAGTCATTCATTCACACAATTCTTTAAAATACGTCGAAAAACCCATCCGAAAGTTTGTTAAAAATCTTTCCACTGTAAAATCTCAGATCCGTTGAAAAATGTTAGTCTCTTTCAAGAACTCAAAGATCGTGTCAGGCGGAACGTCTCTGAACAAGGTTTTCATGGAATCTGCTGTAAAATGTTTGTGTCTCACATCATGCAAGTGGTTCTTGCGAAACAAAGTAGAAATATGGCTTAAGAATGTCTGGTGTACCTCAATGCTCCAACTGAGTAGAAAATGCTCCCATCACATATTTTTGTGTGGTCACTTGACAGACGCCTCCCCTTCCACCACCCACCCCCACCCCCACCCTCCCTTCACACATTTATTCACATTTGTACTTGTATATGTGTGCACACAAAGCATACACACCCAATTATTGTGTGATTTGTTGCACATTGTTGAAGATGGTTCTTATGACTCCCTTGGTTCCAGGTGGCTGGCTATACGTCTGGAGTTTGTGGGCAACTGTATCATATTCTTCGCATCTCTTTTCGCTGTCATTGGGCGAGAACATCTCAGTCCAGGCGTTGTGGGACTGTCAGTTTCATATGCCATGAATGTGAGTGTCACAAACTAGAGAGCATATTTGTCACAACTGTAGAATTTAGAACACTGGAGATAGATAGAACAGTAGAACTTATAACTCTTGAACAGAACTGTAGAATTCTAACCAATGAATGGAACTGTAGAATTCAAAAGTATTCAGACAGAACTGTAGAATTCAAAACTTTTAAAACAGAATTGTAAGGCTCATGACTCGTGAGATAGAATTGTGGAATTCGAAAGTGTAGAGAGACGAAATTGTAGAACTCAAAATTCTCATGACATAATTGTGGAAATCAAAAAACATTTTATACAGGATTGTGGCACTCAAAGAATTCAGTACTGTCAAGACAGAATTATAGAACTCAAAATTGTTGAAGGACAAAAGAGTATGATACCAAATTCTTCAGACAGAACTGTAAAATTCAGATGTGAAATTCAAAATTCTTGAGACAGTACCATAAAATGCAAACTCTTGAGACAGAACTGTGAAATTCAAGACTTGTAACACAGACTTATAAATTAAAAACTCTGGAGACAGATATTCAAGACTTGTAACATAGACTTATAATTTAAAAACTCTGGAGACAGACTTATGAATTAAAAACTCTGGAGACAGAATTGTGAAATTCAAGACTTGTAACACAGACTTATGAATTAAAAACTCTGGAGACAGAATTGTGAAATTCAAGACTTGTAACACAGACTTATGAATTAAAAACTCTGGAGACAGAATTGTGAAATTCAAGACTTGTGTAACACAGACTTATGAATTAAAAACTCTGGAGACAGAATTGTGAAATTCAAGACTTGTAACACAGACTTATGAATTAAAAACTCTGGAGACAGAATTGTGAAATTCAAGGCTTGTAACACAGACTTATGAATTAAAAACTCTGGAGACAGAATTGTGAAATTCAAGACTTGTAACACAGACTTATGAATTAAAAACTCTGGAGACAGAATTGTGAAATTCAAGACTTGTAACACAGACTTATGAATTAAAAACTCTGGAGACAGAATTGTGAAATTCAAGACTTGTAACACAGACTTATGAATTAAAAACTCTGGAGACAGAATTGTGAAATTCAAGACTTGTGTAACACAGGCTTATGGATTAAAAACTCTGGAGACAGAATTGTGAAATTCAAGACTTGTAACACAGACTTATGAATTAAAAACTCTGGAGACAGAATTGTGAAATTCAAGACTTGTAACACAGACTTATGAATTAAAAACTCTGGAGACAGAATTGTGAAATTCAAGACTTGTAACACAGACTTATAAATTAAAAACTCTGGAGACAGAATTGTGAAATTCAAGACTTGTAACACAGACTTATGAATTAAAAACTCTGGAGACAAGAGCTATAAAATCAAGAACACTTTGTGAAATTTAAGTCATGTAGAAAAAAACTGTAAAATTTAGAATTCTGGAAACAAGAATGGTAAAACTAGGAACTGTAGAATGAATTAATTTTGCTAGTGAACTGTGAAACTGAAAACGCCTAAGACTGAAGTGTAAAATTCAAAACCTTTGAAATAGAACTACAAAATCCAAAAGTCTCAAGACAAAACTATTGAATTCAATGCTTTCACTGTGCACTTTACAATACCTGTACAAGTCATTCAGTTAATATCTAAACATGTTTGACATACAGGAAGTTGAATTGAATTTCCAGCATCAAGTCTTTTAGAAAATTTGTTACCTGTATTATAAATATGTGAATTGTGTATAACTGGCAAAACAGTGCATTGTCTTTCTTTTCATACTGGTCACACAGTGTGAGAGTTTGACTGTCCAAGCATCAGTTTTTAAAAGGCGGTTGATGTATGGTAATTCCAGCCAGTATGTTGAAAACGAGTTAAGCTGTTTTTGCAGAAAGCTGAGGTCTGAACCCTAGTTCCTGTATGGCCATACTGCCCCAGTGTTTGTGTGCTTGTGTACTCCTATGTTGTGTGTGTGTTGTGTGTGTGTTTGTGTGTGTGTGTGTGTGTTTGTGTGTGTACATGTGGTGTGTGTTTGTGTGTGTGTGTTTGTGTGTGTGTTTGTGTGTGTACGTGTGCGTGTGTGTTTGTGTGTGTTTGTGTGTGTGTGTGTGTTTTGTGTGTGTGGTGTGTGTTTGTGTGTGTTGTGTGTGTGTGTGTTTGTGTGTGTGTGTGTGTGTGTGTGTGTGTGTGTGTTTGTGTGTGTTTGTGTGTTGTGTGTGTGTGTGTGTGTGTGTGTGTGTGTTGTGTGTGTGTGTGTGTGTGTGTGTGTGTGTGTGTGTCTGATCCTCTAACAAAAATGGCGAGGTGGATGGTGCAGATGAGCTGCAAACATTAAGAGTGTATGTGTGTGTGTGTGTGTGTTCAGGTGTCTTAAATCTTGTCTGGATGATGTGGACAACCTGTGAACACTTATGCAAGATTTCCATTAATGCACATTTGTATGTCTTTGACCCCCCACAAAAATTGAAAGCACTCTAAAAATTCAGTTCAGAAGTCTGCAGAAGGCATTAACCTACGTAACTAACAAGGATTGAAGTCTGAACAAGTCCGGTTGATGAATGTCGGCACTGCATTTGAGCGTCGCCTGACAGTTCACTTTCTGCTTCTAGCTTTACTTCCCTTTGCAGGGAGGTGGGACAGAATAAAGTGGGAAATGACCTGTCGCCCCAACAGACTTTATTCCTGAATACTTTCTTCCTCAAAAAGTCTCTGTTATTGACTCAGCTGGGAGGCCATAAACATAAACAAGGTCTCTTGCAATGAAATGATGCTGACAAGGCAACAAAGTCTTCTTAAAGCTGACGTAAATGAAAAAAAAATGGGGGGGGGGGGGGGGGGGGGGGGGGGGGGGGTCTATCCATCAGTCTTCATGGAAGAGAGAATTCAAGTTGTACTGTCAATGGTGAAACGAGCTTGATGAGCTGCTTGCATGAACTATGCTGCAAAACTGTCAGAAATTCAAGGTCCAAGAAAGAGCCATTTGTGGTTGATGCTATATTTTTTTCAGAAATCGTACAGACATGAAAAAGGTGATCACCATTCTCTATCCCCAAGTAGTAGAGGTGCAATGAATATTTGAAGGAAATATTTGTCAGCACTTTTTCTTATTTTCATTTGTGCATCAGGAAGAGAGAGAGTGAGTGTGTGTATGTGTATGTGTGTGTGTGTATGTGTGCATGTGTGTGCAGAACACTATCTCTGTCTGTCTCTGTAAATTTGTTGTGTGCAGAACTTTATGTGACAGATTTTCTCTGTGTGTGCGTGTGGGGGGGGGGGGGGGGGGGGTCTGTCTGCCTGCCTGCCTGCCTGCTTGCCTGCCTGCCTGCCTGTCTGTCTGACTGTCTGTCTGTCTTCTGTCTGTCTCTCTCTCTCTCTCTCTCTCTCTCTCACGCCTGTGTGCAGAACTTCATCTCTGTCTCTCTCTCTTTCTGTCTCTGTCTCTCTCTCTTTCCCTCCCTTCCCCTCTCTCTGTCTCTCTCTCTTTCCCTCCCTTCCCCTCTCTCTCCCTCCCTCTCTCTCTTTCTCTCTCTCTCTCTTTCACTCCTTCTGTCTCTTTGTCTATATGTGTGAAACAGATGATAGTCAGTTAATCATATATTTGAAATATTGTCACCCAACACTTTATGCACCACATATACTACAAATGGGACCCTTTAAAATCTCACGAAGACTCCTTCAGATCCTCAAGTGACTCCTTAAGTAAATATAGCCTGTGTATGGTGTGTGTGTGGTGTTTTTGGGTGTGTGTGTGCGTGTGCTCTCAAACTGCACAGATGATAAACTAGATGGTGTAAATGACCAGTGAACATTGAAGGCATGTGTGACCAGGTGGTCAGCTGAAATGTTGAACTGGATAGTGCAGATAAGCATGAACACTGATGGTGCATGTGATCAGGTTATGTAGATGTTGAACTGGATGGTATGAATGTCCAGTGAACATTGATGGCGATGTACGTGTGTGGTCAGGTGACACAAACAAACATTGAACTGGATGGTATGAATGTCCAATGAACATTGATGATGATGTGCGTGTGTGGTCAGGTGACACAAACATTGAACTGGATGGTGCGAATGACCTGTGAACTGGAAACCAACATTGTCGCTGTGGAGCGGGTCAAGGAATACACTGAAAGCACCACGGAGGTTTGTGTCTTTCTGAGTGCTACATGGTCATTTTTGTGTACCTTATTGTGGGCTTGCAACTTTTTTGTTTAAATGGACAACCGGGGTTCTCAGTCTGTATTAATTTTTCTGAGAATATTGGTTCTTTTCTTTCTTTTTTCTAGTTTGAAAGTGAAGCGAGTGCAGGCGGAAATTGAAACAAACTCGGAAAGAAAAATTAATATTCTATGGAGTGAAAGAGACAAATTACAAGACAACACATGACGTGTTGGGTGTGATTTTGCGCCCAGTTTGAGGAGATAAGTGATTGTTCATTCTTCATTTTCATTGTTTTGTATGTTGTTTGAAGAAGACCAAAAAGGTCGAAATGCATCATGTTTATTCTTGTGATTTGTTTGTCTCTTTTGTTCGGTAGAATAGTAATTTTTCTTTTAAGTTTTCTTCGTTCTACATGATGGCTCTATGTATCTGTGCAGCATACTGGCACATCTCCAACTGCTTGTCTGTATGTAAAGTCTCAAAAAGAGTGTCGGAGTAAAACAAGTGATGGTTGAATGTGGGAAAGTGGACAGGGCAGGATGAGCACAGTATGCATTCAGCTGACCCTACCCTTTTTTTTTTCTCTGAGACCGCAGATTGGATCATATTAACCCGATAATTGTGTCGTCCGGACTCCTGATAAGTAAAACCCACTGTATGTGTACTCTTGACCACTCCAGTTTTTTTCTTTTTTTCAAACACCATGTGTACCCTTATATGCACACACTGCATGCATGTATATGCTGAGAGTGAGTAGATACTTTTATTTCTCTGGCTTTTTATTTCATTCATTTCTCTTTCCATCTCAACTTTTATCTCCCCCTTTTTTCATTGTCGGTTACTGTTTGATTTTTTTTTAACCTGATGTCCAATACAAATTTTTTTTTTTTTTTTCAATTCTTTTCTCTCTTTCCTCCAACCCCTCTCCTCACCCAGTGTCTGTCCCCCTTTGTTCTCCCCTCCCTCTGTACATCTTTTTAAAGCCTTGTCTTTCTCCATCTCCCTCTCTCTTTCTCTCTCTCTCTTTCTCTGTATTACTTGTGTGTGCCATTTGGTTTAAAAACAACAACTACCTTTTCTCTGTCCATAGTTGTACTACATGCTGCTAATTATGTACACAACCCAAACAGTACTGTAAAGTTCAGCAACATTGGTTTTTAACAGGCTGACTGGGAGATTCAGGAGAAGAAACCAGCATCATCGTGGCCTGAACGTGGCGTCATCAGTTTCAACAACTACCAGACGCGCTATCGGGAAGGCCTGGATCTTGTCCTCCGTGGTATCAACTGCTCTGTTAAGTCAGGCGAGAAGGTAATATGGGTTGGTTGGTTGGTTGGTTGTATTTGTTCATTCGGGTCAAATATGCTAACGGTGGTTTTCAGATGAAAATGGTTCAAAGGTGTTTGTGCTGTGTATATTACAGAATAGAGAGCGAAAAGAAAGAAAATGGTTTCCTTCAGTCTGCAGCAGCTTTTATATCAAAGGGTAGGAAGTACAAAGTTTAGAACATTATCGAGTCATGTAGAACTTCATTTAGGTTGAAGCATAAGCAGATGCCCATTGCTGAATATGGATATGATTTTAATCTTGCAAAGGCATCGGGATAAAATTAATCTGAAAGTGAAAATTTTGCATTTTGCCTTACTAAAAGGTGTGGAGATTCATGTAGGCAAAAAAGATATTGTTTGCTGTTACTGTTGGAAAACAGTTTTTAAAAAAAGGGGAGGGGGGGGGGGATATTGGGTCAGTTTCTTGAATTCAGAAATGCATTAGGTACATAGACGTCTGGTTCTTTATAAAACTGCACCAGGGAAAGCACTTTTTTTTAACATAACTTCTGTAAAGTGTGTGGATGTGACATGTGGATTAAAGTGATAGGCAAAGCTTGTGAATATATGAGACCTGTGCACTCATACAACTTTGAGAGAGATTGTATCATCAGCTGCATCTGTTGTTTTGTTAGTCTGTCAGCAACTTCATGCAAAATCTAATGAACCTGTGACAGTGAAACTTGATGGAAAGATGAAATGTGGCCAGGAACAGATCCATAATTTTGGGGTGGAAGTCTTCAAGAATTAACAGGAGATCTGGAACAATAGTTGTGTTTTGGTCATCTCCCGATCAGTGAGATCATGTTTAATATCTTCCCGTCTGCAAGATTTTGTGTGGGTACTTTCCACTTTATAGACACATGGCCAGTTCTGTCTGGAATTCATCTGCATTTATGATTTGTTTTGTATAGTTTGATAGAAAATGAAATAAATACCTCCCCACCACTCCCCCCGAGTTTTTTTGGGGGGGCTTTCCCTCTCATACAATTAATGTCGGTGCAAAAAGAATGTCGTCATGATGATTAGAAACTCTTTTATTAGGAAGTTACAGATTAAATTAATACAAAAAGTACAAATTGTAAAAAGCCCCTTCCTGCCAAGACATAAGTCCATGTATTCCAACAGTGACAGTGACTGAGTGAATCTATAGGGGGGAGGGGGAAGGAGAAAAGGCAAGCACTTGACCAAAACAAAAAATGATATATATATCTCCTGATGAATCAGTGATAGAAAAACTATGAGCAAAATCGCTGAAAATGAGATTGTAAGATGAAATCAGGAAGGACAGGTTGGCACACAAAGTTAGGGGCCACAAGATTGATATGACTGATTGTTTTTCTTGTGATTGAATGGAGACGTTTGCTGCAACTGAGAAATAAAATTTTTGACTTTTCACGCAAATGATGCAGTGGATATTAAAGCATGAACTGTGATCATCTTAATAACAGCTGCATGACAAAGCTTGAGCGAGGCACTATCACTTTTAGTTTTCCGAAACAGTGAGCGACTACATCAGTAAGAACAAGAGTGTGAAGTCTGATTTTTTTTGGTGTTTTTTTTTTTTTTTTTGTCTTCACTTTATAAGATCTAACACAATTTTTATAAGCCAAAATGTACACAAATGTGACCAACTCCCACAAAGTGATAGATAAGTTGAATTTTGAACTTATTAAGATATGTATATCAACAGAAAGAGGAGAAAAAGACCTTTCCAATCATATATAAAGAATTTCTGTATGTTAAAAAATGAAAAAGTTATGACCCTTCAAAGAGTCTCGTTATCACGGTAGCCATTTTAAGAAAAATGGCTTTAAAGTTTCCCTACTTTCTCCAACCATTTTTCCTTAGCAACCAAGGTTTAATTTTGCTGTAAACTTATGAAAATGTGGGAAACCATCAAAAATAATCATTACAAACACTTTAATAATTGAATGTTATCCCCAGTGATATATATATTGGTGTATTTAATGGCTGTTCAGGGCGCTAAAAAATGAAAAAGTCCGATTTTTTTTTATTAATAGAAACTTTTGTTTTTAATGTCATCTTAGCACACATACACTAATCACAGTTGATTGAATCAATATGTATTTTCTAGTTTCATTTTGCCCAGCGTTTTAAAAAAAAAGTGGGTTCTTGGAGGGAAAAAATGTAGCTGTCTTGCACTGTGCATTAACACATACCGGACTAACAATTCATGACATCCTATGATAAAAATAGCATATACTCATAATTAACAAACATAGCTTATCAGAAAAAAATGCATGTGCATTATTCTTTCTTCCTTTTCAGTTGCCTGGGTGGAATCTCTCTTGTCCTCTCGCACACACACACACACACACACACACACACACACACACACACACACACACACACACACATACGCATGCATGCATGCACACACACACACACTCACACACACACTATATCCCGACGATCAAAACCTGTGCTCCCTCTCCTCTCCACAAACATGCACACACACATAATATGTTGGCCATCAGCAGCTGGAATGCATTAAATGATCATTTTGATCTGCATGCAGTTACAGGAAAACTGTTCTGCCATTTGTAGATCTGACAGAGGCAGCCCATTGCAGTTCATATCTGTATCTGTTGCATACTTCGCTGTTGCCAAATTTTTGGCATTATCGTGATGGCATTATACCAGACAGATCTGCACTTTCTTCAGTTCGTACAACTGGCTCCTCATTTTCTTTTTCAACTTCTATTTCGAGTCAAACAGGCTGACACTGACACACGCCGGTTGAAGTCGATGGGGAAATCCCATCGTCAGCTTCGCTGTCAGTTTCTTCATTGGAATTGAAATCAAAATATTCCTTTTCATTGCTATTGCTGGTGGCAAAATATTCGTTTATAAAGCCACTAATTCCCTGGCCTTCATAATCGAAAACATTTCCTGATTTGATGAATTTAACAGCGTTACAATACGTCGATCCATAATGATGATTTTTGAGTGAAGCGACGACAAAGGCAAAATGCAATAGATTCCATTGAGCTGTGGCCAATGAAAGGCAGCGTCTCTGCTGTTAACAGCTGAGTTACTAAGGCCATTTCGGTATTTGATTGCTGATTGGTTGGAAGGTTTTCTTTTGTGTATGACTTTGAATGCCTCCTAAAGGCCTTCTGATTGGTTTATTTTAAAAACTTGTGTACATATTCTTAAAATAGACACACTAAGCTTTCAAATGATGTTTGACATGCCAGGGGCTCTGCGAGGGATGTGCACTCAATTATCTGTTGAAAATGAGTAACTTTTTGCAATCGGTGCTGCTTAAAATTGATAACATGGAGTGAAAAAAATTCATTTAATCACATTTCTAGCTTAATTAAGGCAAAATCAGTGAAACATAATATGCTTTAATGGTTTTCCTATGTGTTGGTGCAAAAATCTCATTTTACCCCAAAATGACCCTCACCACTCTTTGTTGCCCGCAGCGGCGATCAGCCCTGCATGACTTATCTATCATTTTGTGGGAGGCCGTCACAAATTCTCAAAAAGAAAGTGCACAGTAATGCTTATCTTCATACACAGTATGAAACAGATAAGTAAATGTTCGGCAGATTAAGTGTTAAATTTTCTGCAAATTATTTGCTGCTTTTATTTTGTTTGAACTGTTGCATTTGCATTTATTTTCATCATTTCACAACAAAATGATATCTGATTCTAGTCATATGTAATACATAACCATTCATAGAAGAAGTTGCAAAGTGAGGCAACTAGAGATGGAAATCTAAACAAATTTTAAATGTAATTAACAGCGAACTGCCAAGAAAACGTAGACAAACGAATCACAAGACAAAACACGACGTGTTTCGACCTCTTAGGTCTTCTGCTCTAAGTGATCGCTCGTTCATTTTTATTGTCCTGAGTGTTTTGTATCTTGCCTGAAGAAGACCTAAAGAGGTCAAACGTGTCGTGTTTTGTCTTGTGATTCGTTTGTCTACGTTTTCTTGGCGGTTCGCTATTAATTACATTTAAAATTCATTTTTAGAAGAACAAATCATTGAACACACACGCACACACACACACACACACACATATATATATTTATTGACTGGAACCTGAAACTGGCCAGCTCACTTGAAAACGCTCAGTTCAGGGGCCTGATAAACTTCTAGGGCTCTCAGCACAGACGGTGGATTTAAAGAAAAAAATGTTCTTCAGCTGGAAAAGGATTAACATAGAATGAAACAAAACAAAAAAAAAGAAGAAAATGCATATGCTTCAAATACAGACAGATGTAGTTATGTGTGTGTGCAGATTGGCATTGTGGGAAGGACAGGAGCAGGTAAATCGTCTCTCACATTGGCTTTGTTCCGCATCATTGAAGCTGCGGGAGGGGAGATCACTGTGGATGACATTAGTATAGGGAATATAGGCCTCCACGACCTACGCTCCAAACTCACCATCATTCCTCAGGTAGGTGACTGACTGGGCTACACTTACGTTCTATCTGTCCATTTGTGTAAATTTGTTTTGAACGTTGGTTTATACATTGATGATGTTGATATTTTGTGCTGAAGTTGTTTTTCTCACTCTTCCTCCCTTTCCCCTTCTCCTTGCCTCTCTCCCACCCTCTCTCTCGCTCTCTCTTTTTCTCACTCTCTCTCTCTCTCGCTCTCTCTCTCTCTCTCTTTCCCCAGCCCCCCTTCCTCTTTCTCTCTTTGTATCTTTGTCATATCTCCATCTTTTCTCATCCTGTGCTCTAAATCTGCATCACACTCTGTATTCTTTTCTGTCTGCCTCTCTCTCCTCCTCTCTCTCTCACTTTTCTGTTATAAGGGGTGGTTTACCCCTCCCCTTGCTCTCCTCCTCCCCTCCACTTCTTTCCCTTGCCCTGTCCTTTTCTGTAATAGTTTGTGTGTGCGTTCAGGATCCTGTGGTCTTCTCTGGCATGTTGCGCATGAACCTTGACCCCTTTGACAAACACAGCGATGAGGAGTTGTGGCAGGCGTTGGAACACGCCCATCTGAAGACTTTCGTTCAAGGGCTGAGTGCAGGACTGCAGCATGAGTGTACTGAAGGGGGAGAGAACCTCAGGTAAGGCACTGTAGACTAGGGGGAGAGGGGGGGGGGGATAACTAGGCATCAGTGCTGCGTCTCCTCTGTTGGGTTGCCTCCTGACCACTTCATACTGATTATTTCCTGGATTGATGGTGTTGGGACTTCGACATGTCAAGTTAGGGTCTTGACTGTGAATGGGAGAGGTGGAATGAGGGGCACTGAGATAAGACAGCAAAAAAAAAAAAGCAAGAAAAAAAAAAAAGAAAAAAAAAGCATTGTAATCAGTATCAACATCTATTAACATTGTATGTGTCAGCCAAGTTTTAGTCCTGATCTTCCTTTGAAAATCCTAACTCAGAAGTAACAGAGACAGGAGTTCATGGGTTTTTTTCTGCATTAATAATCATGGTCAGCGAACTTTTGATGGAAAATGAACATAGAAGGAGGGGAAAAAACAAGGGAAAAAAAAAGAAAAAAAGAAAAGGAAAGAAAAGAAAAAAAGAGAAGAAAAGTTGGGTGTTAAAAAGTCAGTGTTAAAAATTCAGTCTATAGTTTTGAAGGAGAATGTTCTTAGGATGTGTGTAGTGTGCAAATCTTCAAATGGATATTTAAACAGTTCACAAAATACAGCCATTTTCACTCATCCATGAAAGAAAATGATGCGTAATTGAATATTCAAACCACTTGTGTGTGTGTGTGTGTGTGTGTGTGTGTGTGTGTGTGTGTGTGTGTGTGTGTGTGTGATTTAATGGCTTGGAGTTGTTAACGGTTCCCTTACATTTAGATTTTATAAGTTTTTGCATTTGCTTACTGCTTCTCATTTAAAGGCTGGTTTGAAGTGGATGGCTTTTGTCAGAAAACAGGAATAAGTATGTACTGTACCAAATCCTTGTTTAATATTATCTGATTTTGCGCAACCAGTGCCTCATACGATAAAGTAAGTTAGTGTAGGTATTTTTTGGTTTAATTTATGAAATTGTGTGCCTATTTTTGAGATAATGATCAAAGTTACTTCTGTGCCTCTATGTTTTCAATAGATGAAATTATGTTCCTATATCTGTGACAAAATTGCAAGATTCTGTAGTGCTTTGGGTTTTTTTTTATGCATGTGAAAGCGTGTCCGTGTCTGAGATAATGACTATTCTACTTATGATTGTATGAAGTTGTGTGCCTGTGTCTGCAATAACAGTGAAAGTCACTTGTTATTGTTTAAATACAGAGGAACCTCTGTATAACAACTCCAGAAGATGAGAATGATCCAGACAAGACAAATCTTTAACGGAGGGGGTCTTCATTATGAAGTCGTTACTGAGAGGATTTGCTGTGTTTTAAGTTATATGGCTATATCTGAAAACAAGGAAAGAGTTATTGCACTTGTTTATCGTGTGAATTGTGTGAAGCTTTGTGCCTTTCGTGTCTGTGGCGAAACCAGATATACTGCAGTTGTTTGATATACTAAAGTTAGTGAAAAAGGAGTTAAAAAGTATAAGATACCAAACTGAAGGAAAACTCAGAAACGGAATAAAACATCGCAAGTTCGTTTCGTCAACAGTGTTGGTCAGCGTCAGCTGCTGTGTCTGGCAAGAGCTCTGCTGCGCAAAACCAAAGTCCTGATTCTGGATGAGGCGACGGCGGCGGTGGACCTTGAAACGGACGACCTGATCCAGGCAACCATTCGCAGGGAGTTTGAAGAGTGCACAGTGCTGACCATTGCCCACCGACTGAACACCATCATGGACTACACCAGGTGAGCTGCCCAGCACTGTCAGGGTTATGATGAAGGCTGTGCTTTGACAGGTTATCACCGTCATTTTCTTGTCTTTTTGATGGCATTAGTCCATTGCTCTGTCTCTCTTCTTTCCTTCAGATCTCTTAGTCATCCTGCTCTCTCTTATCCAGTTCCGAAACACTGTGTCCCCCAAACTAGTTTAAAATCATTTGGCCAAAGACTGTTTTACAATCAAAATCCTGTTACTTGGAACTCCCTGCCATCCTTTCTCAGAAACATTCAAACCTTGAACACCTTCAAAACAGAACTGAAGACATGCTTGTTTTGTGCAACTTGCAGCTGAACTCACCAACTTTAAAACAGAGTGCACTAGACTGTTTCTTTTTTACATTTGGCGAATTGTAAAGTGTTTTAGTGTTGGTATCCTTGGTGTGCTTTTAGCCTGTTTTATGGGGTACCGTTTCAAGATATTATGAACACTACCTATGGGTCTTCCATATGCAGCTACACTCAGGCCATCATGCCACAGACTCGGTGCCATAGGTCTGCAGCAAGCTATCGATATCAAGTCATCACGAGGCAACCCACTAGTGGAGACACTGGTCTAATCTTGAGTCACTTTTGAACAGTAGTGCCTGTTCTGATCCAACATGTGCAAGAAACCACTTACTAAGACACCATGAACTTGTCGACACAAAGAATTCAGGTAAATGTGTTCCTTTACTTTGATTGGTATCTGGAGAATGTTGGTTGGTTCAAATTGCAGAGCACATCTGTCTGATATGGTTTAGATTATAGGGCACATCTGTCTGATATGGTTTAGATTGTAGGGCACATCTGTCTGAAATGGTTTAGATTAGGGCACATCTGTCTGAAATGGTTTAGAATGTAGAGCGCATCTGTCTGAAATGGTTTAGATTATAGGCACATCTGTCTGAAATGGTTTAGATTATTACTATCCAGCCGAGAGCGGCACGGACGGCACGATTCCCTGCTGCCGCACGCTCGCGCACAGCGCTCATTCCCTGCCGACACACATATTTGGCCACTTTTTAATTTATTTTTACGGTAGCTAGACAACAACTGACGGTCTTGTGTTAGGTGTCACAGGAAAGAACAAACACTCAACTAATCGAACATAGTAATTTCAAATCATTTACTTTCAATGTGTGCACTGAAAAACATGTCTGACAAGTAGAACAAATGCTTTGTTTGCATTCTATTCCGTTCTTTTACAACACCAAATCGGAAGATGAAGGATGGCTGCATCTTCAAACAATTCACTTTCCTATTCTCTTTCAAAGTTTTCTATCTCTCTGTCACTCCCCTCATCACCAGATCCACTTTGTAATATGATTTCAAGCGCTTCATTGAGCGAGAAATCGCTACCACCCCTTCGCGTGACCAACATTTTTTCTGGCACAGGAAATATGTGCCACGCGCTGCGCGCCGGTGCCGCCAGTTTCTTTGTTTCAAAGCTCCTGTGGTCAGCCAAGTTCACAATAGGCCACTGAAAGTATGGTCTACAACTGGCTCCAACATCCCCAAGACTAGTTACAGAGCTTATTTCCCTTGGATCATTTCATGGAAAGTGTAGGAATTTTTTATGGTCCCGTCATCTGATAGTGGACGACACGGCAGACTGTACTGCTGTCTGTCCGTCATCCGGACTTGGATGACACGGCTCTAGGGAGAGAAATCTGTCCTCCACTACTGGATGACTCGGCTGGTAAAGGTTATAGGGCACATCTATCTGAAATGGTATAAATTATAGGGCACATCTATCTGAAATGGTATAAATTATAGGGCGCATTTGTCTGAAATGGTTTAGAATATAGGGCACATCTGTCTGAAATGGTTTAGATTATGATATGTGACTTGTTGAACATGTTTGTGACTTGTACAACTCGTTTGTGACTCTGTACAGTTTCAAACAAGACCTAAGGAAGCTTTATGTCAGCTATAGAGCATCCCTTCGGTCTGTGAAATTCCTGTGATATCCAATCTGGATGCAGATAAATTTTTACTCTCTTCCTTATTTTCCTTGTAGGATCGACATATTGTGAGAACAGTGTGTACCTGTCTGTCGCACAGAATCCTGGTGCTGGATGCAGGAGAAATTGCTGAATTTGATGAGCCCCAGACACTGCTGCAGAACCCCGAGTCCATCTTCTACGGCATGGCCAAGAACGCTGGGCTGGTGTGAGCATCATGGTACCTCCAGGGACTGACTGATACGTCGAATCAGTTCCGTGGGAATCGCAATTGAGCAGAACCTTCATTGACATTTGTTTGTGAAATATCACTGCAGCATCTTCAGCAGTGATGGTGAGGTATGCTGGAAAATTTATGGTGAGATGGTCTTATGTACATAACCTACCATGTACAGAGTGAGGGAGCTGTATATGAATTATCACGTGGAGTGTACAAAATTGCCCAGCTCTGCCTACTTACAAGCTGAATGGCAGGCATGAACTGTCATCCTGAACTTACCTCTGCCAGGCAGGTTATGTTTTCACCCATGCCTGTCCATCGATGAGAAGGAACATGATAACTACTGAACTAACCGCCACTTGATGTGGAACAGCGCTAGGTACTAAAAAAAATTTTAAAAAAAAAGAAAAAGAAAAGAAATGGGAAAGCATGGAGCTCACTTTGTCTCAGTCCCCAGGTAGGCCAGCAAGTGATCGCCCTTAGTGAGTTCATAACATTGCGCCTTGGTAGAACTAGCTCAGTTTTCACCTTTTTCATAGTCGAGGAATAGCCTCTTTCTGCTCATCGATTTTTAGGACTTTTTACTCTAGATAGATACCATAGTTTTGTTGTTGTTGTTGTTTTTTTAATTTCATTACTACAAAATAGGATTTTTTCCATGTTCTTGCAAACTTCTTGGGAAGTAGAGCATGGACACCTTGATGAAAAATAGATAGATAGAAAGACAGATAGATAGATATCAGCCTATTTAAATGTATTACCGTTTACTAGCTTCTAGTATACGTTGTTGTAAATTACAGTGTGTATACAGTGAGCCAAATGCAATTCATAGGGGGAGGGGATTTTCATTTAATTACTGCAAAGTAAGATACAGTTAGAAACCTGCAAGTACCATCCAAGTATAAGCTGAAACAATGAAGATTAGTACAACCAGTGCTGGTGTATCTGTGATAGTTTTGAGAGACGTATGATGCATTCAAGCATGTGTATCCACATATGATAGAAGATGTGATGATACCAGATGATACAGAAGCTTACATGTTGTACAACATAACATCAAACAAATTATGTTTAGCTTTAACTTCCATCTCCTTGTGCTCTCAACAGAAGACCATGCAAGAGCATAAGCGTCTCCTTCACTTAGCTACAAACAGGTAAGCATGATGACACTAAGCCAGAAAAAAGAAAAGAAATGGAAAAGGAAAGTTCGAAGTTGAGAGTACTACTCAGCCTTGGCAGAGGTGTGCGTTTCCCCCAAGTGCTCTTCTAGTTTAGCGCTTACTCGGGGAGGGGGGGGTGGGGGGGTGTCGTAAGTGGTGATGATTACATCCTTGTCTGTATTGTTAGAGATGTACAAGAATGAGGAAGTGTAATGGTGTTGTTTCCATATGTTTAAAGACATTGCTCTACCTCTTTTGGGTGAAAATAAAAGTGTATGAGTCATCTTTTTCTTCATTTTTTTTCCCCTTTTCTTTTTTGGGTCTACTATCTAGTCTAATGCTTTATCAGGTTCTTGAAGTAGCATCCCCAAGTTTGTTGTTCTTGATGCAGCAAAGTAAAAAGAATGCAGTGAAACATTAAAGAGGAAGCAGGCTGACACTGTGGTATTGCCCCTGAGGCATTTGGAATATGGTAAAATCTCCGTCGCATGTGCGTTTCAAAACTAAAGGCAAGTCTGTTCACAGTGAGAGCACAAAACTGCACACTGTCATTGCTTTCCAGAGGAGAGAAAAAAAAGAGAAGCTGAACAAAGGAAATGTAACAGCATTGCACCCATACAGGAAATCACATCAGTGTACTTTAGACAGCATGTACCACCTCTCCTTCCATACTTTATAAATGTTGTCAAGTGTAGTTTGGTTTCTCAGGGTCAGTTGGCCCTGGGAACTGGAGGTCTAGATTTTTTTTTATATAAATAGATATTTTGGGAACTGTGTTCAATAACAAAAAGAAGAATAAGTGGATTATTGGGGAACCCTATTCACGTTTGCTCCCTGCTTCTTTCCCTATGTTACCCTATCAATACACGCACACTCTAGATACGTATATACACCCTCAACATGCACTTATAGCCTTTATACATACATACTCGGTACATATCCCACAATACACACATACATCTAAGATACAAACTCTCAAGATATATGCACCCTAGATATGTACACCTTCAGTGCATGCACATTCGCTGATGTTCTCTTTGCTACTGTGTAGCATGTCCCAAGTGTTGCTGTTTGAGAGATATGTAAATATTTTTGCGCCCTTCAACTTTGTAATGGATGCCATGTTTTTACTCTAGATATATACCATGGTGTTGTTTGTTATTTAATACTAGTCTACAAATAATCTTTGTTTTCTTCATTTCTCTTTTGTACCATGATGATTGATTGGTTTTTTTTTATGTTGTTGTGGTTTGGTTTGGTTTGGTTTGGTTTGTTTTAAGGGGGAATTTTTTGCATGGTGGCAATCTCATCATGCACATACTTTTGCTGACAGAACTTTAAGTCTGTTTAGCCTAATTGAATGTGGTATACAAACTACTCGGGGTTTTTCTTTTTTTTACTCGATACTGGTAGCACTTCAGCTGAAGTCATTCAGATTTTATTGTTTTTGTTTTCTACATTTATCTGATTGGATAGGTATTTTGGCCATTACTTTTGGTTAGTCTATCAGAGGTGTCAGGTCTCCATCATAGAATGAATATTGCTTGCTGCCTCATAACGCATTTCAGTTTTAGGAGGCAGGTGTGTGTTGTATACAGGGCATAGTTTTTGAACCATGCTTCATGTAGGCATGCAGGTATGTTTTTTTTAAAAATATAACTGAAGAAGTCGTATTGTACCATGTCCCAAATTACCAAGCCTCTGCCATTTTTATTTTTCTGTTTTGCACCGTCAGGCCACCTTTACCAGTTACTAGTATGGTTAGGAGTTATTAGTATGGTTAGGAGTTACTAGTATGGTTCCCAGACATCCTGTGCCATGCAGTGCCTCGGCCAATCTCTCCACTGCAAACTTACAGTCCCCTTTCCTTTCGCTGGAGCTCATCAGCTGTGGCCGGCATCCCGCGATTCAAGGTTCACTCCTGCATGTTTGCTTCATTTCTCTTCATGCCTTCAGCACTGCTTCACTGTGCTGCTGATCTTGTCACCTTGGAGGAAAGGTTCTTGTGTGTAAGAACTGATTGTTTCTGTCTCCACATGTTTTGCCTTTTTACTATGTGCACATTGGTTGGAAGAGTCTTATAGGAAGAAAGCAAGTTATCGAATCAGAAATGTAAATGCGTTGGTGTTTTATTAAAAAAAAAAATCTGCGTCCATACAGGTAATAAAGATCATGGAAATGCAGAGATTTTTTTATTGTTTTTTTTTTTCCCCCAGGGCTGGAAAGTCGTGGAATTACAGTCCAAGTTATGGACAAGTCATGAAATTAAAACCAAAGCCATAGAGAAACATCAGTGATTGCTGTGGACATCACCGAAACGTTCATTCGGGCAATAATTGTAACTGTAGGAATACATGTTGTGTGTGAGAATAGCTAATTTGCAGTCATGGAAATATCTTTAAAATTGTGTGTTAAAGTCTTGGAATTTTTTAAAAGCCAATCTGTATGGATCCTGGCTTCTTGCCTTGTTGCTCTTGATCTGTTGCTCCTGTTTCATGGGATGATGTTGCTTCAGTGGGACTGTGTTCACAGCAAATGAATCGTTACATTGTTTAATCTGTATGAGCTGGGGAGCTCATAAACTTTAGATGTACCAGAATACGGGTTAACCTCAGCTGTAGCTCATAGCATGTTTGAGGCTTAGTCAGCGAGGGGAGAGTACATAATATATGGACAGAAGTTCAGATATCACTCAGATATGGGCATATGCTTGACCTTGCTTGAACTTTAAATCTCAGCTCTTCAACATTGTATTTGTATGTTCCAGCTTAAAGCTTAGTGAAAGGAAGCCCAGTCCTAACCTTGCTTGTGTTGCCTGCATTTTTTTTTTGGTTAAAGTTCATTTCTTTTGCTCTTGGACGAATTCAGTTGCACAATCTGTAAAAAGAATTATTCACTGATGTTCTTTGCACCAGGGAAAGCAACCAGCAAATGAAACGGATGGTGTGTGAGTGACAAATTTCGCTTTAGATGTCCTGGAGTTGAAAAGTTGTGAGAAAAAGTGATATAACACTTTTGATGTGCTTAAAAGTTTACAGTGTCTCACTGGCATTTACAGAATCAGAACTTTTGTTCACAAAACTAGTCTGGAAACACCTTTGTTTTTATAAAAAAAAAAAAAAGTATGTTATGTATAGGGTGCATGTTCATGACCTTTTTTTTTTTGGACATGTTTGTTATTTATGTGTTGAGTGACAACTTTTTCTGGCATGTTTGCTGCAAGAACCTTGCATTATATATTGTGAATTTCTGTTTATGATGTTTCTGAAGTTGTTGCTGGTGTTTTTGTATGATGTTCCGATGTTGTTTCTGGCTATGAATGTGTACATGAGAGTACACATTTTTTACAAGATACGATCAAGCTTTAGGGTCAGAAATTTTCTTTGCGTTATAACATATCATTAAACTAATATTTCTGTTGATATTTGTCTTAAGTCTGTGGTCTCATGGTGCATAGCATGTGCTAAAATTCCCACAGTACCAAAGACCATATGTCAGTGATAAATTCTTGTAGTAAAGTAAAACTAAGCAGACATACATTTTTTTGCAAATATGGGAGTTCAGGGGAGTGGGTACCGCTGTATTGTAATTTGAAACCAAAATTTTCAAGGTGTCATGACGAGTACTGAAATGCATTGGATGTGAATGCATGTACTTGTCTGCCTGTGTAAAATTTGGTTGTATTGTGTGTGTTCTTGTGGCATATCTGTCTTGGGTATGTTATGGTGATAGAAAGCGCCATTGGTGGAAATTTGTACATGTACACATGCCGAGTTTTGCAAATCATGTTAATGCCAAGTTTTTTCTCTCCACAACTATGTTAGTCAGAGGGGGAGCGACTGCAGTTGAAGTCTTCTGTGACAGGTCTGGCATCGCAATTTGCTTCCCTGTTCTGCCATAGTTATGTTCCACTCACAGTTACAACCATTACTGACAGATTTTTTTTTCTTTCTTATTTTACAGCCCTTAATACAAAACATAGTTACCCATTGTTTTGTATGTACAAAAATTACTGTCGGTATGCTGTAAATATTTCCTAGCTAATATCACAATTCTGTTTGGATGGAAACAACTTGATGAAAATGGAAGAAAAAATCTTCTCGATTGTTTGTTTTCTAGCCACAAAAGCTAACAAGGGCAAATGGAGGGGGGTGGGGTGGGGTGGGGTGGGGGGTGGGGGGGAATATTAGTCTTACTTAACAGATGTGAAGAAAGATGTAGCGTATATGGTAATCCAAGCGAAAGTCTGTTGATCCCACAATGATATTTTCAAACGTACAGTCACAACAGTTTATGCCTTTGCTTGCTTGCTTGAGTCAAAAAATGCAGACATTCTTGGTCAAAGAATTCAGACAGTATGTCTTTGTTTTAAGCCCGTTTGGGTGAGAGAAAAAAGGTCATCCTTGTAACCAGAAAACTCTGTTAGTAAGGAATTACCCTAAATATTCTATATGTTCGCATTCTGTAGACCAAAGACCAGGAAGACCAGGCAAATTTAGCCAATCACATGTGGTGGGCACACCGATGGAGAAGAGCAGTCTGTTGATATATAGTGGTTGGCTGATCATCAGGGAACTATTTCATTGCCAGCCAAGCTGTAAATATTTCTGTTCAGTTTGTGTCTATACAGGTCATGACTTTTGTTTTGTTTTGTTTTTGGAGTCCTTTTGATATGTTTTGTTAACTATTTTCCTTTTCAGTCTAGTATGAGGATGTGTTCATTCCTTAGGATTTTATTGTCTGCAAAAATGGATATATATATATATATATTGTGAATACTAATTTCTTGATACTTTTATTGTGCTTTGAGAATGAAGATATATGTGAGAGAGAGAGAGAGAGAGAGAGGGGGGGGGGAAGAGAGAGAGAGAGAGAAGCACTGATTAGAGAAGGGAATGGAGGGGAATACTAATTTGTTAATATTTTATCTTGCTCTTTGAGTGAGAGTATGTCACAGAGAGAAGCACAGAAGAAGGGAAGGGAACAGGGTGTGAAAGAAGTTGGAAATACAAGTGTAGGCAAATTAAAAGGACTGCAACAAAATGTCAAACGTTTCAAAACACCAGACCGACACACCAGCAAGTAGAAACAAACGAAATATAAGGAGATAGGTTTGCTGATTTTGTATCATATCAGTGTTAAATTGAGACACAAAAAAAGGGCTTTTGATGGGAACGAGTATCGCCAATATTCCCCAAACACAAAAGATTGAGGATAACTGTAAGGAGTTCAGCTGTTGTTGTCTCACACTATAACGAAAGTGCATCATCTTCATCCTCATTTATTAGCTTTAAAGTCTCACGTCTATGCCTTTGGCAAGCTCTGGCCAAGCTCACTGTATCGTTGAGTGCATAGGGACCGTCTGAGGACAGACATGGTGGCACCCTACAGAGGCGGATGCTCATTCATGCAGGCTCCATGACAAAGCAGTTATCGTTGCCAATAGAGGGCTTAGCAGGTGGTGTCCTGCATATCTTGATCAGGTGTCGCTGAACATCACCATCAGGTGTTGCTGAACATCACCAAAGTCTTGGCTGCAGTGCAATAGTTTGAAAAAGTGTAGTCAACACTTCAGGTGGTCACAAGTAACCTCAACTTATCAGCAAAAAAATAAGTTTGTGACCAGCCGCCGTGGCGAAGTGGTTAGCGTTGCGGACTCCCAGCTGGGAGGTCGTGGGTTCAAATCCTATCAGAAGTCATGTGGGTTTTTCTACCCCAATTGGCTCCTACCCAGAGTTGAGTTTGCTGCGGACTCAGTTGGGAAGACTGGGACCACACAGTCGAGTTTCATCCACTTAATGGATGCGTTTCTGAGAGTGTTGCTCAAATTTCCTGACCAACACTGCAGGTGCCTGTATCTCTCGGGCCTGGTTGACGCCGGGATATATTATGAAAGGAAGCGTAGAGTACAGCCCTGTCATGTAGTCTCAGACCAGAATGGAATTCCGTAGCATCATCTAAATCATCCTCACTCTCATCGATCAGCATAAAAAAAAAATTTTTTTTAAATGTCTCAAATTCTGTGCCCTTCATGCCCTGCTCTCATGGCGACCTCAATTTCGATGTCCTCTCCACGTCTGTGGTCTTGGTTTGGTTCTGTCGGGGTCACTGGTATCGGCGAGTCCATGGGGGCTGTCGTTGGACGGACGTGGTGGCGCCCTCCGGAGGGAGAGCTTACTCACGCCGGCTCCGCGACTAAGCAATTATTGTCGTCAGTAGGGGGCTTAGTAGGTGGTGTCCTGCGTATATTAGATCAGAACAGGTGCCACTGAACACCACTGAAGTGACTCGGCAGCAGTGCAGTGTCTCCTCCGGTAGGTTGCCTCTTGACGACTTAACATTGACTGCTTCCTGTGGATTGCCGGTGCCGGGGCTGCGGCGGGGCCGACTGGGCTGTGGCTGTGGACGGGGTGTCGGAATGAGCGGCATGGGTGCACTGCCTCTGAGGTGGCGCAGAGGTTGGGACAGAAAAAAAAAAAATAAAATTTAAAAAAATTAATAAGTTTGCCTGTCAAAATGGGGAGTTTGTGTTATACTCCCTGTTTGGCTAGTATACTTACCATGTCAGACCATAGCATTCAACGGCAGTTAGCCAGCTCTGTCAGGCCGAATTTTTTCCGTGGCCAATGCAGTCATAAGACAGTCACGTGATGTCACCCCACTTCCGGCCCCGGAAGAAGCCAGTGTCAACTTCCTATAAGTCATTCAGCGAGGCCTGGTGTATGGTGACCCCGAGAACCTTGGCGCCAGAGGGGAAGGTAGGGAGGGAATTAGAGTCTGACATGGTAAGTATACTAGCCAAACAGGGAGTATAACACAAACTCCCCATTTTGGCGTCATATACTTTACCATGTCAGACCATAGCAGAATTTAAAGGAATCGGAGGAGGGCGAGCGCCCTAGTGGTTCTTGGGGTTGACCGATATGGCTGCATTGGTCGCCACAAAGGAAATCCCCTTAGACCCATCAGCTCTGGTCATGCGGATATCCCTCAGGTAAAAATTAATGAAGGGATTTTCCGAACGCCAGTAGGCTGCCTCCAGCAGGTGGCGCACGGGGACAGAGTACTGGAACGCTGTGGAAGTGGCCAGTGCTCTGACCTCGTGGGCCCTGGGTGATAGGACAGGGAGATCCTTGTACGCCTGAGCGTAGGTAGATCTCACCGTCTTGGAGAGCCACCTGGAGATAGTTCCCGCCGAGATATCTCTAGTATTGTTGGGGTTGAGGGAGATAAGGAGTCGTCTCTGGGAGGAGCGCCTGGGGCGTGTGCGTTCCCAGTAGTACCTGAGACACCTGGAGGGGCAAAGGTCCATGTCTCCATCTTTTTCTCCCTTTCCCAAGATGTCAGAACTCCGGAAGGAACTTGAGAGAGACTGAGCCGTCCCTGTGGAAGGCGATATCTGTGGGGTCACCGCTGAGGGCGTGAATCTCACTTCGTCTTCTGGCCGAGGCCAGGGCGAGGAGAAAGGTGGTCTTAAAGGAGAGGAGGTCAAAAGGAATAGAAGCAATGGGTTCAAAAGGGGTTTTTCTGAGGGCATCGAGGACCGTAAAAAGGTCCCAGAGGGGAATGCGCCTAGGGGACTGAGCTTCCCGTAGAGCAACTCCTCTAGACACCTCTCTGAGGAGAAAGTCATTGTCAAAAGAAGGGCCCCCCAGTTGACGAATGGTAGTGCAGATAGCTGATCTGTAGCCCCGAATGGAGCCAGCCGACAGCTTAAGGGAAGAGGATAGGTGGGAGAGGAAATTTCCTATTTGGATGTTGGAGGGGCAGTAATGGGGAACAGAGTTATCTGAGCACCAGGTTATCCATCTCTCCCAACGGTAGTTGTAGAGGGATTCGGTGCTGGCTCTGCGAGATGCCGAGGCGAAGTCCCGTAATCCCTGAGAGGCCCCTGCCCCGGCTAGTGTGTCTAGGACGGACTGGGGTCTCTCCGAGTGGGGGTAGATGCAGATGTTCGCAGTTGGGCTGGCATAGAAGCCACGCGTGTAGGCGAAGCATCTTGGGATTGGAGTGAGGAAGACCTGACCGGGGTTGTCTCAGCATGTCCCAGCGAGGGCTGAGCCGGAGGGGGGGAACGTGGGTGAGGGACTTGGGGTCCGGGAACCAAGACTGGGTCGGCCACCATGGCGTTACGAGGATCAGCCTGGGTCTTTCCAGCCTTGCCTTCCTGATCACCTTGTGTAGGATGGGGAAGGGGGGAAAGGCATACGCCAGTAGGCCCGTCCCGGGGAGGGATAGTGCGTCGACTGCATCCGCCTGGGGATCTGGAACGGGAGAGACGTACAGGGGCAGGTGATGGTTGAAGCTGGTGGCAAACAGGTCGATCATGGGCACAAACCAATGGTTGCGCGACACCAGCGAAGGAGGGCCTCTGTTCTGAGGGAGAGGCCTATGGAGCGGGCCTCTCCCCCTTTGTTGACATAGCAAGCTACCGACGTATTGTCCGTGAGGAGGAGAACAAGTCGGTGCGCGACCTTGTGCTGGAGTTGGAGAAGGGCTAGCCTGACCGCTTCCAGCTCCCACTCCCCGAGGCGTGACTGTCCTCCACGTGGGCCCCCCAGCCCAAGTTGGAGGCGTCTGTATAAAGTTCCAGTGGTTGGGTTGGGTTGGGAGGGAGATGGGGACCCCGGTGGAGAGAGTGGCTGGAGTGAGCCGCTCCTCCGTCGCCGAAATGAACCAGTGTCCGAGGGGAATGACCTGGTCCCAGCGGTCGGAGGTCTGTGACAAACGTCGGCGGAACTCCCTCTGAAGTTGGCGTTTGGGGACCCGCCGCAGGGGAATGAGGGGAGACAGGGACTCCATCATTCCTAGGAGGGAGGACAGGGTTCTGGCCGAGGTGTGGGGTGCCTGTGACAGGCAGGAGATGAGGTCCACTATGCGTGCAGGCCTCTCCGGGGTCTGCCAGACGAACCGTAGGAATCGTCTGTGGGCCGGGTGAATCAGGATCTGAAAAATAGGCGTCCTTCAGGTCTACGGATGTGGCCCAGTCGCGATGATGGATGGAGTCTCGGATCTGGGTGGGGGTCTCCATCTTGAACTTGGTGGGCCTGAGGAACTTGTTGAGGGGCGAAAGATCTAGAATGGGCCTCCATCCTCCCGAGGCTTTTGGGATCACAAAGAGTAGAAGCCGGGGTTTGGGTGGGAAATCTCCGAGATGGCCCCTCTTTTGAGGAGGTCTTGGACTTCCGTGCGAAGAGCTTCTGCTTTGGCGGGGGAGGGTTCGTTGGGGGAGGGAGGGGGAGATAGCATGAGGGGGGGGACGCTCGTGGGCCCAAGGAAGGCGAAACCCTTCCTGTAGCACCGCCACTATCCAGGGGTGAGGCGTATGCGTCTCCACTGGTGGGCATGCCGGGAGAGGCTGCCCGCCAGGGGGGCGAGGGTCTGGGCTGGTGGGTGGGGGATAGGGCGAGGGGGGGTGCTACCTGATCTAAGTCCCCCTCGGGCTGTCTCCCTAGTCAGCTCCGGGAGCGTGACTGTTGGCCTAACCGAAAATTTTGCTGATGGGGTTTTGGCTTAGGCCTTGGGAGAAGATTAGGTCGCTTGGCGGGCCGTGCGGTGCGGGAAGGCGATTGTCTGGGATAGGGTCTGTGCCTGGGGAAGGAACGAAGTGGGGGTCTAGCAGGGCGTGGCGGTGGCCTGGGCGCAAAGGACACAGCCTGCTTGCGTTCCTCAACTGCTTGTGCTATGACGTCAGCCGAGTAGTCGCCAAAGAGCGACTGGACCTGGCCCGGGATGCATCGCAGGGCTGCCTTAAGCGTCGGGGAGAGAGAGGTCCGCGCCAGCACGGCCTCTCTCGCGACCAACAAGCAGTTGAAGTGGCTTCTGGCTGCGCTGTCCGCCGCAGCCGAAAGGTGATGCGAAATCCTGTTAACTAGGTGTCGCATGAAAGGATCGCTGAACAAGCGAGGGTCAGGCTCTTGGTGCGCCTCAGAGCCCGGGTCCCCCGGTACTGGGATGGCACCATCGTCCTCCGGCCATAGAGCCTCCGCTCGCTGAAGGGGCATGTCCAAGTAGGTGTGTCCCGCCGTGGTGTGGAGGATGCCCATCCTGGCTACTCGGACCCATTCCTTTAGGTTCTTAAAGGAGATGGCGCCGGAAGTAGGGGGGGGGCAGGTGGGGGATCAACCGACGGTCCGACTGGGAAATGTCCATCTCCCTGGTCACGGGATTGTCCGTAAACAAGGAGGCGACTGAGGGGTTCTTGGGTAGATTGGTCTAGATCTCTGGGCCGGGGGAGAGGGAGAGAAATTCGTCAGCGGGTGCGGCCTCCCTCCTAACGAGGTCTGGTCGCCACCGTTCTATCGTGCGGACATCGTACAATGAGGTGGGGGCTAGCTCCTCGTCATCGTCCGCCTCAGGGAGGTACTGGTCCTGAGAGGGTTCATAGCACCCGTCTTCAGGAGGTAAGTCGAGGGGTGCCTGTAGTGTGTCCCCGGTGGCCCTATAATCGGCGGCCGGGACATCGTCCTGCCGATAGGACAGCGCCCGAGGAGGGAGACCAAGGTCGACCCAGGTAAGTGAGGCCGGGTGCCACATTCGACCATGTAGCTGGTCGTGCTGGGTGTTGGCGTTAAGCCACTGGTCTCTCTCGGGGGCATAGAGCCACCGGTCCCCGGGGAGGTAAACGGGCTGTGGCGGCCCTGGGGAAAAACCATGGTAGGTAGGCCGCACTCAAGGTCTGACCAGCGCGTTGGGCGAATGCGTAGGTCAGACATCCGCCGAGTCGTAGCCACGAGACCCTCTTCTTCTTGTAGGCAGAAAGTCCCCGGGGACCCGGGTAACCTGAATCACTGTTGGGGGGGGGCTTGAGAGGCCGTGGCCTGTCGTCCCCGTCCAGGTCCGTGCACTGCACCATACACGTCCTTGGAATGGGCCTGGGAGGGCCATAATGGTATGGAGGAGGATGCGGAAGTCGAGCCCCCAACCCGCAAAAGTGCGGATTGGTCAGGATGCGGTCCCGTGTTCCTCCCCCTGGAGGAATATGTCAGGTTACCCTTGGTCCCGCTGGTAGATCCTCCCCCCGGAGGAGCGGGACCGCGGACGTTGCCCAAATGGGGATCCGAAAGGTCGGTTCCCCAACGTCCAATACCCCTAGGGAAGAAGGTGACGTTCGATCGGGGTAGGTCGACCGTCCTTGTGCATGGGCACGGCCGGGCCCATGGCGCGGCGTGCCCGCACGCCCAGGATTATGGACACCACCGAGGTCGTGCGTCGGGGTGACCATAAGGCTGCTTCCGGAGTCGAAGCGCTCCTCGAGCTCAGGTGTTGGCTGCACCTGTGCCCGGTGGGGCCGAGCGCTATGAGTGCACGTATCAATTTGGGGGGAAAAAGAGATACGTGACTCATCAAGGCGAGTGACGGATGGTGATTCCATCCCAGATCCGTCACCCGTGCTGGTCCGCGGCTCGGCAAGGTGCCCCGGGGGCCGAGATTCGCGTGACTCAGCATGATAGTTAGAAGTCTCCGAGCGAGTCCGTAGGCTAGAGGGCAAGCTGGCCGATGGAGAAGGGGTGGGGGAGGGCGAATTCCGTTGGCTAGTCTTTGCTCGGCCGGGCCCCTTGAGGGGAGCCTTGCCATTAGACTTTCTGGGCAGCACCTTGAGGGGAGCTTTGCCCTTAGACTAGCAGGCAGATCAAATGAAAGGCATTTTGAAATGGTGGCCGCTTGCCTATCAGCCTTGGGACGCCGCGGTCGTGCGTCCGTCGGTTTGGTAGACGAGGAAGATCACGCGTCCCTTCCGCGGAGAAGTCGTCTCTGTCTACCCGAACCGTACGTTCATCAGTGCGAACGGATTGCTCCGAGATGGAATCGACCCGCGGGTTCTCCGGGAAATTGAGCGAACTCCGAGCAGTGGAGTGGCTCGACCCGGCGGTGTCCTTCACCATGTTGGGCACAGGTGGATAGAGCAAACCCGGAACACACGACCGCAAAGAGGAGACAAGGTGGCCGATCGAGAAAATCAATTAATCTCGATCGTCCGTGTGGTGTCGTGCAAAGTGCTCGAGAGATCGACTGAAAACTCGAACTACCCGTACACGCCACCGGTCGTGTGACTGGTATGGCTATTAATAGCAATCTCTACACGTGGAGTATCACTGTGTATAGGTGTGATAGTTCTTGGGCACTAAATCTTAATAAGCAGATCAGTGTCACACACCCTTACTCGAACACGTTCTACCTGTGAAGGGTAAAGAGTACAGGTGTGATAGTTATTGAGCCCTAAACCTTAATAAGCGGAACCAGCACAAAATGCGTGCTGAACCCGAGGCTCGGCAATATGGTGGGGGAACACGACCGGCGAGCGGTGCCGACGATCGCGAGTAACAAAGTCGCGAGAGTGCCGGTAAAAGAGACAAATCTTTAATAAATACGCTCCCGAGAGTGCCGGTAAAAGAGACAAATCTTTTAATAAATACGCTCCCACCAAGAGCCTCACACGGCAAAAATACTCAGGGTCTAGTGCAAGCCGGAACCAGCACAAAATGCGTGCTGAACCCGAGGCTCGGCAATATGGTGGGGGAACACGACCGGCGAGCGGTGCCGACGATCGCGAGTAACAAAGTCGCGGGAGTGCCGGTAAAAGAGACAAATCTTTTAATAAATACGCTCCCGAGAGTGCCGGTAAAAGAGACAAATCTTTTGATAAATACGCTCCCACCAAGAGCCTCACATTTGCAAGCCACAACTGAATCAAGTATAGAACAAAACACAGCAAAGTTAACACAAAGGCAAGTATAGGCGAGACAGAGCACAAGACTTATCTTGCTTTGACGGCAGGCCGAAGATGAAAATGACTTATAGGAAGTTGACACTGGCTTCTTCCGGGGCCGGAAGTGGGGTGACATCACGTGACTGTCTTATGACTGCATTGGCCACGGAAAAAATTCGGCCTGACAGAGCTGGCTAACTGCCGTTGAATGCTATGGTCTGACATGGTAAAGTATATGACGCCAAAATAATTTTTAAGTACTTTCAAGAACTCTGATCCAATTCCAAAGTGCAAATTTCGATGATTTACAATTTCTTGTGGTGACAGAGATATATACTGAAAGAGCTCTCAGCATCCCTTGGAGGTAATACACTGGAGTAGGAGAAGGGGAGGGGGTAATGGTTAGACAAAAGGACCACCTCTATAAAAGCAAAGTGAGGGAATTTTAGGACCATAAAAAGAGGGGTTTGGGGGGGGGGAGGGGGGGGGGTTCAGAAGAAAATTTTAAACCACACAAAGCCTCCTATGATCTCTACTCACTCAGTCCCAAAAGAAAGAAAAACCTAAACTTTCCAAACAAAAGCAAAAAAAAAAAAAAGACCATCACCATTACTGAAAGAGCGCAAAATTTTATTTCCTCTCAGTAATTAACATCTTGCATATTCATTCCATGTAAAGCACATGGATCAATAATTTAGTAGTGAATTTTCATTCACATGAAGCTGATAATACCAACCAATATATCCTGAGCAAAAGTTCTCAACCTGGCAAGCACACACACACACACTTTTCAAACACTAAGCATGTTGGGTACACCCTATGACTTTACACATGCAAAGTTACAGACTAAAAATGCTCAGACTTGCACATGCACAATACTAACAATGCAAGTATTTTTCCATCCTAACAATGAGGTTACACACTTCACAACAGCTTATCAAATAATACAATCCCACATGCATATCCACAAGGCATTTGTAGTTTAAATTATAACACACACACACACACAGTCAAAACAACATCAATGGCTAACATGCATGCAACTAGTGAATGCATTTAACAATAACAGACCACTGCAGAAAAGCAGAGAAGGCCAACACTGTAGAAAAGCGCAAGATTAATGTCCTCTTTCACTCCTGAGAACTGTAACGAAGGACGCTCTGAAAATGCTGAAGCATAACAACAGGGAGGTAGGCCCAACTGTGAACAGTGTACTTACCAACGGTTCATATATCGCCCCACTATGAAACATTCTCATACAATCAAGACTTCAAGACTTGCCTTCCTTTTTCTTTTGTTCTGGTAACTTGATAAATATTCATTCTCATAAGCCAGTCAGAAACCACAAGTTTCCACCTTCTTTCCGACAAGCTTCCCTGGCCGGAGCAAGGCTCGTCATTCGCCATGAACATTGACTCGGCTTCAAATTGCTTATATGATTGGATGTACTGCATGAATTACGCATCACCAATGTTTGGGGGATTATGAAGAAATGATACATATGAAAGAACCTTGGAAATAGGGTCAATCACAGACAGACAATGGCTATGTTGACATTAGTCTAATAGTATCTTGTACAGATACTTAAAAGATTCATGAAGCCTGCCTGCATGTGTGTTTGTAGGTCTCTGTGTGTATGTTTGTGCGAGTGTGTGTGTGTGTGTGTGTGTACATGTATATATGTGATGTGTTTGTGACTGTAAACTGAGCCACCTGCTTACTGGGTGTTAAGTTTCTTTCAATCTTTTGGCGTTCACTTTTCCCAACCAGACTTACCCTGTTCACATTTATGCATGAATAACTATGGTATCTCACACACACTTTCCATGTTAAAAAGGAGCTGATGAACGTCTATGGCTGCATCCAATTGGAGACAGCTTTCCAGAAAAAACGCGACATGTTTGACAAATCCTGCAACCTGTTACCAGAACATTCTCTGAACTGGTACCTTCCACTGAACTGTTCAAATTAGGCCTACCTACCCTATCTCAGGTCAAATTACCCATTGATGTCTTTGATCTCCTCTAAATAGGAACATATAAAGAGGATCAAATACACAGATCACAGATCCTGAACTGGCGGGTACTGGGCACATAATCAGCATGCCCATTCCTGAAAGCTGAATACTGTAGAGAAAACAATTGTGTACACAGACTAAATCCTGCAGATAACTGTCAAGAAGCATAGATATCAGACTGATAATTATAATATCAATATTCAGCTGTTTAACGGACCGGAGATATAACCTTCCAATCACCGAGATAACACCTGCAAAATGGTTTGGGACAATGCTTGCAAAATGGTTTGGGACGACACCCTCGGAACAGTCTGAGAAAACAACTGCAAAACCTGGGTTCAACATCTGCTGAATGGCTTTGGACAACACCTGCAGAATGGCTTTGGACAACACCACCTGCTGAATGGGACAACACTGGCAGAATGGTACAGGACAACACCACCTGCTGAATGGGACAACACCTGCAAAATGGTATAGGATGGCAACACCTGCTGAATGGGACAGCACCTGCAGAATGGTATAGGATGACAACACCTGCTGAATGGGACAGCACCTGCAGAATGGTATAGGATGACACCTGCTGAATGGGACAACACCTGCAGAATGGTACAGGACAACACCTGCGGGACAACACCTGCATAATGGTACAGGACAACACCACCTGCTGAATGGGACAGCACCTGTGGAATGGTACAAAACAATACCTGCAGAATGGCATGTAGCATGGTTTGGAAATGTGGGTAGGACTTTAAAGGATGGTGCCTCACTTCAGGTTTCATTCTTTTTCATTTCTTTAAATTTATAGTTTGATTTAGAGGTTTCTCTCGGCCTCTGGATCCTTGCTTTTTGATCTGTATAATGGTCTGCAGATAGCACTCTTGAATGATTTGGGGCAGCACCTGCAGAATGGTTGAGACACATCTGTGAAACAGTTTGAAAACAACTTCTGCAGAATGGTTCAGGACAGCTCCAGCAGAATGGTTTGAGAACAACTCCTGTAGAATGGTTTGAGGACAACTCCTGTAGAATGGTTTGAGGACAACTCCTGTAGAATGGTTTGAGGACAATACCTACAGAATGGTTTGGGACAATGCCTGCTCAATGGTTTGGGACAGCGCATGCAGCATGTTTTGGGACACCTGCAGCATGGGTTTAGGACTACACCTGCTTAATTATTTGAAGAAAACTGCAGAATAGTGTGGGGCAGCTTCTGCACACTGGCTGGCTGACAACACCTGCACAATGGTTTGGGACACAACCTTCAGACTGGCTTGACAACAATGGTATGGGACAGCTTTTGCAGACTGGTTGGCCAGCTACACCTGCAGAATAGTTTGGTACACAACGTACACAATGGCTTGACAACACCACCGGCTACATGGTTTGGGGCAACACCTGCATGAATTTTTGGGACAGCACCTGCACAATGGTTTGGGACAATGACTACAGAATGAGGATAACACCTGTTGAATAGTTTGACGACAACACAGAAAAATACTTTGAGGACAACACCTGCTGAGTCATTTGAAGACACCACTCTAAAATTGTTTGAGACAACCCCTACAGAATGATTTGAGGCAGCATTTGCAGAATGGGTGTGTGATATTTTCAGAATGGGTTTGCAACATGTGCAGCATTATTTGGGATAGAATCTATGGATGCTTTTGCTGCCTGCAGGATGGGTTTGGGGGCTCCCAAATTTCATTTTGTATCCCTCTCCCATACAACTTTGTCTCTGTCAAAGATCCAGGTTTGGTTGCTAATAATATCAAGAATGCTCTGATATTCTAAATTAAAAACACACTGGCCAATGAACTGATTTGATACTTGACAGAAAACTTGTATGGGAGGGAGCAGTGTAATGAAAAGATATTTGATACATACACGATGATTGAGAACAGTGTTACAGGAAACAAAAAACTGGCAATGCTTTACTATGGCAGTGCATTTTTCTCTGATAGAGCATCCCAATATTCTCAGTGACAACGAAATTACAAACTAAAATATGAACACAACGTATGTTGCCTCTTCTTTATTGCATGTGGTCACTCCAGCCGAAGATCCCGTGTCTTCCCTTCAGCTCCTCCTGTTCTCGATCAATATCATCCCAGCCTTCAAACACCTCTTTCATAGCAATGTAGTCTTGAAGTTTGCGGGCCAATGGCAACTGCTGGATCTTGACAGTCAATGGAACGCCCAGGCTGGTACGGATGACACATCGACAGCTGTCCTGCAATGTCCGAGGCTCCGCAGTGTACGCATGGAAAATGGCTGCCAGCTCCTTCTTCATGGCAATGTCAAAGTGCACTGTCAGTTCACGCGAAGTTTTCAAGATGGCCTTCAACATGCGGGTCACTTGGAATGGGACCAGCCTGTAGCATTGGAAGAGCAAACGGAGAAGGTCAAAGTTGCGGTGGGTCAGGGCAAGGAAGAGGGGTTCAAGGGCCAGGTGGGGGTGAGGGTCTTGGTTGGTGATGCAACATTTTTGCAGCCTGGTGATCTTGGCGTGAGCATCAGGGTTGCAGCCCAGCTGCAGAAGTTTGCGTGCAGCAGAGAAGTTGTCTTCATTGACGGCCACCTGCAGCGGAGTGAGGCCATCCAGGTTCATCTGCAATCACGCACAAGGCACATACGCACCACAATTACAAAGGGAAAGAATAAACACATCATTAATCAAGACATTAAAAAAATATCTGAGCATGCACGCACGCGCACACACATACACACACCCCAATGTACACAACCCCAAACTGGCTTGACAGACTTCTCAAATGCATGTTTAGGAACGTTATAACTTGTGGAAAGAATGCAAAGTTTAAGTATGGCATTTTGAGATTAAATCTCATCCTTTAAGCAAAACTTAAATGTTCTACTACTTCTTTTAATGTTTTTATTTAACATTCCAAAAATGTAATTATTTAGAAATCTGGCTGTGAAATGTTGACTGCTATTTCATAAATCCACAATATAGATCTAGAGTACTGTCAAAATGATTTAGAAAAAATGAAAAGCCATGATCTATGCAAAAGCAAACTGTGTTCTCAAAACAGTGGGTTTACAAAAACAAACAAACAACACTTTCCAGGTGTTTGACCGGTTGGTAAACCCACTTGTAGGTTGGGAAAGTACACACACACACACACACACACACACACACACACACACACACACACACACACACACAAATAAATCTAGACTTCCAGTTTTTGCTTCTGGTTTTGATCATTTTGATAATCAGTCATACTGTGTGAAGTCATATTTGAAGTAATAATATGTGAAGAACCTAAAATTTTCTGCCAAGTGTGCTGCAAAGTCAGACTGGATGACCTCGAACCATTCTTTACAAAAGCCTATAGCATCAACCATTTAAAAATATGAGTTTGCATTAAGTCCAACAGAGATGGATGCCTAGAGAACATGACTAGAACTAAAATGATTGTTTAAACTGCCCAAACACCTGCCATAGCTTAGATGAATAAATTCACCTAATATCAGAGCAGAGAATTCTCAGTCCTTTCTCACAGAAGCTCTTCTTCCCTACATGGATTGAAGATTGGAATGAAAAGAGGCAGTGATTTTTTTCCTCCCATTTTGTCTTGCAGTCGGTCATTTCTCAGAGCAATTATTTTCCAAAAGGAAAATGCACTGCTATCATGCCATCACGGATTGCTGGCCCTTCTTTACATATACCACTGCATTCTTTGCGAATGTCTGAACAAATCGACCTGCCCCTGTGCATTATCACAAGTACTGGGTGTTTCTGGTTTTACACAGGTGATACAATACTAAAAAAAGACAAGACACCTGTCTGATGTCCGAATTTCACACAGATTTTGCAAGGATTTACACTGACAAGTCACCTGATCAATATTGCATCCACCCTCAGCCAGCAACTGCAGGACATGGGCGTGGCCCTCTTTGGCGGCAGCATGTGCTGGGATAGCTGAGAGAGTAGTGAACACCAGGGGGCGTGGCAGAGCAGCCAGGAGGTGAGAGATGACAATTTCATTGCCTTTCTGACTAGCCATGCACAGTGCCGTCTGACGCTCTTTGTTCTGAGCCATCAAGTCACAGCCTGCAAAAGAAAGGGGAGAGAGGGGTACTTCAGAGAATGCCATTACAGATCTGAACATACTTTACCTCCAACATCACACAATGTCTTGCAATGCTTAACATGCACTGACACAGTACACAGGACTTGGCTCCACAGCACACAATGACTGGTATATCAAAGGGTACTGTCACATCTCTACAGTACACTATGTCAATATGTCATAAGGTGAATTCATAACATGGCTCATATGTTATAGGACTGCCTGAACTGTGACATGAATGCTGCCATCATACAGGCTACACATCTTGCAGTAGTATTCCTCAATGAGCA
This sequence comes from Conus canariensis, assembly GCA_033310375.1. NCBI lineage: Eukaryota > Metazoa > Mollusca > Gastropoda > Neogastropoda > Conidae > Conus > Conus canariensis. The sequence continues at coordinate 44,048,942 of CM065715.1, forward strand.
TTTCCAATTCTAAATCATATGTGCGCATGCATGCTGTGCAATTGTGTCTCTGTGTGTGCAGAAGACAGTCAGACTGTGGAGAAATCCAACACTGTGAGAATATAAACACATAATAGCCTAGTGCAAATTGCATGACTGTGTGTGTGTGTGTGTGTGTGTTGTGTGTGTGTGTGTGTGTGTGCATTTAATATGCATATCTGGGAGTGTGTACATGTGTGTGTGTGTGTGTGTGGTGTGTGTGTGTGCTTTCAGCATGTCTGTGTGTGTGTATATGAGTGTTTGTGTGCATGAGTGTGTGTGTGTGTGTGTGTGTGTGTGTGAGTGTGAGTGTGTGTGTGTGTGTGTGTGAGTGTGTGTGTGTGTGTTGTTGTTTGTGTGTGTGCGTTTGTGTGTGTGTGTTCAGCATGTCTCTTCGTGTGTGTTGTGTGTGTGTTGTGTGTGTGTGTGTGTGTGTGTGGTGCGTGTGTGCATGTAAAAGAGTGTTTGTGTAAAACTGTGCATGTGTGTGAGTGTGTGTCTAAGTGTGCGTGTGTGTATCTGTATGTGTGTGTGTGTGTGTGTAGATAAAGGAATGAGGCAAGGGAATACCAAATCAATGAGGAGGAGAGCAGCCTTGTTGTAGTGCTGGTGGATGGTCTCGTGCAGGGGGTGTGCAACGCACTGTGCTCTGCCAAGTTGATGTCCCCTCCCGCCTCCACCACTGCCGCCAGCACCTATATGTGTGCCCTCACACCAATGAATTCTGCGCTCTGTATCATACATGTATTCTCATCCCCCCCCCTCTCTTTTCTTTCCTTCTGAATCCAGCAATGTGGTTTCCATACATTCCCTCATTACCATTCTTTCATTTCTTTTTTTAAATTTCCGTCCAGCCTCAGTAGCTGCACACTTCACAGTTATCACACATGCACATTTTTTTTTTCCTTTTTGTACCCTCCCCTTCCCCTTTTTTCCCAAAACTCATACTACGTCTTCCCACACCTCCAAAAACTCCACAAACTGAAATCTCCAATTGCTCCATCAACTATGCAACAACTCTTCTTTTCTTCCCTCCTTCAGTTATCATAATGTAAGGTGTACTACCAGTTTTATTAACTAGGGAACAGTGAATCATACCACTTCTCTGAAAAGCCTTTTTATTGCTTAACCCCCCCCCCCCCCCCCCCCCCCCCCCCCGTGCCTCCTATTACCCTTTAAACCAATTTACAATGTAGGGAAAAAAAAATCGCAGGTAGGGATTCCAGCCTTCTTTTTTCCCCTGTCTCTTTGTTTTTAGTCTGTTAAGATAGCTGAAGAAGGAAGATAGTTTTTTTTTCTAATTTCATGAGTGTTATGGGCCAAAGTACAACAGATGAGTTAGCTCCCTTTCCCTTGTTACCCTTTCAAAGCGCATCACAGGAAACAGATAAAAAAATGATCTTGAAGAAAATAAAGATATGTACAGGAAAAAGCAATAACGACAGAATAAAAAAGACAGCAACATAACTTTGATCACAAAACCATTTACAGTACCACTTTAAAAACAAAACCAAATTCCAAAATTACTAAACCCAATTCAGTTCCGATAACCTGTCATATGGAAATTTTGGAGATAATGAACTTGCCACATCCAATCAAGGCATACTGTTGTTGAATTACAATTAAATGAATGTTAGCCATTTTCTTTTTTCGGATTTTTTATTCTTACGCACATAGGTAACTAACTGCAACACAGCCACGCTACAGTGATCAGGTGGACACCATTCACTGAAGAAAGAATAGGTAAAAAAGATGCTCAGGGATAATGTCTCTATCTCCCTCACACACACACACACACACACACACACACACATACAGAGTCACTGACCTTGATGTCAGATTTGCTGATAATGCCCACCATCAATGGAGTCTGACCGTTCTTGCTAGCCACGTTGACTGAACACCCTGTTTACACACACACACACACACACACAGATTTAGAGCTTACAGAAGAATCAAATCATTTTGCCAGAAATTCAATACACTTATAAGCTGACTAAGATGACACTATTGCATTTTACAGATTTCAGTATAATATCACTGCAGGAAATCACAGGAACACAAACAACCTGTCTCACTCATTTGAACAGATGCGTTGTTCCAATCACGAGCGATCTTTTTAACATAACATAAACAAAAACACCTCACATCTGAGTAACCTGGAATTTCAAAAAGAATGCATTGTTTTCCCTACTTCCGTTCAAAGCTGTGAAAAGTGTTAGAATTTCAAAACAGTTTTCAAGTTAACCAGATATGTACTGACTGCAATGCTCTCTGTGGAGAGAGTCCACTATTTTTTCATTCAAAATCTGTGTAAATTATATCAGATGGCTGATAAAAACAATAAAAGGGCATATATTAACACATGTATAGAGTACAAATGCAAGACTTTCAACCATTGATAAACAAGGTGCAGAAGACCAATGCCTGTACAGCAGCAAACGAATTTATGCTAGGATTTTAGGAACGCTCTCAGGTGAATTATCTCCCCTCCCTTATCACTTTTTCATTCAGTTGCTCTCTGAAACATACTATCAACATTAGAAGAACTGATCTAATATCACCCTTGTGTTCATCACTGGTCACTTTTTTGTGTCTCAGCCCTTACTGCCATTCATGCTGCAAAAAAAACAACAACAAAAAAAAAAAACCCACCAGATCCCCTCACTTACAGAGAGATTCCTATTCTGTTGTCTCAAAGACCGAGAAATCAGCACTTTCCATAAAACATTATCATTACAGATGTTTTCAGACGTAATGTTTGGTAATGAAATTTTCATGAAAATACTTCTACTGGACAATTCTTCATACCCAAAGGAACACAAAACCTACGGATTAATCCGTTCCTTGTTCCAATGAAAATTCCCTCCCTCTAGGACACCATTTTTTTTATGGTTGTTCCTACATTTCACTATCAAAGTGATCTGTTGGTTTTCCTGCATGGCACTGGCAAAGCCATTAAGTGACAGAGAGCATGCTACTGGCTGAACACTTTCTTGATGTAGTCCTGCAGAAGAATACCTACGAAGTTGCTGACCTGTTCCTCGTTCTTACTATATTCATGGCAGTCACAGTATGTCGTGCTTGGAATTTTTTTTTTTTCCAATGTACCCAACAGATTTTTTTAACAAACTTCTTATCCTGTCTAGTCTTGTCCTGTCTAGTCTTGCCAATTGTCTGCAAGCCAACTTTATTCCAGTTATAAAAAGTGATGGCATCCATATTCATTCTAAAACATATGTCACTAGACCAAGGCACCTTGCAAGTTTTAATACACTAAATTTTTGCAAAAGTGTTACCAATTTCTGTTTTCAATATGTGTTCAAATGCAGCTTTGTGCATCTATTAACAATCCTTCTGTCAAACTAAAGTATCATTAAAATGTTTCACCGGTGCAGACTTTTGTTCATTCATGTCTTACCACAAATTCATAAACAAGTGATTTAAAAAAAAAATCATTCATCTATGTACAGGGAGTAAACGAACACAGTAACATAGTACTGCAAGGTGATACAAAGTCACTTATTCTGTATTGACGTGTGATGTGATGCATTCTTGTCATCAAGGTTTGTTTTATGTGGGGCAGAACTCTTACAAATCAGCAGCAGACCTACACTTTCTATATTCATGAAAATTACGGGCAGATTCCACTGAAAATTGAAAAGAATATTTTTGACTATCTTATCAGTTATTTTATAGTTTGATTTCAATTCATATTAAAATGTGTTAGTGTTTGTGTGTGTGTGTGTGTTCTATGTGTGTGTGTGTGTGTGTGTGTGTGTGTGTGTGTGTGTGTGTGTACATGCAAGTTCGCACCTGTGTATACCAGTACATGTGTTTCCTCACATTCTCTCCTACATTACTGAGCTTGTATGAAAGGAAGTGTAATCTACTTTTGACTGGAAAAGGCAGACAGATAAGGTCACCAGACAACTGCTGTTAATCAGTGTCCCTTTAACAAAGGACTGCATCATTTAAATCAAACCAAAAAAAATGACATCTTTCAACACAGCACTGAAGTCTTTCAAATTTTTACATATATATATATATATGTTTTCATTACACTTCCACAGCGAATGGGCTGAAAACTCAAACCAACCAGTTTCAATAAGGAAGCGAACCAGGTCCAGACTGTTGCCATAGACAGCAGCATGCATGATGCTCTCTCCACTAGATGTCAGCACCGTCAGGTCTGCTCCTCTGTCCACCAAGAGTTTCGTCAGTTCTGGAGACACACCCAGCATGACACATCATTGTACACACAATACCCACAGCATGCTTTATCATCAGATCGTGCTACAACATGCCACACTGGTAACTGCACATCACAACCCCACTGTATTTAACAGTCTTCCAAAGCATGATGCAGTGCTTGTCTGTTGATCAGTGCATCAGGCACACAATATCCATTCCAAAATTCCGTGCGATAGATGAGCAAAAACAAAAAAACAAAACCCAGACACATCCGGAAAGAGAAGATGGGTGGGGGTGGGGGGCAGTGTATTGGGGGGGGGGGGGGGGGGTGTAGTCGAATTTTTCTGAAAGAATTCTGATGCCACAGTACATTACAGATTATGAGAGAGAACACAGTGCCTAGAAATACATTCTTGTATGTACCATTATCACTATGTTCCTCTGTCTAGCAGTGTTTCCTTGTGGTTATTTGTAGGTCCAACCATCCATCAATGGGTCTCAATGTCAACCAATACTAATCTGTTTCTGTATTAACCATGATCATGCCCTGGTGCAAACTAATATACCACAATATCTTTAAAGCAATCTTTAGCAACAGGAGTTTAGATTCAGCTACAAGCCTTTTCTGTGAGCTGGTCATGTTTGCTTCTTGAAAAAATGCTTTCCATAACTCCTGAATTTGCTAATGAAACATGCAATCCACCCCAACAATTTGCCCAAAAGAAAGAACAATTAGGAAGATGATGATGCAAAGGAAAAAAAAACGTCTCAATGAATGCCGGGCAAAGATTGGCCAGTCACATACCTAAGTGTCTGCCATAGGCAGTCTGGTAGAGTGGTGTCCACCCCTGGTTGTCCCCCAGGTTGAGGTCAGCTCCACACTTGACCAGACGTTTCACCAGACCCACTGCTTCCTCACTCTCTGCTGGGTCGAAATACTGAGAAACTGCAAGGCACACAGGCATGAGTTCATACAGTACAGTACAGTTCCCTCAGATCTGAAGGGACTTATCTTTTCTTTTGGGTTAACCAAATTGTGGGCAGCTAATAAAGAAGTCCTGGGGAAGCGAGATGTTAAATCACAACTGTACTCACCTCCATCACTATGAGGATGGTGCCTATCCCTTCTACCTAGCTGCACTACTTTCCTCATCCCCAATGTGGAACAGGTACCCATGCACAGGTGGGTGGAATGTAGTGGTGCATTCAAGCAAAGGTACAAATCTGATAACACTATCTTCAACCTTTTAACAAGTGATCTACCTCCTACTGCCATTCCACCAATACCAGGTAACTACCGTTCCACACTATGCCACCTACCCTTTGTTTCCATATGTTATTCGGGAAGCTCTGAAAGTGAAACAGGCCATCTGAGAATAACCATCAATGCAGAAAGTAGCTGTCTTTCCACAGGACTTTGATTTGGCTCTCAAATTCAAAAAAGAGAGAAAGAGAGAAAGGGGGGGGGGGGGGGGGGGGGGGGGGGAAATCAGCTAATGACAGAGGCAGTTACTGTCCATCGACATGGCTGTGTACACTGCAGCAACTCAGGCATCACAGAATGAATAACAATGGCTCAGAAGCAGCATAGAATGTACAGATGCATCAAACACCTGAACCTTCAGAGGCAATGCATTCGACAACCAGAATGGAGGCTGGGGGGGGGGGGGGGGGGGGGGGGGGGGGGGGGGCATCAAGGTATGGATTCTGGACTTTCCATCATCAGGTAAGTGACTTCAATGGTCAGTTTTAAGAATCAATATCAAATGAACAGACACACAAACAAAAAACTTTTTTGTTTATATATTCTTGTTTTGTACAAAAGTTAGTGTGCTTAGGGACTACTTTTTCATCTGAATTACATCCCCCAAAAGTAACCAACTTTTTAAAGTTCATTTCAAGTTCAGTCAGCACTCTAAAAGAGTAATGCTGTATTTGCAGAAGTGTTGTGTGAAAAAAACCACTCAGTAGTTAAAGAGTTAAACATAGTTTTCAAAAGCAAGTGCTCTAACCAATGCACCAGCCCGTCATATATTCTTACATACAGTACATATAATCTTTAAATGCAGTCCACATAAGTAAAGACACAATATGAACTATACGAAGCAGAAAACGTTTAACCTTGTCTGATGGCTTCATGCAGCGGAGCTTGATGAAGACGGTCAGCCTGATTGACATCACAGCCAGTAGCCACTAACAGCCGGGCAGTCTCCATATACTGGTGACTTACAGCTTCTGCAGACATCATACAAATTTATGCATACATGTGCACACATACATTCACATATACAGGCACATGTACACAAACTCATACATTAAACATGATTGATCAATGACACTGAAGTCAGACGAAACAGTCATAAATACTGCAACAATCTGTCCACCAAGTTAACAAAAATAATGTCTCTGGTGCTTCTTAAGTCTCTTTCCTTAATGACTGAACAAACAGAAACTCCTTCCTGCTTCACAGAGATCTGAGAGACTTCTGATGTCTGTCCTAAAAATCTTCCCCAGCTTCCAAGGAGAACAGAGCTTCATTCTTTCTAGGACTCTCAGTCCAGTTATCACATATTGATTTCACCCCCAATTAACGTGCTTTTGAGCACATTTTCTACAGGGCAACTTAGTTTATCCACCATCTCTAAGCATCATCACTCCTACAGAGCATTCTTTTTTTTTTTTTTTAGATAGTTCCTCCTCCATCTCTCAAACATCAATGGTCCTACACGGCATCCTACATAATTCATCCTCTATCTCTCAAGCATCAACATCACTACAGGTTATCCTATTTTTAGACAATTCCTCCTTCATCTCTCAAGAATCAACATTCCTACAGGGCATCCTGGATAGTTCATCCTCCGTTTCTCAAGCATCAACATTCATACAGGGCATCCTACACAATTCCTCCTCCATCTCTCAGACATCAGCATTCCTACAGGGAATCCTACAAAGTTCCTCCTCTATCTCTCAAAGATCAACATTCCTGCATGGTATTATAATTTTAGAAAGTTTCTCTTTCACTTCTGAAGAATCAACACTCCTACACAGCACTCTATTTCAGACAACTCTTCCTCCTTCTCTCACACATCAACTCTTTCACCTCTAAAACATCAACATTTTTACAGGGCATTCTATCTTCAGAAAGTTCCACCTCCATCTCTCAAACATCAACATTCCTACATGGCATGCTATCTGTAGAAAGTTCCTCCTCCATCTATCAGTATCACGCATCCACATTCCTACCATAATCAGCTCCTGAGGTGCAGAGCTCTAATATGATGGAATGAGGGTCTTTATTCCTGCTGCTTGGAGGCCAGCTAACCACAAAAGCTGTGGCAGCACCATCAAAACTTTCCATGACTCTCAGACCTAGTTGACTACTTGAATCAAATGCAAATGCCACAAAAAAATTTATCTGGGAATACAATTTTCCCATAATTTTAAAAAAAAAAGACAAAAAAGATTTAAGAGTCAAGTACAGACAGAACCAAGATGATGGCATTAAATTAAATGATTTTATCACTTCTTAATTACTACTAGCAAACTCAAATTATCTAAAGTCAATTATTCTTTTTTCTTCTTTCATTATTTGGTTTGGTAAAGATGGTCAACACACACCTAACAAAGGAGTGGTTCCCTTGGTAGTACACAGGTTGGGGTTGGCACGATTCTCCACGAGGAGTTGCACCACATCCACATGATTGTTGATGCAAGCCATCATCAGAGCTGTGTGACCACCCCGATCTTGCATGTCCACATTGGCACCTAGACACACCAGTGCACAGTTCCTAGTTATTGTGAAATGCACGCAAAAATAATCTAAAACCAGCTGCTGTGACATGTCGTGAAACAGACAACATACACACACAGCAAGTGCAGTAAGTGATCACAATCAATGAGATAGCATTCTGAAAAGTGTAAAGAAATCACGTTAACAATACTGATCTCTTGTCTGAAAATCAAACAACTGATATCATGGAAATGTCTTTTTCATCCTCATCTACTGCACAAACCTGGCTGAACCCTACTGATATCATGGAAATGTCTTTTTCATCCTCATCTACTGCACAAACCTGGCTGAACCCCTACTGATATCATGGAAATGTCTTTTTCATCCTCATCTACTGCACAAACCTGGCTGAACCCATACTGATATCATGGAAATGTCTTTTTCATCCTCATCTACTGCACAAACCTGGCTGAACCCCTACTGATATCATGGAAAATATATCTTTTCCATCCTCATCTACTGCACAAACCTGGCTGAACCCCTACTGATATCATGGAAATGTCTTTTTCATCCTCATCTACTGCACAAACCTGGCTGAACCCGTGCTGATATCATGGAAATGTCTTTTTCATCCTCATCTACTGCACAAACCTGGCTGAACCCATACTGATATCATGGAAATGTCTTTTTCATCCTCATTTACTGCACAAACCTGGCTGAACCCCTACTGATATCATGGAAATGTCTTTTTCATCCTCATCTACTGCACAAACCTGGCTGAACCCATACTGATATCATGGAAATGTCTTTTTCATCCTCATTTACTGCACAAACCTGGCTGAACCCTACTGATATCATGGAAATGTCTTTTTCATTCTCATTTACTGCATATATACCTTGACTATTATAACTGTTGCCTGTCCCTTTATTAAGAGAATGAGAGAGTGAAAGACAGTGACTGAGTGAGAGAGAGAGAGAGGGTGGAGAGAAAGTGTGTGTGTGTGAGTGTGTGTAAGTGTGTGAATGTGTGTGTGTGTGTGTGCATGTATGTGTGTGTGTGTGTGTGTGTGTGTGGGGGGGGGGGGGGTGTGTTTAACAAGATTAACCTTCCCATAGCCTACTAGCCGTATGGGCAGTGAAGCATTAGGGGTTCACTGTGTGGAAATCATGGCATGATGGAAGGATATGTCCATCCCTCTACCTCGACTGCCTTCAACCTTCCCTGAATTAAATCAGGCGCCCATTTACTGCTGGTTTGACAGAGAGGGTTCCCTCTTATTTTTGTAATGCAAACTGCCTTCCTTCTTATTTTTCTAATGTCTTGAATTTTAATTATCTCATCGATTTCAAGCCTATGAATACAAAAACAAAGATGATAACAAAAAGACACACAATAACACACAATACTTTGTTCTCAGGCCATAGTCAGTGGATAGAAGTGTAGCAATCTAAAATAATGAAAACCTCACAAAATAGAAACATCTATTTTCTGAATATTAAAGATTGAAACAAGAGACTGAGAATTAAACAAACCAAACATCCATATTTAAATACGAAACTGACGCTAATACGTATAGATCTACACTAAAAGTTAAACATATAAAATGAAATGAAACATTGCATACACGTATGATATCTGCGTGGATCAAGATGCGCACATGTGCATACTATACACATACAGTATCTGCGTGGATCAAGGTGTGCACATGTGCATACACATACAGTACCTGCGTGGATCAAGGTGCGCACATGTGCATACACATTACAGTACCTGTGTGGATCAAGGTGTGCACACATGTGCATACACATACAGTACCTGTATGGATCAAGGTGCACACATGTGCATACACATACAGTACCTGCATGGATCAAGGTGCGCACAATGTCCAGGTGCCCCAATTCAGCAGCCACCAGAAGTGGAGATTTGTGTTGCTGATCAATCCAGTTCACATCAGCACCACTGCAGGACAGTTCCCTTACCACCTCTCCATGTCCCGCCTTGGCAGCCACCATGGTCGCTGTGCGTCCCAGCCTGTCCACCGCATTCACATTACACTTTGCAGCCACGAGGAGTCTAACAATTTTCACATGACCTTTCTTGGCACAGGCATGGAGAGGTGTGCAGCCAGCCTCGTTTTCAAATTCCAGATCAGCTGCATGATCAATAAGCAGCTTGGCTATATTGCAGTACCCATTCCAGCAGGCAACATTGAGGAGGGAGTTCAATTCCCCATCAGCCTCATCCACATTAGCCCCACGGTCGAGCAGAAGGCCACAAATGTCAGCAATGCCAAGTCGCACCGACAGCTGTAGAGCAGTCTGGCCTCGGTAGCGAAAGTCCACATCAAACTCTTTGTCTTTCTGCAGTATATCCTTCACTGCTGCCACGTCCTTGGCATCAATGGCTTCTTGCAGTCGACGAATTGCTCTTCTTTTCTCCCTTTTTTCAAAGGCTGCCCTGCCTTCAGCCGAATCTGAAAGACAGAATCAGAAGTGTGCACACAAATCTGGGATACAGTTCATACTGGATAAATCATGAATATAAAGACAATGTCCACAGGATGAGTTTTAACAATAGATCCATGATCAAATTCATCTAAACATCGATCGTCTCGTTGGAAAAAAAATAACTCTCTGCCTTCTCCTTATCTGTGTGTGTGTGTGTGTGAGTGTGCGTGTGCGTGTGTTTTAGTGAAAGAGACAGATAGAGTGAATCTGAAAATTACCAGGTGAGATGCAAATCATGACAGCTGAAGCAGAAGATACACAACTCAGGAAAACCCACACATGCACAGAATATAAGACTTCTGAGGATCTGGCTGACACCTTTCAGCAGGCTATTCCACTTCCTGATGCTGTAGACAGTGCTGCACTCTGGAATAATTAACTGGCCCCTATACTGCTTTTGGAGGTGATGGACAAGCTTTCATGAGGTCGCACTCATCATGACATAGTTGCTGATAGAAATAGCAGCCAGATCCAACATTTATCTGAAGACTATAGTTCAGTACCGTTGCCTGCAGTGCCCCTAATATAGGTGAAACTCATTCTTCTCTTGCAGGACCGACGGTGCCTTAATTCTTGAAGATTTCCAGTCAAGAGTGAAAAGAGATCTGCACACACTTTTTTCTCTTGAACTTAAATCGGGGTTAGGGTTTTCGTAGCGTAATTCAGCATCTAGCTGGGACCCACTTAACAAACCTTGGCTGGCTGAGTAATCTCTCTCTCTCTCTCTCTCAACTTGAAAAATCAGCTTCGTGATCGTGGGTGCTTAACAAACAAACAAACAAAAAAAAGCACGCGCGCGCGCGCGCACACACACACACACCACGGCTGACTCAGCTTTTTCGGCCATGCAGTCGACCCCTCTACTATCGCCGACTGAATGATGGCGAACTTGACAAGTTAGCTTGCTGTTTCAGTGTTTTCATTGAACACTGACTTCTGTAGTTGGTTAGCTAAGAAACAAAGTGGAATCACTTGAATATCAAACAATACAATGACAAAAACAAAACTGCCAAAGCTTTAGGCCATGGCTAAATACTGCCTGAATACTATAACGCAGCAAACAATACCAACTCTTAACATTGAATGCCTACACACCTCGTCTCTCTTTCCAGCCGGGGGCTGCCATGACTGACTGCTAAAGCCTGCTGTAAGAGTTACGTTTTCTTGAACCATTTCTGGCTCCAAAGCCGCTCCGGGCTGTGCGATCTGTGTGGTCTGTGCATTGTCTCTGATCCCGTAACCGACTCTCTACCATCCTCCCTTCCCACAGCCGCCACACAAACGTTCATGCAGGAGCCCTTCTCTCTCCCAGCGTCAATACTTCTAACGTGTTAATGACACTGAAGTCGTTTGCTTCGGCTGATCTGGACTGAACTTCGTCAGCTTCTGAAAAATGCCCTCGCTAACCATGTTCCACTCAAGCAGAAAAACATCAAATCCAGCGACCCATGGTTCGATTATGAAACCAACCGGAGGTCCGGAGAGACCCAGTTTACAAGCTATATACATGGAGAAAGTCTGGTGATAATTAATTTTCTTTTTTTTTTTCTTTCTTTTTTTTTAGGCAGCTTGTTACTGAAAAAAAAAACAAAAAAACCCACCTGTGATGTATTTACTGAAGATATGTAAAAGATCTCAGCAGGTTACAAACATCCAGCTAAGAACTTCACAAAATTTTAAACACAAAACACATTTGAATTACGTCAAGATTTTAGGTGTGTGTGTGTGTGTTGTGTGTGTGTGTGTGTGTGTGTGTGTGTGTGTGTGTGTGTGTGTGTGTGTGTTTTCTCAGCTGTTCTTTTTCTGAGCCTATGCTTGAGGATCCGTTGAAGGATACAAGGGACTGAGGTTAAAATATATCAACAGTCATGGATGGTCAAATCTTCTGTTTGATAACTCAAGCGCTGACAGTCTGGCAGATTGTGACTGACTTCAGGTTATGACTGTTAACTCATTCTGACCTCCATTGTATCCTTAAACGGATCATCAAGCATGTGCTTGATAAAGATGTCCCATTATAGCCTATTCATTACTCTTGACAGAATTTTTTTTTTTTCCAGCGACTTATTTTCTTACAGCGCTTTCTTCTCGTTTTACTTTTCTGCTCTTCGCTGGTTGCTCTGGGTCTATAGGATTCTGTTTGTGGACGCTTGGTGGTGAGAATACCACAGAATTATGAAGTGTCTGAGTTAGAGTCTGAATCAGCGGACGAAAGGCCTCTGGATCAGGCAATATGAACGGATCCGTTTTCAAGATGGACTGCGATGGTCACCATAGGCTACTAGTGAAGGATTTTATGTTTTTAATCGAATGCCTTCAGTTTTCATTCCCGTTTTCTTCCCCCCCCCCCCCCCCCCACACACACACCCACCCCTTCCCCATCTTTTTTGTTTTATTTTTGCCAAGTCATTGATAGCAGGGGAAGTGTTACGCTGCACTTGTCCCCCCACCCCCAAACTAGTTCGTTCAATACTTTTTTTCTCCTTGCGCACCCCCCCCCCCCACCCCCATGTTGTAATCAGAAAAAAAAACTTAAGGCCCGTGGCGTATGTACTGGGACAAAACTGTTCCATCAGTGCTTTTAAGGATGAGCCTTGCATAGTGTACACGCTGGGGACATTTTGACCCATGCAGATTGCTGGCGAGTGGCGATGCGTGGCAATGCCAGCTTTGCTGGCAGGAGGCAATTAACGACACTGATCTCCAGGAGAACAAGAAGTGTTTATCTTTTCGCAGAGAGGGAATGAGAGCCTGTTTATGTATGTCTGTCTCTATGTATGTAAACACGCGAGCGCGTGTTTGTGCGTGTTCAGTTACTCTTCACACACACACACACACACACACACACACGAGTATGCGTTTAGGACTCACACACTATGTAACGCGCGTGACACGCGCACACAGATAGGGGCTATGTATCTTTCTTTTTACCTATCTTGGTCTTATGATTAGCTAACATCTTCTTTCCCCCCAGATAACTCACAGTTCCTGCGTCTTGTCTACGGGGCTCACTTTTGAACCGCTGTTTGTGCTCAGTCTCTGCACATGTCTGGTGGCGGTGGTCACAGAGCACGGTAGTAGTTCTCTTGTGTATGTGTGTGTGTGCGCGCGCGCGCGCGCGCGAAAGAGAGAGAGAGAGAGAGAGAGAGAGAGAGAGAGGAGAGAGAGAGAGAAAACAATTTACTTCAGACGCATCCCGCGCAGACACAGAACACACACACACACACACGCACACGCACCTCTGTTGTTAGAAAGCGAATAGGCTGTTTTATGATCAAGTCTCTTTCTCTGTCGCTTAAAAAAATAAATAAATAAAAAAGGCGACGAACCCCGTTTCCATGGCGTGTGTGGTAAATAGATAAATTAACTCTAACATCTTTATAATGCACAGCAACAAAACTGCTCCATCACAGCTCAAGGAAGAACACTACCACCTCCTGCACACACGTGATAACTGGTACATGTTCCACGAAGAATACATTTAAGCAATGGTCCTTTTTTTTTAAAAGCACACGGAATTGTATTTTGAGTGGTAGCAGATAGGCTATAATTCAATTAATTTCAAGTCAATCGGATGTCCTAAGGCATTTGATATTATAGGCTATAATTTAATCAATTTCAAGTCAATCGGATGTCCAAAGGCATTTGATATTAAAGTGGTTCTGGTACAACTGAAAAATACTGTAGCCTACTTTTCGGTAAGGAGTTAAATCAAATTTGATATATCCAGTCAAGTTAATGAACCTTCATCGTTAGTGGATGGTATTGAATGACCCATTCCTGATTTTCACTTTATAAGTGTGTAAGGTTTTGTTTTGGTATGTTTGCTGGTTTTGTTTTGCTACGTTTGCTGGTTTTGTTTTGCAGTTTATTACCTCCACAAAATCTTATGATTCTGTGAAGTATGGCTGGCATCTGTACCTATGATCGTTCTTGTCGACGAATCACAAGAATAAAAAAACAAAACCACGGCAAAGGTAGAGAAAGTATGGGTCCCTGGAGACCCACGACATAAGGCAAGGCTTTTGTCCTTCAGGAAATGCATAGGTCCTAGGTGACCCACAAGTTTTTAATCCTTCGCAACTAGCATGGGTTCCAAGTGACTCATGACGTATGGCGCGCTCAATTATGGGCTACATACAGCGAAGGCCAAGAACCCACTGCATATAAGACACATCAACGAGCTCAGATTACATTGTACGTCTTGATCACAGACCACGTTTTGTGTTAGTATATACTATATTTATTTCATCAGCCTAGCACCGACGTTGTGGTGTGGTGCTAGCAGCAGCCAGGTGTGTGTGTGTGTGTGTGTGTGTGTGTGTGTGTGCGCGAGTGCAATGTTTAATTCCTTGTCCAGTCTCTGCAGGATGTTTCGTTTTTTTTCTCTCAACTATTCAATTATCTTCTATCAGCTAATAATGGTCTCAACTCAAAAATATTCCAATTAATTTTGGCTTGGTCCGATCAGCAGAATTCAAACGCACCTTTTGGTCCATCTTGTTGACCACACTGCAAAATACGGCCAGAACTGGAACCTTCAAAAGTTCCAATTAATGGTGGAAAGTAACACTCAGCAAGAGGTGTTTTATAATTTTTTTTTCCTTTTACTTTAACAAATTTCTTCACTGACAGTTACAAGCTTTCCATGAAAATTGCACAAGACAAACAAAGAATGTTTAAACTTTCAGCGAGAGCTTTTCGGTTCCTGAAATCTCAAGGTTCTTTCAATAAAGTTTGTATCTATGGCACAGAATATCACATGGTGGCCATTTCGAGGATGTCACTTTGTCAAAATTAATTCCTCGCAAATTTTTTTCCAGGTCTTCGTTATGTTTTTTTTTTTTTTTTGTCTGCTGTGAAATGATTTTTTATATTTGTCATGCAAGTCTCAACATTGTCAGAACATGTTTCAGAGTGGGTTTTCACATGGAACGCACCACAAAACCTTTAATTAGAGATACGTGTGTGTGTAATGAGTGGCCAACATGTAGTAGGCACAAAACCCGTTACCCCTCGGAATTTTCCCCATTCTCTTAATAAGTCTTTGAACCGAGATTCAAACCAGAGTGCACATTACCCCAACTCTACCATTGTCCCTCTCACAACAGGGATTATATGGATACTATGGCGCGTCAACCCAATTTGATTATTCTCCTGGCACCTTATTTTAGTCCCGTTCAACATGATCTATCTTGTGATAAAAAAGTTTTGTCCCTAAACTTATCCATACGACTAAGTGGGACATGTACTTCATTACCGATTTAAAAGAAGAAAAAAAACCAATATACAATTATACAAGTACGTAATGTATACGACAAATTCTGGGTCACTGCGATAGAAAAACTTTTTTCCCTTAAAATTTAACAACATAGGTCCATTGTTGCTAAGTTTAGAGAATGTAAAGGAAAATCCTTAATTTGAACATTTCATGCAACTTTGATAAACTTTCTGGTGGCATCACGCACGTCAACAAATTAAGAGACAATATTACACATTTACAATCTGCAGTTTTGCTTACCCAGTAAATGTCAGCTTGTCCCAATCGCATGCTTAATGCTGACCACATACTGTTCCCACACACTGATTTTGTAGGGGGCAGCTTCAATATATTTGGGGCATCTATAGTTGTCAAAATTGTAAAGTTACACAAGACATGTAACATTAGTACTGGCAGATAACGAATCTTCTTTGTGTGCAAGAAGCAATGCTGTGATAGCATCATCAATCTAGTCAAAATACCCGAAAGCATGGACAAGAAGAGAATGCAGGATAGTGTGCACGTGTATGAAATTGTGGCTCTTGTGGAAGCGAGGAACAAAAAAAAAATTCTGCTGCGAAGATTTTCAACTCTCACTATAGGCTGTTCAAAATCCCTCAATTTCAAACCATCAAATTGATTCAGTGACGTGTGTGTGTGAGCGAGCGACTATGTGTGTGCGCGTTTGCACATGCTGGCGAGACAGTGTATGTGGGATCTTGTGTTGTGCATGTGCGTGGGTATGGGTCAATATGCACCCTTGTTTGTAGATGCATGGTACTTATTGCAATATTCATCTTATTTGTTTCATTTATGTTTTATGTATTTGTAAGCACTTGGGGCTTATGATGTAAGATTAAGCGCCATAAATGATTATCATAATTATAAAAATGCCATGATTAGCAGTTCACTTTCTATTCATGGGTGGATTCCACCCGTGAATAGAAAGTGAACTGCTAATCATGGCATACCAGGAAAAAGCATGAAAGGGTGGGGGTGGGTTTCTTTCTGGGGTGTGTGCATTTGTGAAGCAGCTATCTTTTTCTACATAACAGAATGTCACAGACCGAGAATGGAACACAATACAAAAGGGTTCACTGTTGGCTTGACAAATTTGGTCTTGGCAGCCCTATGGCAGCCTTGTTTGTTCATCAGCCATCAAGCTTAAGAAGAAAAAAGAATGAAGTTTGACAATAACTTCACATTACTTTGACTGAAATTTTGTGCATTCAGTCCAGTCTGTAGAAAGTTTCATGAGAAAGAAATGTTAAAAAGTCTCGTTTTCCATGGAGGAAGAAGCCATATCACCGAAATGAATACAAGTACCAACCAGACCATGTTTGAAAAGTTTCATTGTTGTACATTAACACAGGATGGCCTCAAAATTTAACATTAAAACAAGTAAAAATTCCACGTCAAGCCCTGCTCACACCAAGTGAGAGATTTCGGTTGGCGTACTTCAGACCCCCCCCCCCCCCCCAAATCTTTTTCTTAAGTTTGAAGTGTCCCGAATTGCGATATTCCAATGGAAGCTTGTTACTTAAAAAAACAAAAATTCAGTTTGAATGCCTAGAGTTTACAGGTCCTTTTCCCTCAATTCTTATCAAGTTTTGAAAGCTATGGAGAAGTGTCCCTATATCTGCCTGCAGCAGACAATATCCGTTGTCCATACCTATGTTTGCATCCAACAGATGGCCCTACAAAGAAGCAAGTGATGCATACTTCAGTGATTATATCGTCTCTCCAGAACTATCAACAAATCCGTAAGTGACTGCATTATCAAGGGGTGGGATAACAAATGATTAAAAAACAAATCCATGAAATTTGTAGATGGATTTCAGATTAGGAGAGAAGTGATTAGCGTGCATTGTGTTGAAATACAGCGATACATACACATCATGTGAGGGGGTGGGGAAACGACTTGGAAAGAATCTGAACCTTCATATTTCAACCAGGAACCCTTGTGATTTCAATGTCAAGTGTAGACTCACTCATTCTTTCCCCCAATTCCTTGAATCATTCTCGCAAAAGCCAGTGTAGCAAAACTTCAGTAGCCATACCAACTCTTCCCCAGTTAAATCCATTCATCACTCACATCAAGAAAGAAAAATAAAGTCATGGGTTTATTTCACATTTGATCATTTATATCTTCACGATAAATATGCATTCAATGTTGATTTGGTACATCAAGTTGGGGGGCAGAGAGAGAGAGAGAGGAGAGAGAGAGAGAGAGAGATGGGACAGAAAGAAACCAAACAAAAACCTGCACACACAAAAACACAGAATGTACCTCTTAATTATATACACAATTCAATTAATTCTACCTGAGTTAGTGGACAATCTTAAAACGCTTGAAAAGTGTGCCAACACCGATTCCAGCTATAAAAAATTGACTCAAATATAACTTCCTAAGTGTACTTTTATTATATGACCGATGATCCAATTCAAGATGAAAAAATGTGAATGATTCAACTGAGAGTGATGAAATACTAATGTAGTGATTTCTCACGACCCTTTTATAACACTGATGGAAAAGACAAACTAATGATCTGCCATGTGATGAAATACTTATTTCTTATGTCCTATGAGGGAGTGCTGTGTGAGCGAGAGTGGTGGTTGACCCTTTGCTTTGCGTATCTCATTTATCAAGTCTTTCAAGCACTTCACCTCGCGCTGCAGCTCATCACATTTTTCGTGCAAGCTAGCGTTGATGGCCTCCAGTTCGTCCACCTCGCTCCTTTTCTCATCTGACTCTTGCTTCTTCTTCATGCGATAGCGAATGGCAGCATTCTTGTTTTGCAACTTCTTTCTGTCTTTCTTGCTCATCAGTTCCAGCTCTAGTTCAGTGGGACTAGGGCTAATGCTAGCCGTTAGTTTGCGACCTTTAGACTTGCTGTTGCTTTTAGAGGCTTTTGGGGGTCTGCTGTAGGGTGTAGATCGTGATTTGTCTGTGTTTTCCACTACTTTGTACAAGTCAGATGAGCTGACAGACCAGGAGCCACCCTCAGAATACAGAATGGAAGCATCCACTGTAGCTGGAGAAGATGGTGCAGGTGAAGGAGTGGGGGCAGGGCTAGAAGCTGCAGACAAAGCCGATGACAGGACATTTTCCACATCATCTGGGGAGAGTGGGGATTGTATGAACTCTATGTTCCCCTGGCAAGAACTTGCAGAGTAGAGTGGTCCGTGTCTGCATCAAGAACTATCTCGGGAGTCACCCGTTTCAGAGGGGGCTGTACGAGCTCTATGTTCCCACTGTTAAGTACTTGCAGACCCGAGTGATCCGTGTCTGCATCAAGGACTATCTCGGGAGTGCCTGTACCTGTGGGGTTAAGGGAGAAGATGGTGGAGTGTCCAGTTTCAGAGATGCTTTGTGCAAGCTGTGCAGAAACTCGTTGGCCAACACATGGTCCAGGCTCTCTAACCCTTCCTTGCTCTCTACACCAGGGCTAGGGCCATCGGTGGTGATGGTGGTACTGGAGGGCTTGAAATCAAAGTCCTCGTCCAGGCTCAAGGTCAAGCTGAGAAGGGAGGCATCAGGGAATACAAAATCTGCCTGTTCCATCCAGTCTGCCCCAAATGAACCTGAAAACATACAGAAACACCTCACCCAATCAGGCTCATGCAAACAAAACAGGAAATAAAATTTTCAGTTGAACTGATGGAGGCAGTGCTCAAACCCATTACATTTCATGGCAATATATACATAATTACTTTACACTGCCAGAAGAAAAAAAGCTGAATTTCATTATGTTCAAGAAATATAGATCTAAATCCAACATATAGTCTCTCGCTCCAGAATGAATCTCCAAGGCACCAATACTGGTTATGGCCTTCCATTTCATTCTTCTACTCCCATCTGTGCTACTACTGCTAGCAACTGCTTCAGGTGTTGCTCTATCCTTTTTACAAAGAACATGTCAAAAAAGTTGAAAATGAAAACATCCCTGCATAATTTATTAACAAATCATGATTTATTTTATTTTTAATTTACGTCAAGCTTTTTAAGAGCTGTATTCCAACTCTGTACAACCACATTAATATTCCAACTTTTAATTATCAAGACTGCAACAAAAAAACAAAAAAGTTTGAAGACTTGCTTTCCATGTGCCGAGTAACTTCACGTTCGCAGTATAAAGTGGGCCCATTTCTCCCTCCAATGTCACCAGGTATGTATGTGTGTGTGTGCTATGTGTATGCGAGCGTGCACTTGCCGTTTCACAAGTAATGAATTGGAGGAATGTATGAAATCTACTACTCAAAGATTGAGGCTGCTACCCAGAAAACTAGCATCATAACACTGAATTTGCTCAATGTGATATTTGGGCGCAATGTACAAACATTAAATTTCAGCTCTGTGATCAGAGTGATCATGTTATTAAAAACTAAAATGTGTGCCCCGACGCTGAGCATGCACTGCACAAATACTTCATTGCTTAGTACTGACCGTCAGTGGGACTACTGGACAGATCTAGCAGTCCCTCCATCGGTGTGTCAGCCAGAGTTTCTGGCTTGGTGCCGATCCCTGGAAGGCCACACTGGGCCTCGCCGATGTCGATGTCATCGAGTTGGCCGTAAGCGAACGGCTGGTCCAGGGCCCAGTCGTCCTCCAGCTGAAGAAAAACGTCCATGTCTAGTGCTGTCCCAGTCAAACCGCTGAATTGAGAATGCAACAGTAGATTGGTCTGAACTCAAGATGCCTTTTCTTTCTTCCTCTGTGACTTTTGCAGTCAGTTGAGTTGCCGAGGTGGCGAAAACATGGTTGAAGGTTCTGTAACAAACAAATTATACTTTAAGATGCATAATTAAAAATTGCATTTCCTCACATAAATTTCTATTCATATGGGTATTTCATTGGCAGTAAATGAAAGTTGGTCAAGTAAAAAGTGCCATCAATCGAATCAAATTCTTTTCACACCATTTTGTTGGCAGTAACTGCTTCACTGTCTGTTGATGCAAATATGAACTTGTTCATTTCTCAGAAACACTATGGAAATAGAACGAGCTGAAGCATGTTCTCTCGAGAGGATTGATGGTTAAAGTGGAAGAGTGACAGGTGTAGTAATGTGTATAGGAGGAGGAGGCAATAACCGGAAGCCAGAGCTCTAAAGCAAAATCTAACGTTCCACATTGCAACATCATAAATTTCCCTATTTCTAAAAATATTTGACAAATTTTTGTCTGCATTTCATTCATACTAATCAAATGGGGGGAAAAAATCTGGGAGCAAGGGTAGTGTTGTAAAGATTTCGAACAGCTAAATTCAGCTAAGACAGCAGTCAACATGCCTGCGCCACGGACGCCACAGAAAGCACACACAAATGTGTGGTTGCTCCAATTGCACAAACTGCATTCTAGAAAGTTCAGCAACACAAGAGAGAAATGGCTTTTCCACGAGTAATTTTAGCTGGAAGTTAGTGTCCAAAAGAGCAAGTGGGACATGACCTTCAAAAGTGTGACAACACCCAAGGCAGAAGGGCAACAGGTTTGCTTACCTACATCAAATCTGATTTAGAAAGTGGGGAAAAAAGTTCTCTCCTATTTTCATTACATGCAAATCTGCCAACCCTTGATCCGACTTAGACATTTTTCAACAGCAGAAAGGATTATGTCAAAAGCAGACATGTTTTTAAGTGACATCATACCTCAAGTGAATTAAAAAAAAAAAAAAAAACCCACACAAATCTATAATTCTAAACAATCTTAAAATTTTAGATGTCTAGGCCATTCTCTCTGACCCACTTCCCCAATTTCTGCGCCAGTCTCTACACCGCTACTGCAGCCTGGGCCCTCTGATCAGTATAATCACATCCAGAGCTGCTGAAGTGGTTTTCCCTGCCATAAACTGTCATTTTACTTTTTGAAGCTTGGCCCTCTTCTAGTTCTGGACTATCCCTTGCCTTTGTGGTTCCTAACCCAAGGAAGATCGAAAGTCTAGTTTTTGCACAGTTTTTGTAATGCTGGTCATCCAGCCTGCAAGTGAAATTTTTAAGTCCAGCAGGCATCCTGAACATGTCTACCAACACTGGATTGAACAATACATGTAGATTATTCTGTGCTCACAGCAAAATTTCTATTACATTTTTTTCTTTAGTTTCGGAAAATGTAAATGAGATTCAAGGTTAATCACCACAGCAGTTGAATTAAAGCAAACTCAACTTGCCAACCAGAACTGATTGACATTTAAACTGGCTTAAACCTCTCCCGACGGAGTTTTTGTGGCTCATCCAAACAAACTGAACCCCGGCAGAATGTCTTCTGCCCCAAACTTGATGTAAACCAAATCGGGTATGGGGTGGTCAACACAAGAAATCATAGCACCATCAGCAGCATACAATTTCAACCATCCTGTTTGTAAACTACTGAAATGAATTCATTCAATCAAAAACAAACAAAAAACCCAACATGTACATTAAAAAATATCTACATTGACACATTTAAAAAAATAATCCAAGAATCTCACGAGTTTATATATTTAAGTTTGTCTGCCACTGCATTACATAACCAGTGTAATGATAATATTCTTTATTTTTTCCAACAAAATAATCTGTACAAATAAATTCTGAGCACTTGCATACATTCAAATACACAACTGACCAGTTGCATTAAAACACTGGGGCCAATGACCAAACAAATAGTAATTAAAAAAAATGCTGATAAAACAAAAAAAAATCACATGGGGTAAGGGCTGTTTCGACTTAAACTTCGGGAGTCCAGTGTCATCTTTTTATGAGTAATCAACTTATAGAGGAATCTGCATCAGAACACGAGGGCCAACGGCTAGACAGGCAGAATGACATTGAATGAATCCATTTACTGCAGCCGAGATCTCTCAGATACCTTTCACCTGGGAAGTCTAAGCAGAGTCGATCTGATGCAGTTTGATGAGAACGTATGAATTTGGCCATTTTGACTGAATTGGGCCATTAGTCTTCCAGTTTCACCGTCGGCGACATGACCATGCACAACATGGCGGAGGCAATCTGCTACCCACGGAATACCTGCCTGTCATTATCAATTTAAATGTATTTAAAAGCATTACAACAGTGAACACTCGCTAAAATCTTTTAAGCAGTTGAACGCACATGACCACTGGGACTTTGAAACAAGAACCGTTACAGGAGGCAGAGCACGAGGGCATTTCAAGGTCATACATCTATGAAATTCAACACACGTCATGATCACACAATATACTGCTTTTCATTTGCGTTCCACTTGTAAAAATACAATCAGATACTGTTTTCAAAACACTTACGCCATTTTGAAGTTGTGCCAAGGTGCACGAGCGGGAGCCCGGTGCTGTTAATTTACACAGCCATCTTCCGCGACATTGATCACTTGTTACTCTTATGGCGTCAAGGTGGGGTATGGCGCGCTACAACTTGCCTCGTGTAAAAGAAAGTGGGAGCGGTTGTTTGGGATTCATCCGCTCCCCTTGGAAACGATTTAATTTTCGAACTGTTTTGCATAACGAATGTATCCGAACATTCAAATTTTATTTGTAACTAAAGTGATGATTCTTGGGAAATAGTAAAACCGATGGCATTCGTTGTATTCCGTAAACATAGGTACTATTTTATATATCGAACCGTGCAAATAGGTAATTCGGTCGCTAGTATTGCATCAGAAAATTTTGGCAACTTGCCAGGAGGAAGCGGTCATTTTCTTAAAATAGTACTTCTAAAAATATTTCGAGTTTTCATTGGTTGAAAGAACGTAGATGGTGTTTTTCAAGGACGGTAACTTTAATGTCGACAGGTCACGCGCTCCTTGGCTATGATTAATATTATTGGGAGGGACGAGTGAGAGCGGAGGTGCGATCAAAGTCCACTTTGTTTGATTGATTTAACCTACTCAGCTGATTTAACAGCTGGTGTTGTGGAGTTTTATTTGATGGGACTGCTCAATGATTTTACATAATCACTGAACTACCTTTGTAACCGATCTCGTCAACACATCCCTTTCACGCCTTCCTTCTCTCCCCATCCCCCTTCCTCCTCCGTCTTCCCCACGTCCACTCGACCTCATCTTCCCGATGGCCCAAATCGCGACAAGTTCCCTCTCTCTCTCATTTGATAACAGATCGCCACGATGACTAATGCCAAGCAAGCCAGTTCATATCGACTTTTGTTTAAATTTATTTTTCGTTTATATATTTCACTGTCGGTAAAAAAAAAAATGCGATTCTATAAGTTGAGATGTTGCTTTTAGCGACTCACGCTAGTGTTCTCTCTCTCTCTCTCTCTCCCCCCCCCCTCCTCCAAGACTTCGTTGTGTGTGTGTGTGTGTGTGTGTGTGAAAGGAAATGAAATAAGACAGTGCCTGAACGGGAAAGAAAACTGCTGACGCGTCACATGTATCATATGAAAGGCAGCGTGGTCATTTTATTGGTTTGAGACAATATTTTGTAAGGATCCATGTTCACAATTGCACTGTTCTGTTGTCCAGAACCCCCCCCCCCCCCCTTTTCTTTAAAAGAAAAATTAAAGTCGGTTATTAAACTAACAAGAGCAGATTATTTTCAGAATATCTTTTCGATGATGCCCTCTATTATGTTATGTCCACAGCTTCAAAATAGTCACATATATCTGGGTCATCATCTTAAAAAAAAAAAAAAAAAATCGGTTCTCATAAGCGTAACCACTCATTCTGTGCTACGGACGTTGTGGTGGTGGTGGGGGGGGGGGGGGGGGGGGGGGGGGGAAGGGGGGAGGAGGGGGGGGGGGGAGGGACAATAGGGTAGGGTCGATAGTGAGAGAAGCGAAACGAAAACAGCACTCACAGAATACTGTTTTAGGTTCCACTTTATTCTACAGTTTAGTCTTGATGCCAAATAACATTCCAAGTTTCATTCTTATTCTAGTCGTTAGTATCGATACCTTTAATAGCATACAAAAGAGTGCAGCTTCACTGTTTCAATCTAGTAGTCAACAAAACAGCTTTCTGATTCGGAGCATTGGAAATCCCCCATGAAGAGGAGTCCCTCCTCACACACAGTACGTACATGACAATAATATCTATTTGCCTGGCCTGACAACTACTATCGGCTTTCTGATATATCAAATGACTGTTGCAAGCACAAAGTGATTGAATAACTTGGCAACAACATGATCGATGTCACCCTTTGAAAAACAAGATGCATGCTCAAGGTTTTGGTCAGCGAGTTTAGACCAACCCTCTACACTTAACCAATCGGCTGGGATTTTGGTCCAGCAGCATCTTCCCTCAAAAATGATTTGGCTACTTCAACACTGCTCTGTACATCATAGGTTTCTCTTTCTCTCCCCTCCTCCCCCCCCCCCCCCCCCCCCCCCCCCCCAAAAAAAAAAGAAAAAAAAAAAGAAAAAAAAAGGAAAAGAAAAGAAAAGAAATAATTAAAGACAAGTTGATCACATACCAAGGCTTAGTCAAGAAATCTCTCTCTCTCTCTCTCTCTCTCTCTCTCTCTCTCTCTCTCACACACACACACACACACACACACACACAATCATGACAAACATACACCTGCGCGGGCACCCGCATGCACACACCCGCACATATCACAGTTCTGAAGACATAACTACCAGCACACTTACACTACTGACGGCATAGCCGAACCAACAGTAAGCCCTATCGACACAGCTGCAGTGTTAGCGACTCATTTAGCCAGTGCTTCCGGCACAACCACTGATCGTTGTTTGAGAGGAACAAAAAAAAAAAAAAAAAAAAAAAAAAAAAAAGGGGGGGGG
This sequence comes from Conus canariensis, assembly GCA_033310375.1. Lineage (NCBI taxonomy): Eukaryota > Metazoa > Mollusca > Gastropoda > Neogastropoda > Conidae > Conus > Conus canariensis. Next base: position 44,074,380 of record CM065715.1, read on the forward strand.
GGGTAAGAACAATACTATTACATTCTTATTGACGGAAGAGAGAGAGAGAGAGAGAGAGAGAGAGAGAGTGGGATGGGGTGGGGGTTAGGGGGAAGCTGTATACCGCTCATCTGCTTTCAAACGTTTCTTTCGGTTGTGTTTTCTTTCCGTCAAGGATCAGAGTGTGTCTAATCAGAAAAGGCCTTAACATAACAAACATAACATGGCAATTTGATAGGCTAAAGGGCTCTCTGTCTGCCATTACTGGACGGTGCTTTTAGAGCACTTCACTTACTATATGTTAGAATTTTTTATGAAACTGTAGTCTTCCCAGGGTTTATCAAGTTCACTTTTGAGACTATTGAGTATTCCTGCAGTTACAGTTGTGCTAGGTAAAGATGTTCATAATCTTGTATTAGAAAAAAGTGTGTAAGGCCTTGTTTTAACAGACAGTTTATTCATTTTCGTGGGATGACTTTTAATGTACTGCAATTCCAAACAAATTGCAGCTAAGCGGGCAAGTTGACACATTTATTGTTTAAATTTGTACGAATCATTTGACAGAAAGGTGTGTGTGTCAAAAGGAGGTTAACTTGTAGGGTTTCGAGTGGGGGGCCTCCTCTTAAAAACCCTAGGCCTACTGGATAACTTCCTGTTGTGTTTCGTTCATTCATCCATTCATGTCATTGAATGAAATCCATGTGTGCTCAGATGAAATACTTATTTGAGAACTGTTAAGTGCCATCTTCGTTCAGCCCCCAGCAACCCATCATATTTTTTATGAATAATATCAGGGGACATAATGCTACCCTCTTCAGCTAAATACTACATTTACATTAATCTTCATCTATGAAAGCATGCATAAGTTTAAATTGATAGAAGTCTGATTATCCTTTAGTGCGAACGATCCAATTAATAAACATAAGAAGTAAGAAATCAAGTAATAAACATTCATAAACAATTAACAAACACATTTTACTAAACAATGAGTACGCAAACAATGCTTGCATTGATCGATATTCAGTTTTTGATTATCCGAGTAATCAAAACATTCTTTTTGATTTTTATTAATGTTTCTTTTTCATGTTATACAGAATTCTTTTTTACCATCTGAAACACTTGTCTTTCCTTTATCACAAAAATCAATGTTCAACACTTGAAAAAACTGTCTTTTCTTCACAAGAATTAAAAAAAAGAACATTAAAGAAAATGTTCATTCATTCTCTCAGGCATTCTCACATTTCTACCACTTCTTGTAGTGTATGTCAAACTTTTCACTTTGGATGTGTTTTCCAGTTCATTTGTTTTGTCTGTTTGTTTAGGAACATGCATCTTTTTCTTTGACTTCTTTTTATATTGTGTCATCTGATTATTCGTACCAGAATCATTTTCAATGCCACCTTCTTCCAGGTAAGAGTAACATGTCTCTGGATGTATCTGTTTTGTGTTTGACTTTTTACTTTTGTTCTGTTTGGTGTTTGACTTTGTATTTTAAATCTGTTTGACTTTATCAGTGTTTGTGGTGATTTTATCTTTCAGTTCATCAGATCTCTTCTGTTTCTCCCAAGTGTACTTGTCTCAGTTTGCACATAGTAAGATCTAGGTGCTTTTGCTAATGTTATCACTTTAGCTGGAATCCATGCTCCGCTGTCATTCGTATATATCAACTTGAAGTTTTGACATTTCTTTTGCTCCTTTGTCATAGCACTGTTTTTGTTTCTTTTGTTTTTCTTTCAGTTCCTTTCTGACATTATGAAATTTTTTCTTCCTTGTCTTTCTGGTTGGAACACTTAGCCTTGTTTTCAGCCTTCTGTTCATGAGTATTTCTGCAGGAGATGGAAGTATGCTGCTTATTGGAGTTGTCCTGTTGTTCAGTACTGCTAGGTACAGATCTTGACCACTGTCTCTTGCTTTCTGCAACAACTTCTTGAGTGTCTGTACCGTTCTTTCAGCAAATCCGTTTGACTGGGGATGTTTGGACTTGATATGGTGTGTTTGAACTCTCATTTCTTTGCAAACTTGGAGAACTCATCACTTGTATACTGTGGACCATTGTCAGATACCACTTCATCAGGAATGCCATGTCGACTGAAAATGGACTGCATGTACATTATCACTGTTTTGCTTTTTGTGTCTGGTATCAATGCAAATTCAAAGAATTTGGAGTGGTAATCAGCCACAAGCAGGTAATCACGATTTTCCCAACTGAACAAATCTGTTCCCACTTTTTGCCATGGTTTTTCTGGTACTTCATGATTCAGCAGTGGTTCTTTCTGTTGTTTGTTTCTGTATTCTGCACAAGTTGTACATGATCTGACAATGTTTTCAATTTGTGCATTCATCCCTAACCAAAACATCAGCCTTCTTGCTCTGTTTTTACACTTTTCAATGCCCAGGTGACCTTCATGAATTCTTTCTATCATCTCTGACTGCATTGATTTGGGAATGACAATTCTGTCAGCCTTGAAAATCAAGTATTTATGACAGTCAGTTCATTGTACTGGAAGTACTGTCTTATTTCTGTGGGCACATTGTTTTTGTTGGCAGGCCATCCCTTTAGAATTTGTTCTTTGAGCAGTCGTAGTTCGCTGTCTTTCTTTGTTTCTTGTCTCATTTCTTCTAATTTGTAATCTTTTACTTTTATGGGTTTGTTCTCAATAAGCATGTTCACATGAATTCTGAGAATTTCTTCTTCTTCAGATTTGTTTGTTTGTGGTTGTGACTCTCTTGACAACGTGTCTGCAACATACATTTCTTTTCCAGGTCTGTATGTGATTTCCATATATCTCTACAGTCTCAACATGAGTCTTTGTATTCTGGGTGGACACTTGTTCAACGGTTTTCTCCAGATACTTTCAATTGGCCTGTGATCTGTTTCTACTTTGCATTCTTTGCCATAATTGTACTGGTGAATTTTTTTCACATACAAATACAATTGCTAGTGTCTCTTTTTCAATCTGTGCATATTTTTGCTCTGTTTCTGTGAGTGCTCTTGAGGCATATGCTACAGATTTTTCATTTTGCAAAAGTGCACAACAAGACCAAATGATGATGAGTCTGCCGTGATTTTTACAGGTTTGTTTGGATTGTAATGGGCAAGAATTACTGCTTTTGTCAACATTTCTTAGGTACAGATGTTCATAATCTTGTATTAGAAAAAAAAATGTGTGTAAGGCCTTGTTTTAACAGATGGTTTATTTAATTTCGTGGGATGACTTTTAATGTATTGTAGTATTCCAAATAAACTGCAGCTAAGCGGGCAAGTTGACACATCTATTATTTAAATTTGTACGAATCATTTGACAGAAAGTTGTGTGTGTGTGTCAAAGGGAGGTTATGGTTTCGAATGGGGAGGGGGGGGGGGGGGGGCTCCTCTTAAAAAACCCTACTGGATAACTTCCCTTGGTAGCGTTTCTGGCATGATACTGATAGCGTTCTTCTTCCTCCGTGAAGTCTCCACGACCAACAGGCTGATAAATATGAAATTATAAAACGGCGTCGCGCGTTACATCTCACTCTTAAACACAATGTTCACAAATCATATACGCATTTTGTCAAATGTCTATGATAACCACACTATCAGCGCACAAACTCACTTGAATCGCACCATGAACATGGTGACAAGAGGTAGATCTAGACTCTACGCATTTGCATGCGAAAACTTCAACAGCTGAAGTAAACAATGGCGAGTGTCACGCGAGCAGCTGCACTGGCACAATGCATTCTAGTTGTTGTAGCTTTTGACATGATTTTCTCTCGCGATCAAAACACATTGGAACGGTTTTAATCGAAATCTAATCGTGAGAAAATTCAATCACTGAATGAACAGATTTCTACAAGACTTGAAGTCCCGGATGTAAATACAAAATGGAGGGCAACTGACGAAAGCACATCGAAACTCGGGGAAGCAGCTACAGATTTTAGATCTGTTGACGTAACTAATCCTGTCAATTGTTCCTTGGCCTTTGAGAGCTCTTTCGAATTTTGTGTAGAAACTAATGACTGAAACATTGTGACAAGCTGTCTATGGCTTTGGAACGTGTTAAGGTGAGTAAACTTGGGCACAAATTAGTCTTGCTCACAATAAATGGATAATAGAGCATCTTATAATTGATCAGAATAAGCCTCGCCAATAAGATTGCATTGATAGAGTACAGAACCAGAACAGTACAAACACTGAAACGTTAATATTTCCCACCAGCAGATTATTTGACAAGAGGTTTGAGCAGTCTGAGCAACAATATAGCCTATCCCCAAAACTTAGAGCCGCGCCAGTGAGCGCCACCAGTCTCACACGATCTTCCCATAGCATAGCTTGCTAGCTGGTGCACTGGATGAAGCGTTGAAATGATACAGATAGGCCTAGGCCTGGGCTACAGATGGAGACAACAGTTGCTTGTTTTGCGTACGTAATTCGACGAGGAAACCGTGGATGTTAGCAAGCCATACAAACATTTTCCAGTTCTTGAGGTCGACACTAAGGACGAATTGCATGTAAAATTAAAGTATTGTCTTTTAGACCATCCTTCGTGGAAAATGCATAGACATCCTGGATGTTCAAACTTCTAGTAATGGATATTTGTTCTTGCCCATGAGTCTTTCTCCCAGACTTTATGACGTTCAGTTTTACGGAGAAGTGCTTTTAGAATCTAGACTTAACGAAAAAAAAACAAACAAAACAAACAAACAAACAAAAAAACAAACAAACAAAAAACAAACAAACAAAACAACAACAACAACAACAACAACAAAACGAAATAAAACTTTGGATTGCGCAATTCTTTCAATGAAAGAATAATCAAAAAGCTAATAAGACTTTTATCCGATAATCATCAACGGTGAACACTTTTTCAGTTTTATTTTCAAAGCAGATGGACATACGTCACATAGATAATATCTTTGGATGCGATACGGCATAAATTAAGGTCATAATTATAATCATCAATGAACGACTGAAGGCATCTACAGGAGGAAGTCTTTGTCTTTCTCGTAACTGATGTGGATTTCATCAGACTTACCAGTATTACTAAAGAATTTGTAAATGTTGAGCATAATACATGCTTTTAGAGAAGTTCATTCGTTAATAAAACATTAAGATCGGACCAAGTTAACTGGTACCATTTTCATTAATGTTTCACTGGTGTCGATGCAAAAGTGTCAAATTCTATTTGATGCCGGCATCTAAGATTTCCATGTGGTCATAATACTTTCCAATGTGTGTGGTCATAATACTTTCCAGTGTGTGTGTGTGTGTGTGCGGGTGTGTGTGTGTGTGTGTGTGTGTGTTGTAAAAACCTGTCATTGCTGAAACAAGAAAAACTGTTTCACTTCCCGCTGTATTGCAGCTTCAAATGCTCAATTCACAATACAAAATAAACTAGTGTTTTTTTTTTGTTTTTTTTTTAAGCTACATTTTGTAAGATATACTATGCCGTCGTCTATCATAGCTGTCTGTTACTTCATATAAGTCAAGTCAGGTCAAGAACACTTTATTATCTCCAAAGAGAAATTAAGAGTGGCCATAAAAACAACAAATCACAAATCACGTATCACACCCACCCATCCAGCCACCCACCCACTCGCACACACAGAATAACACACACACACACACACACACACCACACACACACACACCTCTCTCTCTCTCTCTCTCTCTCTCTCTCTCTCTTATAATATATATATAATCGAAATCAAATCGTGGGAAAATTCAATCACTGAATGAACAGATTTCTACAAGACTTGAAGCCCCGGATGTAAATACAAAATGGAGGGCAACTGACAAAAGCACATCGAAACTCGGGGAAGCAGCTACAGATGTTCGTAAATACACTTCTACACAATAGAAATGGCATTAAACACTTCCATCTTGACAGAACGTAATTTATCATTTGTCACAATATTTCCACAAATATTGTTTAACATGCCATTTATCAGCGTATAAACCCGTAATTGTATGTAATAAAGGTTTTTAATGAAATATCAATTTAGCATTATTGAAAAGATTGGAGGAAATATTAAGCGCAAATTTATTGCCATAACTACACGATAACATCTCCATGCATGGATTGGCTGGGAAAGTATTAAGAATATTTATAAGTCCACCATTAAGTTTGGTCGTGCTAGCGCCTATAACTGTGGAGAAAAATGCTAAGTTAAAGTATACCACGGCCACACACACACACACACACACACACACACACCGCGCGCGCGCGCGCGCTCCCACGCTCCTGCCCACGCACGCACTCACACAATACAACACACACACACACACACACACACACACACACACACACACACACATACACACACACATTATGTTGAATACACCTGTGAGTGAAAAATACGTGGAAGAAATGAACGAAATATCATCGGCACAAACTTTCATTACACGTTGAAGTCTGGTTTGGGCGCTTCAGAATACGTAAAACATGTTCAAGAGCAGCATGTCAAGTTCAGTGGAGCAAGGATATCTAGAAGTTCGCATAGTTTGGCATGAAACATTATTTGTCGTCTTGCCTGAAAATGATTAAAACCATTGATTTTAAAAAAAGTCTTCAAATGTCATTTTGTTGATGCTGTTTTCTCCCGATCAAGGTATTTCAACAAATTAGTCCAAGCCACATTCAAGCATCGACTCACAATCATTTTCATTCTACTCTTTGTACTCTGATTTTGCTCATTTAGCTTTGCTGATTCAAAGTCTTCTTTGTTTGTTCTTCATAGCCATTTTACCAACGCTGCAAGCATCGGCAGTCTCCCTGGTCTGCTTCATGTTAAAGACTGATGATCTGTGTTTTAGTATACAGACAAAATGGTGATATCTAAAGCAGGTGAGGTTTTGTTCCAGAGGGCTGAGCCCTCCCAACACAGTTGCAGCAGGAGCCGTGGTTTACCTGGTCTTCCACCCCTGCCTCCTGTCCCTGGCAGCGAGCCATCCGATCTATACCAGGTAGTGTTAATTTGTGTCAAAGCTCATACATATACTTTACTTAGCATACTACAAGAAAGAATTGTTGTGTGCACTGAACTACGATTCCGAGAGGTTGTTATCACTGTGTCTTTGATCATAATACCGGTGACCTGTAAAAGATACATTTAATTGAATAGTCATTATTCACAGCCATCAAGTGTTCTTACCACAGCCCCACCTTCATTATCATGTTATCTCTAATTCTAAGTAGGCCTTATACATGTCTTCGTATTCTTTTAACATCATAGCAGCTTTATAAGTTTGTCCTTACAGGAAATTGTTCGTAGGTGTTTCATCAGAACCAGGGCTATCTTTCTTTAAAGAGTGGCTGCTGATCACCAAGTGATCTACACCAGATATTATCAATATCATTGTAACACTGATCACTGCCATTTTATTTGCGTGACTCATTTTGTTCACCCTGTATCAGTGTTCATAATTCTGTAATTTGTGAATAATTCACACCAGTTTTTTATTTTGAATTTTCATTTATTTACTTTAAAAAAAAATATTATACTTATTCTCAAAGGTTTGAGGTTCATACCAATATTCCTGTCGCAGTAATGATACTGTCTATGCTTGTTTGTATTGTTGTGGGTGTCGGTGTAATTGTCCTCACATCGTTTTTTCACAGTATGTGGCCAACGATGTCATTTTACCACGACCACTCAAAGCGCAATAATTCTTAGCCAAGAACTGTTTACCGAGACTCATACTTTGCTTATATAACTCAAACATCTCCAACGTACTCTCAGCATTGTAAAATGGATGCGAGACTTGACACTGAAAACCTAGCACGCAAAAAAGAAAGACACTTGGTGCATTTGACACCTATTTGCTTCGCAATATATTCGACATCTTGTGGAGTGAGTTCGTGTTTGAAAGAAAACTAGGGAACAATCAGTATTTTATTACGATGACTGTCTGTGTTGTTACTGTAGTCATCACTCCATTGTGACGTCTGTCTGTATTGTTTCCCAAGTCATCACTCTATTTTGACGCCTCTCGGTGTTGTTATCCTGGTCAATACTCGATTATGACGCCTGTCCGTGTTGTTATTCCAGTCATTACTCCTTTATGACGTGTAACTACTGTTATTGTTACCCCAGTCATCGCTTCATTATGATATGTGTCAGTGTTGTTATCCTTGTCAGTACTCGATTATGACAATTGTGTTGTCATCCCGCTCAGCACTTCATTATGACGTCTATCTATGTTATTACGCAGGTCATCACTCCATTATAACGTCTGTCTGTGTTATCCTATTAATCACTCTATCATGACGTCTGTCTGTATCATTATCCCGGTCAGCATTTCATTATGACGACTCTCTATGTGTTCAGTGTTGCCACTGATTCAGTGTGACGACTCTCCGTATTATCCTGGTCATCAATTCATTATGACGTCTGTCTATGTGCTGTTATCCCCGTTACGCATCATTTATGGCGACTATCTATGTTGTTATTCTAGTCATCGATCTGTGATGATGACTGACGCTGTTGTTTATTTGTTGTGTTATCCAAGGTGCAAGCGTGTTAATTTGGTACAGTTACAACCCCTTCACCAACCACATGAACTGTTTCATTTTTACTACATATTGTTACAGGTCAATATTTGTATGTTAATATAAACTGTAATCAACATAACTCATTTTTTGAACACTCGTAAAAATGCTTTATAACAAGAATTCTTTTCATTGTCTAGACTGTCACCTGAAGCATGTTGGATTGCAAATTCCGCTCTGTCATGTTGTAATGCATGGCTGTATATAGATTTTGCGTTGGTTTATGTTGTCTTTTTTAAAACATTTTTAAAAATTAGCGATCATTTATCATTCGGTTTGGTACACTCGAGCGTTTTGTTTTTGTTTTGGATTACTCTGAGACACCCATGCTTGAATTATTACGTCTGCCTACCTACCTATCTATCTATCTGTCTATCTCTCTATCTATCTCTCTATCTCTCTCTATATTTATCTCTACTTTCTTAGCTGATTTGAAACATTGTATCGTTAATCACGTGCTTACCTTATATTGAAATAAGAAATTCGATAATTTGTGTTGAAAATATTACGTGTAGACAGATTATTTCATTTTAACTGGATAATGACATGTGTGTGTGTGTGTGTGTGCGTGTGTGCGTGCGTGCGTGCGTGCGTGCGTGCGTGTATGCGTGGTTTTTAGAAATAATCTACCAGCAAAACTGGGCTTTAAGTAATTACACGTATTTTCTGTGTAATATTTGACTTTGATGTGCTTGTGGTTGCCATTCTAACCATATATCTCACACAGTGTGATGATATGAGTTCGTTTCTTTGCAGCTCGTTCTGCGTCACAGTGAGCATCCTCCCTTGATGCGTGATGCTCCCTTCACTCTGGCCTCCCCGTTCAAGGAGATACAGCAGTGCCATCTTACCAGTGACTCCATCGCCAACAATTACACGCCGACTGCGCGACACCTCAAGCTGAAGGACGTCTTCAAGATGACTCGGGGATTGAATATAGGTCAGTTTAAAGCTAGGGTCTCCCCACACCATGAAAGCCAGACGTTTTTGGTGTAGTCTCAAACGAAGAGACTGTGGCAAAAGGCTATTTTTTGTTCTTGTTTTTTTGAAAATATTGCCGTTGAAGAACAGAATGGCAATGTACAATTTCTCAGTATTAAGTCAACATGATGTTCAACTTTCCATGATTGTGGTCTGTGTTTAACTCACGTGTTCGAGTTTTTGAACTTTTTAATGTTCAGAAGTTTCAGTGGAATGATTTCGGAGACGCTTATGTTTTAACCACGGTGACCGGTGTCCATGGCAAAGTTTTCCGTGACCAGACAATTGATGTCTACTTTTAGGCACAGTATACAGGTGTCTGACTTGCCAACGGACGAAGAATTTAAGACAGAAAAGTAGAAAGTAACGAAGAGACAGAAATATAATGATAGCACATATTTTGAATAACATGAGCGGAGAATGATTATGCAGTCATGATCAGTCGATAGAATGTTACATTTAAAGAATACGATTAGGAAAAGGTTAGTTATGGAAACGTTTTTCTCATACTCTAACATAGACGCGCTAGTGAAGGGATACTACAGATATGGCAGGACCGATGAACTACTAGAATATTTATCTAAGCATTGATTTCAAGTACAGTCCCCCTAAATCAAAGTTTTATGCTTTATATCCCATCGAGCATAGTATTCTGTAGAAATGTATTGTACCCCAGTCAAAAGATCAGTCAGATACTTCAACTTTACTGGCCACGTATATTTTATCAGCTGGTTCATTCCAGGATTTCTGAACCCTTTCCGGTCCTGTCTGAAGGATTACAGTTGACATATTCTCACAAAAAAATGTAAAAACCTCAAATTTGAACCAAACGGGGCTCAAACAGGGAATCTTAAACGCAGTAGTTGAAAGGGAATGAAACGCTTTTTTCACGACTTTGGTTTCAAGTTAGCTGCATTTATTTCCCTTGTTGAGTGAAGCACTAACGGACATGAATAGATCTCCACATGATCATACTTTTGGCTGGCCACGAAAGCGTGAATGAATTACGGCTTGTGGCGAGTTTGTGCTCGGTGAAAAACTCACAGGCTTATGATCTCAGCTAAGTTTGGGAGGTCTCTGCAACGCAGTCTAATACACTGAACCTTGCAGTAAATTATATCTAAACATGTTGCCTCTCACAAACAGGGTTGCAGGAGAAAAAGAAAAGAAAAGAAAACAAACAAACAAACAAAAAAACAACAACAACTGAAAAGCAAGTGAATATATTTCTGTTGCAAAGCGAAAAACGGATCAGACTTTAGAGAAAAACGGAGATACACCAAGTATTTATGGACACCGGAAATCTTTTTTAACTTTTGCCGCATGCTGTCTTTGAAAAAAAAAAAAAATCAAAGAGCCAGTGTGGCATACCTTTCAACCCGAAACGATCATTTCACTGAACTATGCCAGACGAAGAGAAAAAAGCTTGAAATTCTCATGCCTTCGCAAACCCAATGCATATCGTACACGTATTATTAGAGGGTCAATTTCATGAGCTTTCATTCTTCTTCTTCTCCTTGTTTGAATACATAGGGCCTGACGCACCATAAGAACATTTGAAAGACGTTTCACCTTTGATGGTCCATTGACAGAACTGCAAAAACGGACATTGTCATTATTCTGATTTCCCTGAAAGGCAAGCTTGCTGCCTTTTAGAAAATATATTAATAGAGGAAATGTGCTCATTTACGTTACTTTGTTTTGTCTTTGAGATGATATGAAGCCGCGGGAAAAAGTACAGGAAGGATTGAAAATAAGGCAAGTGGAAGAGTTCACGAAGAAAGACGGTGGCAAAGGGTGAGTTAAGATATTGGTTTGATGGGTAAAAAAATGCAGTTCTTCTTTACAGTGTTTCATTAATTCATTCTGGTTTATGTTCTTGTTGAAGTTGTATAGATTATCCATTATATGCCCTCATACTAGATGAATTAAACGCATGTAAAACTATTCTCATTTCCTTTACGTTAAAGTTGAAAGACAACCATTTTGGATATTCTTGTTTGCTCCCCTCCAAATAACAAAGTTGATGCCTGTGTGCGTGTATACGTTAGACAGACGTTAAATTTTACCAAGCACACGTCACACAGATGTAAAACTCTGTACGAAATAAAATCAATCAACTTATGCAGCGCAAAACCAGTCACAAATCACATCCACAGATATCACTGTAGACTGTTTGCAACAAAGAATGGACAACTCAAACTAATTCGTGTGCACAAATAATGGTTCTAAAATTCCGGGATGCGATGTTTTTGAGAGTGATGACTACGTGATTTTCTTGAGACTAATGTCTTTGATTGTTTACTACCGACATCGAAAAAGGGTTTAAGACTGCCGAGAAGAGAAGCACCGAAAGTTCCTCTGCATCTTGTACACAGAGCGTATCATCAACGATGAAGAGAACAACAGAGTAAGGCAAGCCATTGGGCGCTGTGAAGACCTACTGATCACAGGAAAGAAGTGCGCACTTCAGTGGTAAAGGAAGACATCACGATCATCAGGGCTTGCCAGGACATTGCTGCCAGGAGAGGCAGACAGAGAAAGAGATGGGAGGAAGCGTTTGCCAGGACATTCCTGCAAGGCGCAGTGCCAGAGGGAAAAGGAGAGGCAGACAGGGAAAGAGATGGGAGGAAGCGTTTGCCAGGACATTCCTGCAAGGCACAGTGCCAGAGGGAAAAGGAGAGGCAGACAGGGAAAGAGATGGGAGGAAGCGTTTGCCAGGACATTCCTGCAAGGCACAGTGCCAGAGGGAAAAGGAGAGGCAGACAGGGAAAGAGATGGGAGGAAGCGTTTGCCAGGACATTCCTGCAAAGCACAGTGCCAGAAGGAAAAGGAGAGGCAGACAGGGAAAGAGATGGGAGGAAGCGTTTGCCAGGACATTCCTGCAAGGCACAGTGCCAGAAGGAAAAGGAGAGGCAGACAGGGAAAGAGATGGGAGGAAGCGTTTGCCAGGACATTCCTGCAAGGCACAGTGCCAGAGGGAAAAGGAGAGGCAGACAGGGAAAGAGATGGGAGGAAGCGTTTGCCAGGACATTCCTGCAAGGACAGTGCACAGAGGGAAAAGGAGAGCAGACAGGGAAAGAGATGGAGGAAGCGTTTGCCAGGACATTCTGCAAGGCACAGTGCCAGAAGGAAAAGGAGAGGCAGACAGAGAAAGAGATGGGAGGAAGCGTTTGCCAGGACATTCCTGCAAGGCCAGTGCCAGAAGGAAAAGGAGAGGCAGACAGGGAAAGAGATGGGAGGAAGCGTTTGCCAGGACATTCCTGCAAGGCACAGTGCCAGAAGGAAAAGGAGAGGCAGACAGGGAAAGAGATGGGAGGAAGCGTTTGCCAGGACATTCCTGCAAGGCACAGTGCCAGAGGGAAAAGGAGAGGCAGACAGGGAAAGAGATGGGAGGAAGCGTTTGCCAGGACATTCCTGCAAGGCACAGTGCCAGAGGGAAAAGGAGAGGCAGACAGGGAAAGAGATGGGAGGAAGCGTTTGCCAGGACATTCCTGCAAGGCACAGTGCCAGAAGGAAAAGGAGAGGCAGACAGGGAAAGAGATGGGAAGAAGCATTTGCCAGGACATTCCTGCGAAGCACTTTGCCAGAAGGAAAAGGAGAGGCAGACAGGGAAAGAGATGGGAGGAAGCGCTTGGAAGGTCATTCCTGCCAGAGGGAAAAGGAGAGGCAGACAGGGAAAGAGATGGGAGGAAGCGCTTGGAAGGACATTCCTGCCAGAGGGAAAAGGAGAGGCAGACAGGGAAAGAGATGGGAGGAAGCGCTTGGAAGGACATTCCTGCCAGAGGGTAAAGGAGAGGCAGACAGGGAAAGAGATGGGAGGAAGCGCTTGGAAGGACATTCCTGCCAGAGGGAAAAGGAGAGGCAGACAGGGAAAGAGATAGGAGGAAGCGTTGGGAGGACTACATCGCTGAAAGGACAGGCTTGGAACTGAGTGACGCTCCGAGAGCGACAGAAAACAAAGAGAAAAGGGCGATGATGGTTGCCAGATCAGCTCTGCCCCCCCCCCCCCCCTCCCGCTCCCCCACTGTCGGCCGGAGATTGGGACTTTTGATGATGATCGCTGTCACCTATTGAGATGCAGTGAAAGTGTGTGCCACTAGTTTTAACTAGCCCTCAACGAAAACATAGAAAAGAAAAGAAGAAGAAGAAGACGAAGAAGAAGCAGAAGAACAACAACAACACAACACAACACAACACAACACAACACAACACAACACAACACAACACAACACAACACAACACAACACAACACAACACAACACAACACAACACAACACAAACAACACAACAACAACCACCACCACGACGACGACGACAACAACAACAAGAAAAAGACAACCCCAAAGTGCCAGTGAGATCCAGAGACGTCCAGTCCTCAACTGCTGGACCTACCAGGCGGGTGCAATCCTGAACCAGCTGCTTTCAACTCACCTTCCATATGATATGTGTGTGTGTGTGTGTGTGTGTGTGTGTGTGTGTGTGAGCGCGCGTGCGCACCTGTGTGTTGATTTAGCTGGAAAACTCCACAGGACTGCATCCCCACTAAATGCGTTAAAAATCTCTATCAAATCCCATGCTCTTATTTCATATACTTCTTTTTGACACAGTCTGTTCGCTGTCAACAGATTCAGGGCCGTAAGTCCCATGCTAAGGAAGCTCTCTTCGCAGTCGGGCGAAAGCCGGTGGCCGGTCAGCCGACCCATTTCGCCCAAAGAACAGTTCAGCATCATCCTGGCTGGCGAGGAGAAGGACATGCAGGCTTCGGGGACTCCTTCAGAAAGGGATTTAGAGGTACTGGGTCAGATCTTCAACGGGGGGAGAATGACTTCTGAATCACCGTTGCCACGGGTGTTGGTAACGATCACGCTACAATTATGGCATAATGTTTGTGTGTCAGTAGGAAGAAACTCTCGGGACACCTTGACAGCAGAAGGTCTTGAGAGAAAACCCTCCCCTCCCTCCTCTCAGACAAGTGTTTTGGCCCTGAACTCTTACACTTTAAGAGGCCGGACCGTATTACGACCCTTAGATGTCCTTCTGCTGCCAACTTTTTTTCCCTGGCGCTGCCGGGATTCGATCCCGAACTCGCTATTTTTGGATGGGTGGGCGTCTCAAGGCGTGCCTTTTTAACAGATTTCTTATCCCACTGCTAACGGACACCTGCTCTAACCTGGGAAATTCAAGTCTAATGAAGTTCACTTTTGTTCCATCTCGACCAAATCCAGCTGGAACTCTTTTCAGCTGCCTCCGCCATTGCCTTCAGGGTTCTGGTCCTCTTCTTACCTGAAATCCTGAGCTGTTTTATGAGATCAAAGGCTGACGAGCCTACAAATCCTCTTCCTCCAACCTCTATGGCGAGAACCTGGGCTTGGAAGCCGTATTCCCTCAAGCTGGTGGCTAGACTAGCATATTTCTTAGTTCTGAAGATGTGAATTTGTGCGTGACTAACAAGACTATTGAGAAATGGTGTATGTGACTGTTGTAGTAATGAGGCAGGGCGTGTTTACATGGTTTGCGTGTTTGTGACATGGTGTCAGTGACCCCACAACCACGAGACATGGCCTGTTACTGCTCTAGTACTATGACATGGTGTATGTTGCTGTCGTGCCACAGCGACATTGTACGTGTGACCGCCGTGACATGGTGCATATGACTGTACTGTCACAGTGACCTGTTGTACGCTACTAACTGTTTGACATGGGTCTTGTGACCACAGTCTCATTGTAAGATTTCGCTTCATTGCTTCAGTAATGATTTAAGTGGATGCGTGACAGCTTTATTGCTGTAACATACTGTGTATGTGACCATTGAAGACTGGTGTGAGTAGCAACATGTGACATAGCAACATGTGACAGAGTTTATGTATTCTTGAATAAAATGAAAACCCATGTGACACCATGTGGTGAGATGTTCACCCCTAAAAGAATACCCCAAATTTCACGTAGCGAAACCTGATAATACATGAGGAGATTTCTATCAGTGTTACCGTATAATAGAGCATAATAAGATAAACATAACATACTACAATGCCATGATACACAATAACACACTCAGGGTCAGGAGAAGAGTAGTAGGAGTTCCTACACCCATCCCCTGATCAACGCATGTATATTGCAACCCTAGCGTGACTGTGTCATGTCACCTTCATGTGGCAGCGGTACTACTACTACATCGAAAACGGAGTGTCAGAGAGCATGGTAACCCGCAGACGGAGGAGAGTCAGGAGGCCATCAGGCAGTTGATAGCTCAGCAGTACCTGACCAACCCTGCTCTGTCCGACCTTCGACAGGAGCTGTGGGACGAGGTCAGGACCGACTACTACCACAGTGGCTACATGGCCATCGGTCAGTGCTGTTGTGTGTCAGAGGGCTGAAAGGAGTGGTGGAATGTGTGTGTGTGTGTGTGAGTGTGTGTGTGTGTGTGGGGGGGGGGGGGGGGGGGACGGGCGGAGCATGTTGTTCAATGATCATTGTGATGGAAGAATGTGCTGTGACCGATAGTCAAGAGGGAGGAATACGGTGCATTACATTTATATGAGGGTATTGTAGTGTGGTTGGTGTGGTTTGGCGTGGTGTGGTGTGGTGTGGTGTAGTTTTGTGTGGTGTGGTGTGGAGTGGGATAGTGTAGTGCAGTGCAGCGCAGTGTCATATAGTGTGGTGTAGTGTAGTGTGGTGTGATATGGTGTGGTGTAGTGTAGTGTAGTGTAGTGTCATGTGGTGAGGTGTGGCAGTAGAGTTTAGTGTGACGTAATGTGGTGTGTGTGGTGTGCTATTGAGTGTTGCAGCGCCTCTAAGTGCAGCATAGTTTATCAGACTGCACTGAAGTACACAGTACTGTACTGTGCTGTCTTGCAAAGTACTGTATATAGTATTGTGTGCTGTAGAGCTGTGTATGCAGTGTACCATGATGCAGTATCATATGGTCCAACGTGGTTTAGTTCGGAATAGTTATTGTGATAAAGTGTGATGTAGTCTACTGCACTGTTTGTCTTATAACTGTATCTCAGTTCATGTGCACTGAATGTTATTTATTTACTGAGTCTGTTCTGTGAATAGGTGGGGGGTCTTGGGTTCGAGCCTTGGTAGTGTCTAGTGTGCGAAGTGTGGAAATGATTTTTTTTTGTTTTGTTTTGCCTGATCACCATATGTGTCAGCCTATTCCCTGTCATGTTTATACGCGCACATAAGCTAAGACACGCACTGTAAAGATCTTGGAATTCATGTCACTGTTTCGCTGAAGTATAAAAACACAACAAAATACCATGCATGTTCAATGACGCTGGAAGAGGCTATGGCCACTGCAAAACATTTCATCGTTGCATGTGTAAATGCTGTGACGTGCACACTGAAGCAACAAACGTATTGCTTTCTTTTTACAGACTGCAGACTATGTCTGTCATAGAAATCCTCAGGTCAAATCAGCTTATGATGTTTACAGCCTAGCCGATGACAGGGACTACAAGAGGGGTGTAGACACGATAAAATCCTTGAATGGTCTCTTTGGGAAGACTCAAATCAAACCATGGCATGATCCCTACGACCAACAGCCATGTGGTCATTTGCTATGGTATTGAAATACAACATAATGCACCGTGGCTATACATGGTGTAGCAGGCTTACTATCATAAAACAGTGTAAAAATTGTAACCGACCATGATGAAAAACATAATTATTAAGTCCCAGGTGTGATTTCTCACAACACAAGCAGAAAGGCAATTAACCGAAGTTTTGGAGCATCAAATCTGGACAATTTTGTTGCATATATCTTCATCACATTCCATTAGATGGTTTGATTTTGACCTAAGAAAACTTAAATTCTGTTGTTTTTTGTTTTTAACTAATGCCAAGTATTTTCAAATGTAGAGTGAGTTAATAATGCAGTTTTCTAATGTAGAATGAGGCAATAGTGAAGAACATTATTATTATTGAACCACATTTTTCTGAAAGTGGAAAATCGACAACCAACAAAATTACATACAGTCGATTAATCTGCTAAAAAAAATTTAATGTCGCTAATTCACTGTAGTTTTTGTACTCCCAGTTCATATAGAACAGGGAGTACTTTAGAATGGGAACGAAGAAATGCTGTGTGTGTGTGTTAGAATGGGAACGAAGAAATGCTGTGTGCGCGCGCGCGCGCGTGTGTGTGTGGTGGTGTGTGTGTGTGTGTGTGTGTGTGTGTGTGTGTGTGTGTGTGTGTGTCCGTGGTCAAAATGTGTTCCACTCGCTCTAGACAAAACTACTGGGCCGATCTTTCTGAAAATTTGTAGGTATGTTCATTATGGGTCACGGATGATGCCCGATGTTTTAGTTTACCGTTATAGCTGTTACTAACGGCTGTAACGGCCTGTAACGGTTTTTCTTCTTTATGGAATATCTCAGAAAGTACTTGGTCGATCTTTGTGGAAATTAGCAGGTATGTTCATTATGGGTAACGGATGATTCCCGATGTTTTAGTTTACCGTTATAGTCGTTACTAACGGCTGTAATGGCCTAGCTGTAACGGTTTTTCTTCTTTATGGAATATTTCAGAAAGTACATGGCCGATCTTTGTGAAAATTAGCTGGTATGTTTATTATGGGTCACAGATGATGCCCGATGTTTTAGTTTACCGTTATAACCGTTACTAACGGCTGTAACGGCCTGTAATTGTTTTTCTTCTTTATGGAATATCTCAGAAAGTACTTGGTCGATCTTTGTGAAAATTATCAGGTATGTTCACTATGGGTTGCGGATGATGCCCGATGTTTTAGTTTACCGTTATAGCTGTTACTAACAGCCATAACGGCCCATAACGGTTTTTCTTTTTTGTGAAATATCTCAGAAAGTACGCGGCCGGTCTTTCTGAAAATTTTTAGGTATGTTCATTATGGGTCACGAATGATGCCTGATGTTTTATTTTACCGTTATAGCCATTACTAACGGCTATAACGACCCCTAACGGTTTTTCTTCTTTACAGAATATCTCAAAGTACTTGGCTGATCTTTCTGAAAATTTGTAGGTATGTTCATTATGGGTCCCGGATGATGCCGGGTGTTTTATTTTACCGTTATAGCCGTTACTAGAGGCATTAACGGCCCATAACGGTTCTTCTTTTTTTTATGGAATATCTTAGAAAGTATGTGGCAGATATTTCTGAAAATTTGTAGGTATGTTCATTATGGGTCACAGATGATGGCCGATGTTTACCAGAATAGCCATTACTAACGGTTACACCAGCCCAAGACGGTTTTTCTTCTTTGTGGAATATCTCACGCGTATTCAGGATAAACTGGGAGTACGTTTATATGCTTTGCATCTTGTTATAGGTATATGGCGAATTTGACACTTAAGGCACTTTTTATAGGTTGTGTTGATAGGTTACAAAATAGTGCAGTGTGTTACATATCAGCAGTGCATTACAGGGTAGAGAGCAGTGCTCCAGTAGAATGCAGCGGAACAAAACGTAGAACGCAGACTCCATGCTGCGAGTGTTTCATCTGTCCACAACTCCATTTCCCGTCCTCTATCCCATTCCCCACCCACATCCACTACTTTCTCCCTAGCCCTCCCCCACATCATCCATCTTAACTTCGTCTCCCCCCCTCCCCCCCCTTTTCCCTTCCCTTCATTTTGATTCCCCGCTCCCTTGACTCTCCTCCCCTGCGCAGTGTCTTTGCCCTACCCCTTTCCCTTCTCACTTTTGTTATGAATCTGATCACAGTAATTTCCCTTTGAACTGCATGGAATCCTGACACTGCTTTGCTCTGCAATATTGTGACATAAAAATAAGACTGTCTGGTACAAACATGATTTGGTCTTGATCTGCCCCGTATGCTGATCACTCGCCATGGGAAATTTGGAGATAAGATAAGATAATGTTGCTTATAGCCCAGCCGACCGCCAAGGGCCACATCAGGGCCGCCACTACGTTAAAATCAACCCACAAGTCAGTCATCCACACAATTCTTTAAAATACATCGAGGAAATTTAGAGAAGATCAGACCAAAATCGTGGATTTGTATAGTGAGCAAGAAGATAGATAGACAGATAGAACTCACTTTTTGTTTCAGATGTGGAGCATGATGCTTCATCAGTCATGTAATGTGCTTTGTATGTTTTATTGTGATGTATGACGATCTATGTGTCTGCTTTTGCACCGGTCGTTTTGAATTCTTTGGATTGCCTCTTTACATGCAAGGTTCAAAGTTCACAGCTCGGAGATTACGTTTCTAGACCCCCAAACAAATAGAACACACGAATCCTATTGTAGAAGTAATTCGAAGCCTGTTGATCTTGAAGCCTTCTACAATTTGTCTCAGCCGTTGAAGAGCTCAAAGTCAAAGTACGTTAGTTCTGTATTATGACATTTTTCCCTTACATTACTTGTTTCAAGCGCCCTGAAATTCAGTGAACCTCTGAACATCCAATGGGTGGACCCTTGAGTTGTGATCATTGAAAGTTTATGAAGACAAACTGGAAGTGTAACTGTTCTGCAGTTTCCTCTTCTATGGTACATGCAGACTGAAGTGCACGTCAAACAATTAGTCGTATGGTAGGTACGTTATGTTGTGTTTCAGTGCGTTCTCTGTTCGTGTTTCAGTGGACTACATTCTAAAGGACCCTGATGAGAAAAAACGGCTACATATTTCGGCAACACTGAAACCCTATCCCCGCAGGTGAGGCAGACAGCAGAGCAAGGTTTGGCTTGCATGATCTAGTCAGTCCGGGGAGCTCTGAAGTGAGGTGGTTCTGCCGAGGATTTCCATTAGGACAGAGCTAACATTAGTAACATCACACACACACACACACACACACACACACACACACACACACACACACACACACACACACACACCACTGACTACCAAATTAACAACAACAAAAATATCAATTATTGTAAGGTCGCAAGCAGCAACAATAACATTTGAAATGTAATGATAATAATGAAAAAATAAAACAACATTTTAATGGTTGCCTTAAAAAGCAACCTTTTAATGAAAGAATTACACTCATTTTTATGTAAACCGTGCATCGGGAAGACTTTGGAAAAAGAAAACATTGTTGAGAGTATGTCGAAACAGTTTAGAGTTAATAAATCGTGCTTCTACCGGAGAAGTATTTTTGAAAGGAAGGAGCTGTCAACATCTAATAAATTGTGTTTTATCCCATTTGTACGTGAGTAGATATTTAGAATGGAGTCTGTCTCAGTGAGTCAACTACTTACTGCATGTACAATGAGTGGGATAGTTGATGTTTCACTGGCTGTCGAGTCCTGGCGATATGGGTTGAAAATAAAAAATGAAAAAATATGGTCACCGCAGGAAACTTACATAATATCACTCAGCCTAAATATAAGAGACAAAAGAAATTAGATTTCAAATGTTCGATGTAAATTGTATCAGTTTAGTTTCAGTCATGTAGATCCTTTAAATGAATCAAGGCATTCAAGAAGGCGAATTGTTTTTATGTCAATTTTAACACAGGATGGTTACATGCAGACTGGAAAAGTGGCATTTACATGTTGAAGACAGTGACAGATTCGCCATATATTGGACATTGATATTGTACATGATTTCTAACTTTATCTGAGAATGAACTTTGATAAACAATTTAGATCTATTAGAAAGAATTCAGATTTAGAATTTCCGTTATTCCTAAAACGTTTCAGTAAATAGACCGAGATGGATTTGACCTGTTCAAAATTTCAAAATGGAAATGCACTAAACTCATTACTTTTATCTTGTCAAAGAGCTCGATGTATACCAAAAAGATTGTGCAAATATGCCAGTCAGTTTTGGTTAACTCTACGTCCGGTTTCTTAAAACTATAAGAAATCTGTCAGTTTGCTCGTGCAAAGCATCTGAGTTTTGATCTTACGATCTCAAAATAACAAAGTCCTAGCAGTCTTGCTTTTCTTGTGTACAACTACAAGTCAGGCACTTTTCTTTATGTATTTAAACCCCACTCCTACCCTCCTAGCAGGCAATGGCCTTTGAATAAACTATTTGAATCCCGAGTCAGAAGTCCCGTCGAGTTCTTTCAAAGACCATTCCCCATTGACAGTATGGACAGAATTTTCATTGTTGGCTACATCTGTTGTGGACTACGACAGGATATTTTGTGAGTCTGCATATTATTCAACAGTCTGATCTGAAATCTGAAATATAACTCAGAAGTACGCAGAATAGCCCAAGGAAGAAATGGCAGGTAGACAAATATGATGAAAGAAAGAAGAAAAATAAAAGAGAATGAAAAATAAAGACAGGATGGAAATAGCCAAAGCGGAATCAAAAGACAGTCCAGTATTTGCGCATGCTTCCAAACCAGATATCTCTTCCAAGAATCGGTGTTGCGGAACAGAATGGAATAGTTGTAACATTATATAATGTTTAGAATTCGTGCATGCTTCCAAAGCGGGCATCGTCTTGTAGAGTTGGTACCACGGTAGTGAATCAAAGAGACTATATTGTGTGAAATGTATAACCATTTAAGTAATACTTAAGTCATTTTTGCAAGAGCTCATCCTTTTTGAAAGCTAAAAATAGCGTGCTGATGTGTTCAGATTTCAGTGAATCATTCATATGTTGAATATTTTACCAAAATGGTTTGTTCAGGATATTATCGCCTCTTCCATGAAAGTTGCTATACTGTGTGTATTTGTGAATTTTTATAATTACACCACCAGTTTTGAGTGTATATATTTGCATCAGACATGGCAGTCATTCTACAAAGTCGACAGTTTATTAAAGTTTAAGGCTGTTAAAATAATCGTATGGAAATTCATTACAAAAATGTGTTCAGGGAAAAAAAAACTACCAAGAAATATTCACCAGAATTTATGATCGGCCTTCTGTGATCTGCGCAAGGTTTAATTCAAAGCTGAAACAGATTTTCTGAGAGAGTACACTGTAATTCAAACCTGAAACAGATTTTTTGATAGAGTACTGGAACATGAAAGCAGAAATTACAAGTTCAGTTCCTGTCAAACGTTGGTTCAGGTTGATGCCGGAGAGTTTAGTGCATATGTAATTTGATGTAGACATTTTAGAAAACAAAACGGAGTCATTATGCCCAGTTTCCCCGCATCTTCTGCACTCTGTCCCCAGAGTTATCCGTGCCCCCGTGCCATGGCATGACTCATACCAGACTACGAAGGAATGGACTGAAAACAACCTGTTCATTACAAACGCCATCATGCTTAAACTGCAGGACCTGTGGTTTGATCAGTAAATAATTTCCTTCACTCTTCTCTCTCTCTCTCTCTCTCTCTCTTCTCTCTCTCTCTCTCTCTCTTTCTCTCTCTCTCTGTTGTCTGTCTGTCTGTCTGTCTGTAGGTCTATCTCTCTCTGTCCGTTCGTCCGTCCGTCCGTCTGTCTGTCTGTCTGCCTGTCTGTCTGTCTGTCTCCCCCCCTCTCTCTCTCTCTCTCTCTCTCTCTCTCTCTCTCTTTCTCTCTCGCAGTTGAGATATTTTTTTGAAACTGTTTTCTGACAATGTTATTCAATCCAGAACAGTTGCAGTTTTACATATCCAATGTTTTAAAAGAAGACACAGATCGCTTATGTTTAACAGTTAGCTTGGATAAGACCAACATTGTGGTCTTTAGAAAGGGTGGATACCCATGTTGTATGAAAAATGGTTTTATGGAAGTATAAAAATTGAAGCAGTTAATTCTAAAAGTATTTAGGAGTGATATTTTCAACACATTTAACTTTCAATCATGCTTGGGAAGAATCTTTAAGGAAGGGTAACAAAGGCATGATTGAAATTCTGACATTTTGAAGAAAGCTGAATTGTATTGGTTGTGGTATATTTTAGAAAATGTTTGATGCACAGATAGAACGTTTACCTACGTATGGTGCTGAAA
Organism: Conus canariensis; assembly: GCA_033310375.1. Classification (NCBI taxonomy): domain Eukaryota; kingdom Metazoa; phylum Mollusca; class Gastropoda; order Neogastropoda; family Conidae; genus Conus; species Conus canariensis. Next base: position 44,097,724 of record CM065715.1, read on the forward strand.
TTAGGGGTTTGGATGAAAATTCACGGATGGAAAAAGTGCATACGTATGCTATGAAGCGTTCTCCGGGTGCCAATGTGTTCATCTGACACTCTTTTGTACGGAGAGATAGGCAGATGCCCTCTTTATACAAGATTTTGCGTGAAATATATTTCAATATTGGTGGAAAATATTGAGGCTTCCACTGTCACGTTTGCGCAGACAAGCTTATGATATGACGCTGTTACAAATGGAAAGAGGCAAACAAAATTGGGCTTATAACGCAGAGAAACTTCTGTAAGAACAGAGCTTTGGAGTGGGAAACCAGCAGCAGGTAATTGCAAAATTTAAAGATAGACTTATTTGTTCTTTTAAACAGAATTGACTTCCAGATATGGAAAGCAAAGAAAAGTGTCGTTGGTTCGTTTGTCTCTTTTGAGAATGTATTTAATTCAGAAGAGATTTTTTATGTTATTACAGACGAATGGGTATAATTTAGTATGCAAGATTAAGATTACGAACATTAGATTTTTATGCAAACAAAAGATGGTTCGAGTATGAAACATCCATAAAATCACAATGCTTCATGTGGATACACAACTGACAACGGAGAGCACTTTTTATTTCAATATACTGCATATAGCGAGGCGCGTGCAAAATGTTCATTTTTCACGTTGGATGATTCTGAAAGGCAAGATGTTTCTTCTTCGATATCATCTGATGACAATTATCTAATCAAATTACTTGCTACAATCATTGCCGAAGCAGAGAAAATCAGAAAGAAACATATGTAATGATACTGTATATATGCCATGTAAACATATGTAATGATACTGTATATATGCCATGTAAAGTATGTAGAAGGGTTCAATAATTCATCATCGCTTGAGTGAGTGGATGGTCAAATCAGTCTATAAAATTACCTTTTCCGTTTATTTGTTCGTTTGTTTTTCTTGTAATGTTAACGGGGTACTCGTGTTTGCAAGGTTATCCGGAGATTTCACATATTTTTTTGTTTGGTTTGATTTGATTGATTATGGGAAATAACTGTGTAAAATTGCTCGTAATAAAAGAAAAAGGAAGGTGCAGGTACTATTATCTGGTTATAATCCTATCACCCACCTTGTCGTAAAGGCAATAAAATATCAGTGTCAAAATGTCAAAGTCTGTCTGTCTGTCTGTCTGCTCTCTCTCTCTCTCTCTCTCTCTCTCTCTCTCACACACACACACACACACACACACACACACACACAGAGACATACACACATATACACGCGCGCCTCCCTCCTACACACGCACTGACCCCCCTCCCCTCCTCCCTTCGACACGGAGATTCAAACAGTTGGTTAAAAAAATAACAGAAAGAAAAAAAAAAGAACAGCAAGGTTTGCAAGGTCCACGTCTGGATATGTTCCAGGTTCAGTCATCTGCGGTTGATCAGGGTGAAGGATATGCAGAAAGCCGACCTGCCTCTGCTCCCAGATCACTTTGAAGCCTTTGTGAAGGCACAGTGTTTGGAAACCCAGCAGCATCTGAAGAAAAGGTGAACGTCATAATGGCTCAGAACGAGCATATGCAAGCAGGCCATGAGGACCGTGCCTGGCCATAATTAAAGGGAACGTATTGATTCGCGCCCCCTCCCTCCACCACACACACGCATATCCGTTCGATACACCCACACCTCGATACTCCCTCCTGTTTGATATTCTCCCTCCTCGATACTCCCCCCCCCCCCCCCCCCCCCCCTGCCTTGTCGTTGCATAATGTTGCCCCTCTTTGATACTTAGCCGGTCCGATATCCCCCTAGCCCCCCCCCCCCCCCTTTATCCCCCCGTCCGAAATTCCCTCTGCTCGTTACACCCATTACGGAGAGAAGCTCTTATTCTGGGGGAAGGAGGTACGAAAGAAAATCCTTCCTGTGTTACAATGAACGACCACTACACCACCCACCCACACACACAGACACACAGACAGACACACAGACACACACACGGACACACACACACACACGCACACACACACACACACACACACACACACACACACACACCTTTAGCATGCAGGAGGAGTATCAAACAGGGTGAGTGTTGCACAGGGGGAGTGTAGAAACAGGGGGAGTATGGAAACAGGGGGAGTATCGAGCAGGGGATCTATCCATGCGGTGGAGTATCGAGCTGACCCCCACTGAAAAGCAAGCTTAAAAATTATACAGAATTTCAACTTCAACATCTACAGCCATTTTATATGAAATACAGTAAACTAAAACAAAGAAAACTAAAACAAAGAAAACTAAGTCAAAATAAAATGGATGGGAAAAAGCGTCTCTGTTAAAAGAAAATAGATTTAATTGTATGATGTGTACCTCTGCAGTTCATGGAGACTGTATTCAGGCCGTAAAAGACAGCAAACTAAAACTATCCTGTTTTTTTTTTTCAACCGTACCTTAATCTCAACAGCAACTCACCAGTACCCATTCTTTACCAAATAATATGAAATACAAAATCAGATTCTGAAAACTCAGTATGTCCCAAACACGACAAGTTCAGTAGCAAAAGCAAATAGTCTTCCATAAAAAGGCAGGCATTAGCTGGGAAGGGGAAAGGGGAACATCACAAAACAGTCTTCTGTTTTGATACTGTAGACTGGTAAAACAATATCAATCTATCGGCATGTGTAGGATACAAGGAAAGTAGGCCTTATTACACGCCATACGAACTTCAGTAAAAGAAACAAAAGCAACAAATATCTGACTGCCATGATGAGCAGCCTCAAAAAAGGAGCGCGGAAGCTGGTCATATATCAGTAACACACAAATTCAGAGGAACAAATGTAAAAAAAAAAAAAAAAGCCCAAAAAAAACAAACCAAAAAGGTTATATGGAGACGCAAAAAAAAAAGAAAAGAACTAAACACAAAACGTGATTTAAGACCTCAAGATAAAAAAACAAATCTCCAGATGCAGAGCTTACCGTTGCAGGCTGCCGAATTGGGTCATAATTTCAGGGTCAGCTTTTATGGCATCTTACTTGCGGGATTTCGGCTTCTATCCAGGATCCAGATGGGCTCAAATGGGAAGGCTGGAACAACAGCCATCAAGTTCATCCGCTACATGGGTGTGTCTCTAAGAGTGTAACTCAAATTTCCTGACTAGCACTGCAGGTGCCTGTATCTCTCGGGTCTGGTTGACGCCGTGATATAGCATGAAACGAAGCATAGAAGACGTTCCTGTCTGATTTCAGGCCAAAATGGAACTCCATAGCACCGTCTTTATCATGCTTATCCTCACTGATAGTAAAAAATGTAAACAATGTGGGTAGGCCAATTACATATCCGGAACTCAAGGAAAAGTTGAACCGAAGACAAATATCAGAGTAATCAATGATTTATGTAAAGTCATAGGCGTAATCTGAAGTCTGCACCAACAACACAGGATATGTGAGTCTTTTTCAGTAGAAGGGCTCACAACGTGTCACACAGAATGACGTACGTCAGTATATTGGGTAGCTTGTCCGTTGTATGTTGATGTCAAGGGTAAGCCCAGTTGTCAGACGCATGTCTAGAAAGCTATTTCCAGCAAAAAAGGGAGATCCTAGTAGGTTCATGGTTCGAATCTGGCATGGAGCGAATTTTCTCTAACCCCGTTGACTTCAGTCACTTGGAGAGAGGATAGGCACGTCCAAGTATTTTCCTCATTAGTCCACTCTAGCACTAACATTAGAATGAAAACACATCTAATTGGGCAGCAAGAAAGTCATTGTCACAGAAGACCGAACAGTAGCACAAAGAGACAGAGAGAGAGAAGAAGAAGAAGAAGAAAAAGAAGGAGAGAGAGAGAGACAGAGAGAGAGAGAGAGAGGGAGTCGGATGATTTATTCATGCACAGGCCATCGCCTATCATGAAGGGGTACACTTTTGAGTAATTGAACATTGCAACATTTCCTTAGTATCTATATATACACACAGTAATAAATGCACATGTATTTCAAGGGACAGAGAGAGAGAGGGAGAGAGAGAGAATGAAAGCATACTAAAGTGAGCAGTGAGAATGCCATTGTCATAAAAGACCGAACATTAACTGAGAGAGGGGGAGTGTGTGTGTGTGTGTGTGTGTGTGTGTGTGTGTGTGTGTGTGTGAGAGAGAGAGGACAGAGAGACAGACAGACAGCCAGCCAGCCAGCCAGCCAGAGACTGAGACAGACGGAGACAGACACAGAGAATTTCACTGAATGAGCGACTGATTGATTGGGATGACCCAAACCGCCCACCTTGTCGGCAGTTGGATCCCAGCCTGTGCCAAGCTGCTGATCGATGAGCAGGAGTGCTGGAAGCACCTGGTTCCGCCCAAGGATACGGACAGCACGGAGCAGGTGGAGAAGTTCTTCTCCTGTGTGGCCGCCCTCATGTCCCTGCAGCTCCGCTCCCTGATCCTCAACTCCATGCAGGACTTCCTCGGCTTCTTCCAGATCTATCAGGTGACCACACGTGTGTAGGGAAAGGAAGAGCTTTGGATGCCAAGGAGAAGTGCAGAGGGGTGTGTATGAATAAGTTAAGAAGATGAAGGGAAGAGCGGGAAAAGGAAATGTGGTGATTATACTGTCGTCCACTTCAGTGCCGTCTTGAACTGGACGAACTTGAGAGTTCGCGACAGTTGAAGGACACAAGATTGCTCAATTTGGCCATATCATCCGCTGCAACAAATTCGCCATGACCATCCTACAGAGCTCTTTCGAGGGAAGTCGGAGCCTCAGTAGACAGAAGGAGAGCTAGATGGCAAAAAAACAACAAAAACAACAACAGCAAAACACACACACACACAAAAGTCAGATACCAGCTTGCTGGTTCTGCTCACCACAGCAACCAGAATACAGAGATCGCAGATTATCTCACCTGCATCATCCCTCCAGTCTCCCCTATGAACTGTTAGGTTCAAAGTGACCAAACTGGTGGTTCACGAATTTAGACAATCGACTTACTCAATGTCAGCGATCTGACTGCAAGCTGTCATTGTTTCGGTGTTTTGGGCCTTAATTCAGGATCAGTGAATTGCATGTAACCCGACGTTCCAAGCTTTGTGCAGAAGAAAAGACAATTTTACATGCTCAGTTGATATTTGTCCAAAGAGTTATTGGCTATAGGCTATATTATACACACATACCATTTTGAAAGCCTGTTCCAAATAATCGGTCTCGACAGAGCATCAGCGAGCAGTAGTTTGCTTGGAATGAGGACGTGTTCTTTTCCTTGATAAAAGTCACCCGAGATCAGCAAAAGGCCGATAGATCATTATAGCACATTGATCTCTGAAAACAAGATATTGGATCGTCGAGTTCAGTTAAGTCGCAAGCTCGTAATCATTGTAAGTCTGCAGTGTAATTACTCGAAGTAATAGTTTGTTCAATGAAGAACGGTCATAAGTTAGCCTAGCTTATAAGACATAGACGATGATTGTGATACAGAATACCACACAGTTGCTCTGCTGTGCGGCAGTGGCATCTGTTTATTTGGCACTGCTCTAGAAAGCAGTGTAGGTTATCCGACACCAAGTTCCATCTGTATGAAAAAAGGCAACAGTTGGAAAAATTTCTGTAAGTCCGGGCTGTTTTGACTGTTCTTGGTGAATCTGTTTTTCTTTTTTGCTCTCATTTTCATCAAGCTTAACCCGTAGAGTGCCTTTAAGCCGTCAGCTGACGCCGCATTAAAAAGTGCTTTCCCAGTGCCTATGGGCCGTCCACTGACGTCATGCATTTTTCTTGAATTTTCATTCGTTACTATTTCTATCAACGACTTAAGTAGAGTGTGCGTAGTAAGCCTTATATGTCTGTAGTATTAAAATGATATGTAAATGACCACACGTGAGGGGAAAGCCCATTTATTCTCATCACTGACTGGATGACCAGCCAGCACTTCGTCTCGCTTGCAAAGATGGCGGCACAACCTTCGACAAGCGCAGCGACCAAATCAACGTATTTACACAGCTGAGCAGGCTCTGCTAATGATTTTTGACAAAGACAATAATCTTTTATTCAACGACTCACTCGAGCATGAAGGTGAGATGATGATAGTGATGGAATTGCCGACCGTATTCGTCAGTTATTGTGTTGGGCTGTGTGACCTCAGTGTGTGTTCAGCTGACTGGTTTGCCAGCGTCGAACGAGCTCGCCTAGTGTGTACTCTGCACTGCTTGCCAGTGGTCAGTGACGTGATAGTCAGCGCAAGAGGGGAGCGCGGCCTGCTCGCGGCGTGGCACGGGGCAGAGGGAAAGGTAGGGGAAGAGGAGCAGTGAAAGAGAGGGTTGAAGTCCAGCAAGGGGGCGTGGTGGGGAGAGGGGGGCGTGGTCGTGGACTGACCTGTCTGCATAGAGTGTGAGCGTCTTGATAGACTTCTAATCTGTTTTACTTTCATTTACAGGTGTAGTGTGACAATACAAACTTTATTTTCAACTTTTTTGCTTTGTGTTCTTGTTTGGATGTGAAGATGTAGTGGTAAATACATATGCTTTTGATCGTGCAAAAAAATCTATCCAAATCTAATTGCCTAAATACTTTTTTATTATCAAAATTAAAACAAAAGAAGCCCAGATTCAAAATCTTCATTCAATTTCCTTCAAAAATCATATATATTTTATTGTTATATCTTTTGTAGTTTCTGAGCTAGAATTTTTTGTTAATTATTACCCCTAAGTGAAGTAAAAAAAAATGTCCCTGAAAGACCTGAAACAAACAAACAAAAAGTACCCAGAGAGAATGAGTGAGGGTGACAGAGAGAGAAGGGACCCACCAGAAACGATAGTTTGATTTAATGATGGATTGAACAGGACATCAACCATTGGCCACAACCGTCGCTATTGAGAATATTCTGTAGGTTGAATGGGAATAGTTCCAGGGAACCTTTTTCTCCCCGTTTCAGCCTTGCGATTTTGATGGTATTATTCCAAGCAGCTCCTCATGGCTTTCTTGTTTGCAGTCAAATGCAGCCGACAACTGTAGCAGTCTCATTTCTAACAATTTAGAGGGCGATAATTTTGTAGATGACATGAGGCAGCCTAGCAGAGAAGACCCTGCAATGCCGCGGAGTTATGTCCGCCATGTTTAGCAATTTCTGTTTTGACTCAGACACTTAGGACGCTATGTGATAAGCCTCATAATGACAAGACGAATTGCAGAGTTACGGAGAGACACCGAGTGAATGTTCCCATTAGAAATAGAGACCGACAACCACTTTCCTCTAACAACTGTGCCCATGGATATGTTGACGCTGAAACCTGTCTATACAAACACTTCAAAGCAAGAATACAATGAGATCATCATGAGAATATGGCATGAAGGGCAACCGAATCGAAGATTATTTATTTATGTTTGTGATGATCACTCAGGATGAAGATGATGGCGATGCAGCAGATTTGAAGACTAGGTAAAAGGAATACAAACCACGTTTGTTGTAGTAATATATACTCTACCAACGAAGCCCGAAAGATAGAGAGACAACTGGGGTTATTATCAGGAAATTCAATCATTATTTTCTGAAACATATCAGGAAATTGGGGCAGACTCTAGGTTGTGTTGTACCTGCCTGTCCACGAGAATCTATGGCATATTCAATTCTGAATGTTAGAGGAAAGAACTCCACCCAGCGGTGTTGGTGGTGATGGGCTTCGAACCTGTAGTCTTTACATCTGTGATGTTAACCACAGTACCACCAGGCAGCTAGAGGGTGTTCACAGAATCCATTATAACCTGGTGATATTTAGAGGAAAGAACGCAGACAGGAAGGGGTGGTCGTGACTTTGTGCTATCTTTTATGTAAGGAGGATCATAAAGAGAGTTTTGGCAATGTTGGCACATGGAATGACAGTATTCCCTGATTATGGTTGCACAAATCCATTATTCCATATCCTGTTATAGTACATAATAAATACAGCATCAAACAATCACCAACATTATCAAGGGGCTACAAAGGATCATTGATTTAAATACTCACAGAGTCCAGCTGAACATTAAACATTAAAATCTCCGAGATGCTTATACTGTCACTTTGTTATGTACATGTTCCTCTGACTCTGCTTTGAACAATATTCTTGGGGTCTGGATGGTGCGTATCAGAGTGTGTTAGTGGTATAATGTGTAATGTGACAGTGAGTGACATGTGATGGCACTCCGGGGAGTGTGAGGCGGCCGTAAAATGCTAAACGCAGGGAAAGTGGAGGTACATGGAAGGGAATGTGAGGCGACCGTGAAGTGCAGTGGGAAACGCTGAGAATATGAGGTGTCTGTGACGTGTAAGGATGACTGCAGGGAGTGTGGGGTGACTGCAGGGAGTGTGAAATGACTGTAGGGGGTGTGAGGTGACTGTGGCGAGTGATGGTGACTGCAGACTGTGGGGTGACTGCAGGGAGTGTGGGATGACTCTAGGGAATGCGAGGCGACTGTTGGGAGTGTGAGGTGACTGTAGGGAGTGTGAGGTGACTGTGATGTGTGATCATGACTGCAGAGAGTGCGGGGTGACTGTAGGGAATGCGAGGCGACTATAGGGAGTGTGAGGTGACTGTAGGGAGTGTGAGGTAGGGAGTGTGAGGTGACTGTAGGGAGTGTGATGTGACTGTGCTGTGTGATCAAAACTGCAGAGAGTGCGGGGTGACTGTAGGGAATGCGAGGCAACTCTATAGGGAGTGCGAGGTGACTGTAGGGAGTGTGAGGTGACTGTAGGGAGTGCGAGGCGACTCTATAGGGAGTGCGAGGTGACTGTAGGGAGTGTGAGGTGACTGTGATGTGTGATCATGACTGCAGAGAGTGTGAGGTGACTGTAGGGAATGCGAGGCGACTATAGAGAGTGTGAGGTGACTGTAGGGAGAGTGAGGTGACTGTAGAGAGTGTGAGGCGACTATAGGGAGTGTGAGGTGACTGTAGGGAGTGTGAGGTAACTGTAGAGAGTGTGAGGTGACTGTATGGAGTGTGAGGTGACTGTAGAGAGTGTCAGGTGACTGCAGAGAGTGTGAGGTGACTGTAGAGAGTGTGAGGTGACTGTAGGGGGTGTGAGTTGACTGTAGGGAGTGTGAGGTGACTGTGATGAGTGATCATGACTGCAGAGAGTGTGAGGTGACTGTAGGGAATGCGAGGCGACTATAGGGAGTGTGAGGTGACTGTAGGGAGTGTGAGGTGACTGTAGGAGTGTGAGGTGACTGTGATGTGTGATAAGACTGCAGAGAGTATGGGGTGACTGCAGAGAGTGAAGTGACCGTAGAGAGTGTGAGGTGACTGTAGAGATTGTGAGGTGACTGTGATGTGAGATTACGACTGTAGGGAGTGTGAGGCGACTGTAGGCAGTGTGAGGCGACTGTAGGGAGTGTGAGGTGACTGTAGGCAGTGTGAGGCGACTGTAGGGAATGTGAGGCGACTACAGGGAGTGTGAGGTGACTGTAGAGAGTGTGAGGTGACTGTAGAGAGTGTGAGGTGACTGTAGGGAGTGTGAGGTGACTGTAGAGAATGTGAGGTGACTGTGATGTGTGATGATGACTGCACAGAGTGTGGGGTGACTGCAGAGAGTGTGAGGTGATTTGAGGAGTGTGTGGTGACTGTGATGTGTGATCACAACTGCAGAAAGTGTGGGGTGACTGCAGAGAGTGTGGGGTGACTGCAGAAAGTGTGAGGTGACTGCAGAGAGTGTGGGGTGACTGCAGAGAGTGTGAGGTGACTGTACAGAGTGCGAGGTGACTGTAGGGAGTGTGAGGTGACTGTGATGTGTGATCACAACTGCAGAGAGTGCGGGGTGACTGCAGAGAGTGTGGGGTGACTGCAGAGAGTGTGAGGTGACTGTACAGAGTGTGAGGTGACTGTAGGGAGTGTGAGGTGACTGTGATGTGTGATCATGACTGCACAGAGTGTGGGGTGACTGCAGAGAGTGTGAGGTGATTTGAGGAGTGTGAGGTGACTGTGATGTGTGATCACATCTGCAGAGAGTGTGGGGTGACTGCAGAGAGTGTGGGGTGACTGCAGAGAGTGTGAGGTTATTTGAGGAGTGTGAAGTGACTGAGATGTGTGATCACAACTGCGGAGAGTTTGGGGTGACTGTGATGTGTGATCATGACTGCAGAGAGTGTGGGGTGACTGCAGAGAGTGTGAGGTGATTTTAGGAGTGTGAGGTGACTGAGATGTGTGATCATGACTGCAGAGAGTGTGGGGTGACTGCAGAGAGTGTTGGGCAACTGCAGAGAGTGTGAGGTGATTTGAGGAGTGTGAGGCGACTGTGATGTGTGATCATGACTGCAGAGAGTGTGAGGTGACTGCAGAGAGTGTGAGGTGACTGTGATGTGTGATCATGACTGCAGAGAGTGTGAGGTGACTGCAGAGAGTGTGAGGTGACTGTAGAGAATGTGAGGTGAATGTAGGGAGTGTTAAATGACTGTAGGGAGTGTGAGGTGACTGTAGAGAGTTTGAAGTGACTGTATGGAGTATGAGACGACTGTAGGAAGTGCGAGGTGACTGCAGGAGTGTGGGGCGAATGTAGGGAGTGTTAGGTGACTGTGGGGAGTGTTGGGTGACTGCAGAGAATGTTAGATGACTGTAGGGAGTGTGAGGGACTGTGGAGAGTGTGACGTGACTGAAAGAGTGTGGGGTAAATGTAGGGAGTGTGAGGTGACTGTAGGGAGTGTGAGGCGACTGTAGGTAGCGTGAGGTGACTGTAGAGAGTGTGAGGCGACTGTTGAGAGTGTGAGGTGACTGTAGAGAGTGCAGGGTGACTGTAGGGAGTGAGATGGCTGTTAGGAGTGTGAGGTGACTGTGGCATATGATGGTGTCTGCAGGAAGTTTGAGGTGACTGCAGGAAGTGTGAAATGACCCTAGGGAGTATGAGATGACTGTTCGGAGTGTGAGGTGTCTGGTCTGAAGGGTATGTGAGGTGAAGTATGATGGTGACGATAGGGAGTTTGCGGTGACTATGACGTTTAAAGGTGACTATAATGTATGATGATGACTGCAAGGACTGTGTGGTAACTGTGATGTGAGACGACTTTAGGGAGTGTAGGGTCACTGTGACGTGTAACAGTGACTGCACGGAGTGGAAGGTAACTGTTGATATAGAGAGTGTGAAGTCACTGTGACATCTGATTATGACTGCAGAGGGTGTAATATCATGTGTGATAATGACTTCAGGGAGCTTGACATGTGATGGTGACAGCAGGGAATGAAGAGTAAGTGTGACGAGTGATGATGACTGCGTGGAGTGTGGAGTGATTGTGACGTACTAATGGTGATAGCAGGAAGTCTGGGGTGACTGTCATGTGAGATGCTGACTGCAGGGAGGGTGAAGTGACTGTGACGTGTAATGGTTTACGGCAGGGAGCAGCTGTGGAGTAGGAGGTAACTGCTGCTTTTGATGGTGACTGCAGGGTGTTCCAGGTGACTGTGAGTGTGATGATGACTACAGGGACTGTGGTTGACACGTGATAGTGACTACGGAGAGTGCGAGGCGACTGTGATGTGTTATAGTGACTGCACTGCAGTGAGTGTGAAGTGAATGTGGGATGTGACGGTCACTGAAGGGAGCATGAAGTGACTGCAAAGTGTTAGTGAGTGTAGAGAGTGTGAGGTCACTGTGTGATGTGTTGTGTAATGGTGACAGCAGGAAAAGTATGACGTGGCTGTGAGGTTACTGTGACGTGCGATAATGACAGCAGGGAGTGTGAGGTTACTTTGTTGTGTAATGGAGACTGCAGGAAATTGGGTTGGTGTAACTGTGACGTGTGGTGGTGACTGCAGAAAGTGTGAGGTGACTGTGACGTGCTGTGGTGCTTACAGCGAGTGAAAGTATGAGATGACGTGTAATGGTGACTGCAGGGAGGGTCGGATGACTGTGACGTGTTGATCGTGACTGCATGGTGTGAGGTAACTGTAACATAATGATGCTGACTGCTAGGAGTGTGAGGTGATGGTGACGTGTTAATGAAGATTGTTGACAGTCTTAGGTTACTGTAACGAATGTGATGGCCACAGAGAGTGTAAGCTAACCGCAGAGAGTGTGAGGTGGCTATGACTTGCGATGGGGAAAGCAGGGAGTGTGAGATGACTACTGGGAGTATAAGGTGGATTTGATGTGAGGTTGTGACTGCCGGAAGTATAAAGTGACTGTGACGTGTGATGATGACATCAGATGTGATAGGTGGCCATGACCTACGATGGTTGCTGCTGGGAATGTGAAGTGAATGTGACATGGTTGCCACTGCAAGGGGAGTGAAGTGAATAGGGCCATGTGAGGAGACCATTGCGTGTGACTGTGACTGCCAGGGTTGAGCGTTGATTGTGATGTATTATGTTGACTGCTGAAAGTGTGACGTGGCTGGGACGCGCGTCATAGTGACTGCAGTGCATGTGAGGTGACTTTGAAGTGCAAATGATGACTGCAGGAGTGTGAGGTGACGTGTGATGGTGACTGCATGGAGTATGAGATGATGGCTGTGATATGTGATGGTCATTGCAGGGAGTGTGAGCAGATTGTGACGTGCGAGGGTGACTTCACTGAGTGTGAGATCACCGACTTGTAATGGTGACTGCGCGAAAGTGATCTGACTGAATTGTGATGGTGATTGCAGAGTGTGTGAGGTGACGGTGATATGTGCTAGCGAGTGCAGGGAGAGTGAGGTAACTGTGGTGTATACCGATGATTGCAGGGAATGTGTTCTTCTTCTCAAACACTCTAGATAGGAATGCCAGCTCCCCTGACGAATGCTGATGTGCGCTGTAGGTCCCCAAGGGCACCGTAGAGCTTCCTCTCCACTGATGTTTGCTCCGTCCATATCTGTTGTCTCAGAGCTTCATGCAATGGGCAATCCTGCAGTAGATGTGCTGTTGTCATACTGCCGGTCTGGCATGGGCACTGGTCTGACTGACCAATCCTGAACTTGGTAAAGAGGTGATAGTTCAGGCGGTTGTGGCCTGTCGGCAGCCTGAAGATGGCCACCTGCTCTGATCTTGTTAGTAGGTGGTACGGGTCATGTCTATTGAAACGTGGATGCTCCTGCAACCACTTGCTCTGCTGTCTGGCTTTGATGATTGCCTTGCTTCCTTGAGGGTTGTGGACCTGTCTTCCTGTTTCTTTGTTGCTCCCTCTTTAGCCAGAGTGTCTGCAACCTCGTTGCCAAGTACGTTGCAGTGGGAAGGGGTCCACTGTAGATCGACTGTGCCGGCTCTGCAAAGGGAGATAAGGGCAGTAGACAGGTCGTTCAGTTCTTTGTCTCTGGCAGTCTGTAGGGCCTGCAAGACAGACAGAGCGTCTGAAAGAAAGACGACGTTGCTGGATGTGTGAGGGCTGTGCTCGATATGGGCTGCTCCTGTTTGTATGGCAACAGCCTCGGCCTTGAAGTTGGTGGAGTAAAGGCCGGTTGCGAGTGAGATCCTTTCTTCTCTCCCTCCTGGATACTTGATGTCAAAGTGCGATTTGACTGTAGCAGGGAATGTGAGGTGACTGTATCGTGGTGATGATGACCTCAGGTGGTGTGATTTGACCGTAGCGTGTGACGATGACTGTAGAAAGTGCGATTTGACTGTAGCTTATGATGGTGACGGTTGGGAGTTTAAGTGATTGTGACTTGTTGATAATACTAACAGGATGGCAATGACTTCAAGACGGAATATGACGAGCTGCAGTACACCACCGTCTCGCCTTTGCTGATCAAACTAAAAATTGAGGAGCCCAGAATCGGTTTTGATCCCCCCTTCTCTGAAGTCAGGGATATGATCATCCGCTGCTTCACTGACATCATCAACGGCGGGGATGGGCTCACCAGGGTAGGTGGAAGGCTGTGCTGTAAATGAGGAATGTTCATTCCGTCATTGGTACTATAGTTGACCTGTGTCCTATTCACGACAGTTATGAGCTCTGGCCATTATTGCTATGTGTATTGTTCATCCATGTTGTGTGCCCTGGTTCATCAGTATCATGAATCCTGTTCACCATTGTTTTCTATCACAGTAAGTAGTAAATGCGTTGGGGGGGGGGGGGGGGGGGGGGGAGGGGGAAGGGGGGGGGGGGTGCATGTGGTAAATAGCTGAAAAATCAGTTTGTCCACCAGGCCACGAAATTATTCCCATAGTACTTGGTCCTGCAGTAATTTGAAATTCTTTCCTTGTCTCATTATCTGTTTATGGATTTATTCACTTATGTGCTTTTTTTTTTTTACAAAGAAATTATATAATAAGTTATTTTTCAATCAAACCAAACACACGAAATTTGACTATACACACCTGAACAAACAAACAAACATTCCAAATACTTGTAGGCAGACGCAGTCAACAAAATCATAGGCACTGTACCATTTTTAATAGAAAGAAAAGAGACAAGTGTAAGTATTGCAAATTAACGGAACAAAAAAGTAATAGTCCAGATGTCTGTAAACAACTAATGAATCAGTAAATACCACGGCGACAAAATGCCGACATGTATTGAAGCAATTTTCAACTAGTATTATAAAAAGCTCAATATGTTATGATGAATCGGCGCTGTCGGTACGAACCAGAGCAATGTCATATTTTAATCCTTATTTGTGCTCTGATCATCACTGATGTGAGCCCTTTTCATTATTATCATGGAAAATCCTGTCTAGTGATTTCAGAAAGCATTTTCCCGTCACCAGTGCATGCCATGTTTACATCACTTACACGGGCTCCTACCGTTACTGACTTACACCCACTCACAGTAAATACATATAAGCCTTGTCTATGAATCTCAGACCAGAACATCTTATAGGAGCTTCTTTCAGTGCTGTGTACCAATTTCAGAAGTGTTCAGTACTTGTGAGTTCTGTCCATCCTTGACCTGTGACCGTTTTATTGTACTCCCAGTTGTTATAGAACAGGGAGTACTTTAGAATGGGAAGAAGAAGAAATGCTGTCTGTGTGTCTGTCCGTCCGTCCGTGGTCAAAATGTGTTCCACTCGCTCCAGACAAAACTACTGGGCCGATCTTTCTGAAAATTTGTAGGTATGTTCATTATGGGTCACGGATGATGCCCGATGTTTTAGTTTACCGTTATAGCCATTACTAACGGCTGTAACGGCCTGTAACGCTTTTTCTTCTTTATGGAATATCTCCGAAAGTACTAGGCCGATCTTAGTGAAAATTAGCAGGTATGTTCATTATGGGTCACGGATGATGCCCGCTGTTTTAGTTTACCCCGTTATAGCCGTTACTAACGGCTGTAACGGCCTGTAATTGTTTTTCTTCTTTATGGAATATCTCAGAAAGTGCTTGGCCGAGCAGGTATGTTCATTATGAGTCACGAATAATGCCCGATGTTTTAGTTTACCGTTATAGCCGTTACTAATGGCTGTAACAGCCCGTAATGGTTTTTCTTCTTTATGGAATATCTCCGAAAGTACTTGGCCGATCTTAGTGAAAAGTAGCAGGTATGTTCATTATGGGTCATGGATGATGCCCGATGCTTTAGTTTACCCCGTTATAGCTGTTACTAACGGCTGTAATTGCCTGTAACGGTTTTCCTTCTTTATGGAATATCTCCGAAAGTACTTGGCCGATCTTTCTGAAAATTTGTAGGTATGTTCATTATGGGTCATGAATAATGCCCGATGTTTTAGTTTACCGTTATATCCGTTACTAACGGCTGTAACGGTCTGTAACGGTTTTTCTTCTTTATGGAATATCTCCGAAAGTACTAGGCCGATCTTAATGAAAATTAGCAGGTGTGTTCATTATGGGTCACGGATGATGCTCGATGTTTTAGTTTACCCCGTTATAGCCGTTACTAATGGCTGTAACGGCCTGTAACGGTTTTTCTTCTTTATGGAATATCTCCGAAAGTACTTGGCCGATCTTTCTGAAAATTTGTAGTATGTTCATTATGGGTCACGAATAATGCCCGATGTTTTAGTTTACCGTTATAACCGTTACTAACGGCTGTAACGGGCTGTAACGGTTTTTCTTCTTTATGGAATATCTCCAAAAGTACTTGGCCGATCTTTGTGAAAATTAGCAGGTATGTTCATTATGGGTCACGGATGATGCCCACTGTTTTAGTTTACCCCGTTATAGCCGTTACTAACGGCTGTAACGGCCTGAAACGGTTTTCCTTCTTGATGAAATATCTCCGAAAGTACTTGGCCGATCTTTCTGAAAATTTGTAGGTATGTTCATTATAGGTCACGAATAATGCCCGATGTTTTAGTTTACCGTTATATCCGTTACTAACGGCTGTAACAGCCTGTAACGGTTTTTCTTCTTCATGGAATAGCTCAGAAAGTACATGGTCGATCTTTGTGAAAATTAGCATGTATGTTCATTATGGGTTACGAATAATGCCCGATGTTTTAGTTTACCGTTATAGCCGTTACTAACATCCTGTAACGGATTTTCTTCTTTATGGAATATCTCAGAAAGTATCTCAGAAAGTACTTGGCGGATCTTTGTGAAAATTAGCAGGTATGTTCATTATCGGTCACGGATGATGCCCGATGTTTTAGTTTGCCGTTATATCCATTACTAATGGCTATAACTGCTCATAACGGTTTTTCTTCTTTATGGAATATCTCAGAAAGCACTTTGTCGATCTTTCTCAAAATTTGTACTTGGCTGATCTTTCTGAAAATTTGTGGGTATGTTTATTATGGTTCACGAATAATGCCCGATATTTTAGTTTACTGTTATAGCTGTTACTAATGGCTGTAACGGCCTGTAACGTTTTTTTTTTTATTGGAATATCTCCGAAAGTACTTGGTCAATCTTTGTGAAAATTTGCATGTATGTTCATTATGGTTCACAAATAATGCCCGATGTTTTAGTTTACCGTTATAGCCGTTACTAACGGCCTGTAACGGTTTTTCTTCTTCATGGAATATCTCCGAAAGTACTTGGCCGATCCATGTGAAAATTAGCAGGTACGTTTATTATGGCTCACGGATGATGCCCGATGTTTTACTTTACCGTTATAGCCGTTACTAACGGCTGTAACGGCCTGTAACATTTTTTTCTTCTTTATGGAATATCTCCGATAGTACTTGGCGGATCTTTGTGAAAATTAGCAGATATGTTCATTGTGGGTTACGGATGATGCCCGATGTTTTGGTTTACCGTTATAGCCGTTATTAACGGCTATAACGGCCCATAACGGTTTTTCTTCTTTATGGAATATCTCATAAAGCACTTTTTCGATTGTTCTGAACATTTGTAGGTATGTTCATTATGGGCGACGGATGATGCCCGGCGTTTTATGATGCCCGTTACTAACGGCTATAACGGCCCATAACGGTTTTTCTTTTTTTATGGAATGTCTCAGAAAGTAGTCGGCCGATCTTTCCGAAAATTTATAGGTATGTTCATTATGGGTCACGGATGATGCCCGAAGCTTTAGTTTATCGTTATAGCCGTTACTAATGGCTATAACGGCCCCTAACGGTTTTTCTTCTTCATGGAATATCTCGGAAAGTATGTGGCCGATATTTCTGAAAATTTGTAGGTATGTTCATTAGGGGTCACGGATGATGCCCGATGTTTAAGTTTACCGTTACAGCCGCTACTAACGGCCCATAATGGTTTTCTTCTTGATGGAAAATCTCAGAAAGTTCTTGGCCGATCTTTCTGTAAATTTGTAAGTATGTTCATGATGATGGCCGATGTTTACCAGAATAGCCATTACTAACGGTTACACCAGCCCAAGATGGTTTTACCTCTTTATGGAATATCTCACGCGTATTCAGGATAAACTGGAAGTATGTTTATATAATATGCTTTGCATCTTATTCTGTTTAGGCCTTACCCTAACATTGAGTGTACTCAGTGACGCTCCATCATCCAGTGTCTAATAAACATCAGTTCCACAGTTGATGTGTTCGATGCATATTACTGATAAGTGTTCTGCATCTTTCACTGATTGGTGTCCAGATCAAACTTTAAATCGGCTTTGAGACTGATGTATGATTTGTTTTTGTCAAATGCCGTGAATACCATCGACTAATTAGAGACTGTTTTTGTACATAGTGTCCTGAGAAAAAAAAAGAGCAACTTAGGAAGTTAAAATTCTCCCTTTCAAGCACTAAATGACAACATTTGTCTTCTTTGGATCAAATTCTGAACTCATAACAAATGAAAAGAAACTGAACCAGAGAGTGGCTCAGCCTTTCTGTCTTTTTCTTTGTACATTGATATGTATTAGACTAAACTTAAACTGTAAACTAAACTTCTCTGCAATCGATTGATGCATTTCACGGTATTTTTATGCAGGTAGCTCCGTTATAGAATGGACACGTTCTCTGTCTTTCACTTATAAGTGTTCAATTCACCAGTATGCTGGATCTAGCCCAATTACAACATGAATACCCAATTCATCGTTTAATTGTCCCCTCCATGCACGACAGTATACAGACCTGTGATCCAAGTCAGTAATGAAATGTGTCCAGTCAAATGACAGCTGTCCTAACCATTAGTATACGCCCTGTCCATCTATGACTTGTGCCCAGTTCGTGAGTGATCAGAGTCCGGGCTGTCACTGATAATCAGTCAATCCAGTGATAAACTATGCCCAGTCCATCACTGATGTTCGTCTCATCCATCAGTGGTCATGAGTGATCTGTGCCCAGTCCATAAGTGATCGTTGGCCAGCCTCAAAATGATCCGAGTCCGGTCCTTCGATGATCTACATCCAGTCCAGCAACGACCTGTGCCCAGTCCAACCATCTGAGTAGTTTAGTGATCATCTGTGCCTGGTCCGTCAGTGACTGTAACCAATCTATCAGTAGTGTGTGTTCAGTCGATCCGTGACTTGTGCCCAGTCCATCAGTGGCCAGTGCCCAGTCCAACAGAGATCTGCTCGCAGCTCATCAGTGTTATGTGCCCAGTCCAATAATCCGTACTCAGTCCATCAAGCATTTATGCTTTCTCCATCAGTAATCTATACCTGACCAAATAATGATCTGTGCCCAGTTAATCAGCGAAGTGTGCATAGTCTATCAAAAGTGCCCACTCCATCCATAATATGTACCCAGTCTATCAATCATCTTTGCCCAGTCACTAAGTAATCTGTGCGCAGTCCACCAACGATCAGTGCCCAATCCATCAGTAATAAGTGCTCACTTCGTCAAAGATCCGTTCCCAGTCCATCAATAAATCTTTACCCACTGTATGCGTGGCCTGCGCCCAATCCACCAATGTGTTCTGTGCCCAGTCCGTCAGCATTGGGTGCCCATTCCGTCCATGATCTATATGAATCATGTTTGCCCGGATTCATCACTAAATTGTGCCCTGTCCATCAACGGGACGTGTCAATCAGTTCCGTGTGACGGTGTGCCGTGTTGACCAGGTGGAGTGTGAGCTGTTTCCGGACCTGCGTGATCAGCGCTTGTTGCTGCGCTCGGTGAAGGTGGAGGAGACACTGGTCACTGACTTCGTGGACAAGGCCATGAAGGTCATGAAGGAAAACACCCACGGGCCTTCCAAGTATGTACACCTTCACCCTTGGTTCAAGCTGAAGGACAGACAGACTGATAAATTCTGACAGAAGAACGTGGGGGGTGGGGGGGGTGGCAGGGGGGGGGGGGGCGCAGAGAGACCCACGAATACACTCTGGCAGATGGACAGACATTGAAAGAGTGAAAGAGAGAGACGCACAGACAGACAGAGAAACTGACAGATGGTTACACAGAGAGACGCACCGATACACGCTGGCAGACGGACAGACATTGAAAGAGTAAAAGAGAGACTGAAAGAGATGGGAGGATAAGCAAAGAGAGGGATCTTTATTCGTGAAGACCACGGACCTTTAGAAGGGAAATACGCACAGAGCAATATTACATTTTTTTTTTCCGTTTGGATACTTTAATTGATCCTACAAAATATAACTGTACCAAGCAAATCTAAACATGCTTTTGAAAAACACACAGAGGAATATGAATGATTACCCATCTATTTCAATGTTTACAAAGATAGTACCATAAAAAAGAAAGTTTTGAATTCGACATAAACATATTTCTCAAGCGTAGGATTTTGTTATTACTCTTTACAATAACCGCATTCTTACTGGGATTCAGATGACGATGTCTGAAAATGGCAGAGGACAGGATACAAAAAGGATAGAACCGACAACAGAACCCTGAGAAGTGACATCTCAAAGCTAGAGGAGATGAGGTAACAGGTTCACTGTGTGTGGGGTCAGAAAATCCAGGAACTGAACACAGACTGGCAGTGCAGAATCTTTGATATCCCTAAACAATTCTGAAAAGAAGCAGAGTAATACTGTCTCTCTGTCTCTGTCTCTCTTGCTGTTGTGTGTGTGTGTGTGTGTGTGTGCGTGTGTGTGTGTGTGTGTGTGTGTGTGTGTGTGTGTGTGCGTGTGTGTGTGTGTGTATCTGTGTGTGTGCGTGCGTGCATGCGTGCGTGCGTGTGTGTGTGTGTGTGTGTGTGTGTGTGTGTGTGTGTGTGTGCAGGTATCTGAACGAGTACAAAAATTACGCTGATCTTGTGAACAAGCAAGCCAATTCAGCCGTGACTACCTTTTTGAACACCAAGTTCACCACCCATCATCTCGTCCACTCTGGGGTCAGTGTGTAGTGAGACTCACCCTTTCGTCTGACATTCTTCCCTTGTCTTTCATCAGGCTCGCCTGCCATCAGATCACTTCAGTCTTGTCTTGAGTAGGCCTTGGGCCTGTTTCTCATTACTTCTTTATATATGTCGTCTTTACTCTTTCTGCAACTTCCACTGGAAAGTGGGCCTATTTCTCATTTCTTTTCTTTGTATCTTCCTGACCCTCTTCGTGGCTACCTTTGGACAGTTGTCAGCTCTCCCCCCCTCCCCCGCCCCCTCCCTCTCGACCGATGCCATGTCTTTCACGCATGCGGTTCTTGTAGGTACAGCGAAGAACATTTGTTTTCTGTTTTCTTTTGATGAAGGTATGCTTTAAACAGAAGCTGTTCCCAAATGCTTTTTATAGACAGGGATTCCGAAAAAGGGAAACGCTCTGGATGGCGAGTTAATAACAAACATACAGGAATATCTGCGAAAGTGTGTCTGTCCACTCCTCTCTTTCTTTCTCCCCCTCTTTCTCTGTCTCTCTCTCTCAGTCTGTCTGTTTATCTATCTGTTTATTTATCTTTCTTTCTTTCTTCGTGTCTTTTCTTCTTTCGTTTAATCTATGTAAATGTCCATAAACAAGCATTTGAGTAGAATGGATGGTCTTTCTCTCTGGCTGTCTGCTTGTCTGTCTGTCTGTCTATACATCTATCTATCTTTCTATTTACATATCCGTCTCCCTATCCATCTATCTATCTATCTACCTATTAATCATTCTATCAATCTGTCCACCTGTATATCAATCTATCTATCTGTCTGATTCTGTCTGTCTGTCTGTCTATCTATCTATCTGTCTCTCTATCGACATGTTTGTCTGTCTGTTTATTTATCTTCCTTACTTTTTTCATGTCTTTCCTTCATTTTTTTTCTATTTACATTTCCAGAAATTAACATTTGAGTAGAATGGACAGTCTTGTTTCCTTCCCCACCTCTGTGCTTCAAAGAGTGTGACATCGCAGTTGTGCGCTTCAAAGAGTCTTAGATCAGAGTTGCCATGTTCATGCCTCAAAATGCAGACATGCTTGAAAATGAGCAAATGACTATAGCTTCGATTAACGATTATTATCACAAATTTCTCTCTGGTTGTTTGTTAACCATAACAGTGGTAACATGAACAACAACAACAACAACAAAGCTTCTTTCTGATTGACTGACTGATTTAACTCTCTTGTTATAGTTGATAGAGTTATGCGCCAGGGAGTCATTATTTTCCGTGCACAAATATGTATGTAGTTACCATGTATACAAGTTGTGTGTGTGTGTGTGTGTGTGTGTGTGTGTGTGTGCGCGCGCGCGCGCGTGCGTACGGGGGTTACGTGCGTGCATGCCAATGTGTACACACACGCGTACACACACTCTTGCAAACATTTGCACGTACACATATACAAACGTACAGATACATAAACATGTAAACAAACAAGCAAACACACACACATACAAACACACTCATACACACACACACATGCATGCACGCACGCACTCACACACACACACACACACACACACACACACACACACACACACACACACACACACACGTTTTTGCCCGCCACTCATTCTCGTTACCCTTCTCCAGCCCTCATTCCTTTGCACCCTGCTTTCTGTCGCATGATAGAAATTTGACATATCTGTCATGTGACACAGATTTAAGCGATGTATTTTGAGTGTTGAGTTTCTAGATGGACGGCGCTCTTTCCTGCGATACAAACATGGTTTATTTTGAATATGCCTGAAGAACTTTTTTTTTTTCATTGTGTTCAGACTGATGTTGCAACTGATCCAGCCGAACCTTTGGAAACTTGGGAAATTCGTAAGATATATGCCAAGGTGAGTAACTGACGACCAACTACGTGAAAACAGTGACGAAGAGCTAGCAGCCATGTCTTAATAATTAACTCCAGGCTAGGAAGTGGCGGGCTCGATTTCCATTAGAGCCATTGACTTGTGGGATTTTAGGGCCCCTATCAGCTCCCACAGAGAGTTGAGTTGGGAAGACCAAATACACAGTTTAGTCTTATCCACTTTATGAATACGACTTTGATAGAGTTGCTGAAAATTTCCTGACCAACACTGCAGGTGTCTGTATCTCTTGGTCTCTAGTGTAAATCCCTCTTATGCAGTCTCAAACCAGAGTGGAACCTTATAGCATCATCTTCACTCTCCTTAACATGATGTGTCATTGTTAAAAACTCTCAAAATTCTTTGTCCGTTCATGTCCTGTTCTCGTGGTGACCTCAGTTTCGGAATCATCTTTACATCTTGTGTTCTTGGTGAGTTCTTGACGAGGTCGCCGATATTGGCAAGTTCTTGTGGACTACAGTTGTACAGACATAATGGCGTAATAGGAGCGATGTAATGTCGTCTCTGGTTGGTAGTCTTGCCTTGACATTGACTACGCCCTATGGATTGCCAGTACCGGGGCTGAAGTGGCACAAGCTAGATTGTGGCTGTGATGGAGAGCCTAAGTGAGGGGCGAAGGGGTAATGCATGGTAGAAGAGACATTAAAAAAGACTTAGAACTGAATTTGAGTGTACAGATTTCATAGCTAAATGAAGCAATTGTGGCATCTATTCCGTAGCATTTTCACACACCAGCCTCTTACTGTCTAGATGACACTTTCAGCCAATAACACCAATCACAGTCTCCTGTGCTGCGGATTTAAAACTAATTCCAAGCGTGTAATGATCACAAGATCCCATTATGAATAAACCTTAGACCTACCAGATGCAATGTAACAGGCTCGCTGTGACAGAAAAATAGAAATTTTAAGTGATTCAGTACCGAGGCTTAAGTGAAAGATAGAATAATAAGACATCCAGATTTTTGTCACTGGTTATTATATACGTTTGTATTTGCACAGGTTGCAGTCGCAAATGATACTGGATATAAGTAGGCAACATAAGATTCTTAAAGAGAATGAGATATGTACATACATGCATACTGGGTGATGTGTCTTCAAATTGTTGGGAATGCTCAGTATGGTTGAATAAAATGCATGTTGCCCATAACAAACCCTTCCTAAAAATCAGTATTCGTGATTAGAAAAATAATTCTCTGTAAATCGAAATTCTGTGAAAAAAAATGTCAGTTTTTGGTCTTCTCATGATGATGTGGCAATTAATACACTGTGTGTGTGTGTGTGTGTGTGTGTATCTATGTAAATGTGTGTGTGTGTGTGCGTGTGCATGTGCATGTGTGCAGAAAATGCAAGAGCTGAAGTCCCTGAAGACGGAGATCATGCTACTGCGGGTGACGGCGCCCCTCAACCTGATCACCCTGCACTGTGCCAACCTCAACATGGACCTGGCCGTTCGCGTTCAGCGCCTCATTGACCGAATCGTCGACTTTCAAGTGGATAGGAGTCGGGACAACAACAAATCGTGAGTGCCTCTGGGAAGCCCTGACACTGTCCCTCTCTCCCAGTTTCAATGTGTGTGTGTGTGTGTGTGTGTGTGTGTGTGTGTGCGCGTGCGTGCGCGCGGTGTGTATGCGTGCGTGCGTGCGTGCGTGGTGTGTGTGTGTGTGTGTGTGTGCGTGTGTGTGTGTGTGTATGTGTGTGTGTTCCTGTGTGTGCATTGCGTGTGTGTGCATGTGTGTGTGTATGCACGCGGGCGTGTGCGCGTGCAGACGCTTGTGCGTGTATCTATGTAAAACAGAGACGGAAAGGGGAGAAATACAGTTCACATGGACATGCCACAAGTAGACCTATTGCCGAGAGAAGATATGGAATATCAGGCAAGATTTGAAAGAGGTGAGGGGATTACAGAGTCAGAGGTTGTCAGGAAGCCTGTTCCATGTCGTTGGGTCTGGAAAATGTAGAAAAGTCTGTGTAGGTGAGAAAAATTAGCAAAGAAATTCAAACAGAGGCGAGCAGATCACAAAGGTTAAAAAAAAAACCCAACTGACAACAACAACGACAACAACAACAACAACAAAAAAGACCAACACACACACACACAACAGCAACAACAACAACAACAACAACAACACACCAAAAACAACAACAACAACAACAAGGTGAGAAGGCCAGAAAGAAAGCAAAGATAAGGAGAGTGGCAGAGAAAGGTACATTACTAGCACATAATTTCCAAAGCACTGGGATCAGTTTATATCTGTAGAACCTTGGTATTCCCATTTGTAAGCCTGACAAAGTGTGACATTATCTACTACAGACGTCATGTCCTTGGTATCACAAAGACACTACTGCTAACAATGCTTCACTTCAGGATCTGTGAGCGCTATGAGGAGATGTCAGAGAAAGTCAGCATCCTTCCTGATGCCACCAAAGAATTGGTTGCGGTCCAGAAATATCTTCAGCAGGTCAGACATCTTGCGTTTTTTTGTTTTCCTGAGATGAATTGTTTGTTTGTTTGTTTGCTGATATTTTGTCCGTTCTTGCTATGGATATAAGAACCGAACACGACTTTCAAACATACGTTGTTAATCCATGTCATCACTGGTTTAGTTTAAATCCAGAAAATAATAAACTAGAAGATAACTGAGCCAGGCTTGGTTGCGTTATTTGTTTGTTTTTTTGTTTTTTTACATCCGAAAAAAATGTAGAATTTAGGTTCGTTGAAAACTAGATTCGACAAAAAGAGGCAAGAATCCAACAAATCAAGATATGTCTGACAAAAAGCATTCATGATATCAGACTTTATTGTTAAACCAGTTTCAGCAGAAGACGGTTTTAAGAATGGAAGTTGAAGCAGCAAAAAACACATCCTCGCAAGTGACAATGTTCAGTACGAGAGAAAAAGGTCATAATACGACAGTCTTATTGCAACTAAAGTTAAAAGCCCTTACAAGAAAAGTTGTTTATGATCCCAGAAATAATACTATATAAGAAAGGCATTCTTCACAACAGAAAAAAAAAAATCCGTGATGACAAGACAATGTCGTTGAATAAAAGAGATCGCCGGTGACAATAGGAATCAGTCTTCACTAGGTGTGCTAAGTATTTTAAAAAAATCAAAAAAGCATACATGAGACGAAGAAGTCACAAGAAACAAAGTCAGTCCTAATTTGAGGAGTCATTTATTTCAAGAATGTAGGTCACGACAGGGGACAGCGCAGCATTGAGGAGAAATTTCTTACATGACTGCAGAGGAAATCATTCGTTTATTGGTGACAGATCTGACTACTGGAACAGCCCATGACAGTATAAGTGTATCTTAACAGAAGGATGATCAGACTAGAAACGTCGTGTAACTCGGAAGAGGGGGAGAGAGTGAGAGGGGGGGGGGAGAAGGGAGAGGGAGGAGGATGATGAGAAGGTTGGCGTAGGCGGGAGGAAGGGGAGTCAGGGGGTCGGAGACAAGGAGAAGCGGGGCATAATCAGACAAAAGAGCTAGTCCCGGAGAAGAGAAAGCTCTTGAAAAGAGAAGTGAGTGCTGGGAAATGAGCCTGCTAAAAGCAAACCTTTCTGACAGGTGTTGCAATTCATAACAACATGGTACCATTTGACACGAGAAGCCAAAATAGTACCAGCGTTTAGACTAAAAAGAAAAAAAAGAAAGAAAGAAGAGAGAGAAAGAAAGAAAGAAAGAAGAGAGAGAAAGAAAGAAAGAAAGAAGAGAGAGAAAGAAAGAAAGAAAGAAAGAAAGAAAATCCTAAACCTTCCTGTTTCACGAGAGAGGCAGGTCTGAAAAGTTGTGAAATGGAAGAAATTGAAAAAAAAACAGCTACAGGGTTAGTGTATGAAAATATGCGTAACACTGATAAAATCGATATGGATTACTGATGGACAGACCATTAAGACATGCAGTTTATCCTATTCATACACAAGACAAAATGTACAACTTTGTCAACTGTGGGACAGCGTATGTGCTTCAGGACGGAAAATGGCGACTGACACGATGTTGGAAAGGGGTTGGGAGTGGGGACTGCGGCGGCTGATGATGAGAATGAGATTGAAGTTAGCATGGGTGATCAGACGACGATGATATGAGATGATTCGCCATAGTCTCAGCGGATTCTGTGGTGCTGTAGGTGATGATAATATGGGTCATCGGTGTTGTTTATACAGTGTGAGGAAAAGACAGTGTTTGACCTGAAAGGCGAAGTACAGGAGTCTGCCCAAAGACTTCTGTTTCTCCTGGACTACGTTATTTTCTCTGGTAAGTGTGTCTGCCTGGCATTGTCGCCAGTTCGCCTGTCGTCTCGTCTTGTCTCTACCTGAGATGGAATGAGAAACTGTATACGTGTTCCTGTGCGTGCGTGTGTGCATGCATGTGTGCGCGTGCGCGTGCGCGCGTGTGTGAGTGTGTGTGTTTGTGTATGTAAGTGGGAGAGAGGGAGATAGACAGACAGGTAGAGAGAGCGGGAGGGAGGAAGGGAGCGAGGGAGAGAGAGAAAGAGAGGGGGGGGGACACACACACATACATACACACACACACACACACACACACACACACACACAGAGATAAAGAACGCGAGAGAGAGAGAGAAAGAGAGAGAGACACACACACACACACACACACACACACACACACACACACACACACACAGAGATAAAGAATGCGTGAGTGATCGAGTGCGTCTAATAAGAAGAGTGAGAGAGAGACAGACAGACAGACAGAGTGTGCACCATCATTTTTTCCTCCTTGCCAATCTATCTGATGCCAGCGGACGATATGAAACTGCACTGTCACGTATTCCACTGGCCGGAGCAGATCGAGAAAGTGTTTGACGCCAGCAACACCCGCATCTACCAGAAGCGAGAAGTGCTGGAGGTGGAGCTCAGGAAACGGCTGCAGGCCTTCGATATCCGTCTGAACGAGTACATGAAGGAACTGACGGCCGTCATGAAGAAGGAGGTCTGCTGGCCGGCTGCCTTTGTCTAGGATTAACCTGCTTTTGTCTGATCTTCTTCAGCCACTGTTTAGACAGCTACTTACCTACCTTTGTCTTACCTGGTCTTCTCCGCTAAGTCGCTTTTCAAATCAGATGTCTTTGACGTGTCCTGTCTTGACTTGTTTTGTTTTGTCTTGTCTTGTCTTGTCTGCCCGCTGCCTTTCGGTCAATTGTCTTTGACTTGTCTTGTCATGTCATGTCATGTCTTGTCTTGTCTTGTCTGCCAGCCACCTTGCCGTTCAGCTGCCGTCATTGTCTTGCCTGCCCGCTGCCTTTCGATCAACTGTCTTGTCTTGTCTTGTGTCGTCCGCCATCTGCTTTCAGTCAGCCGCCTGAACTTTGTTTTGTCTTGTCTGTCACCCATCTTGCAGTCGGTTGTATTTCTCTTGTCTTGTCTACCAGCGTTTATCAGTCAGTTGCCATGGTTTTGTCAGCTGTCTTTGTCTTGTCTTGTCAAGCAGTCACCTTTCAGTCAGCTTTGTTGCCTTGTGTCTGTTAACCATCCTTCAGTCAGCTGTCTTTGTCCGGTCTTGTTTACCACCTGCCCTTCAGTCAGTTGCCTACTTTTCTTGTCTTGTCATATCTTCTGTGTTAAGTTGCCGTTCAGTCAGCTGCCTTTGTCATGTCTTGTCCTGTCCTGTCTTGTCTGCCAACCACCTTCCAGTCGGCTGCCTTTGCCTTGTCTGCCAGAGACCTTTTTGTCGGCTGTCTTGTTTTTTGTTGTTGTCTTGTTTTCTTTTGTCGTGTCTTATCCTGTCTGTTAACTGCCTTTCAGTAAGTTGTCCACGTCTAGTCTTGTCTGCCGGCCGTCTTTCAGTCAGCTATCCTTGTCTTGTCTTGCTTTGTCTGCCGGCCGTCTTTCAGTCAGCTATCCTTGTCTTGTCTGATCTTGTCTGCCAGCCGTCTTTCAGTCAGCTATCCTTGTCTTGTCTGATCTTGTCTGCCGGCCGTCTTTCAGTCAGCTATCCTTGTCTTGTCTGATCTTGTCTGCCAGCCGTCTTTCAGTCAGCTATCCTTGTCTTGTCTGGTCTTGTATGCCAGCCATCTTTCAGTCGGCTATCCTTGTCTTGTCTGGTCTTGTATGCCAGCCATCTTTCAGTCGGCTATCCTTGTCTTGTCTGGTCTTGTATGCCAGCCAACTTTCAGTCAGCTGCCTTCATCATGTCTTGTCTTGTCTTGACTCGTCTTGTCTTGTCTGCTAGCGGCCGCTGTTAAGTCAGCTGTCCTTGTCTTATTGCTCTTATAAAACAGTTGTTTATGATGTCTTGGCTTGTCTTGTCCGCCAGCCGTCTTTCAGACTGCCATCTTTGTTTCGTCTTGTAAGAGCCGTCTGTCTGTCAGCTAATGTTGTCTTAGCTCGCCCTGTCTTGTCTTGTCTTGTTTTGTCTGCCAGACAGCTACCTTTCAGTCAACTGTGTCATGTCTTCGTTTGTTTTGTTGTGTCTTGTCTGTTAGTTACCTTTCAGTCAACTGTGTCATGTCTTCGTTTGTTTTGTTGTGTCTTGTCTGTTAGTTACCTTTCACTCAGCTGTCTTCGTCTTGACTGCCTGCCTCCTTTCATTCAACTGTCTTCGTCTTGACTTGCCTTGTCTTGTGTACTAGCTGCTGATCCGTCAGTGCATTTGTTTTGTCTTGTCTTGTCTGTTACCTCCCTTAAAGTCTTGTCTTGTCTTCATGTAAAATCGATGCACTTCCCATTCTTTAATAAATTTTCTTAACGCGTTGACACCCTTTCGATTTTTTCTTTTTATGTGTACGTGATTTTCGATACCAGCAGGGGATATACTCCCCATTTGAACGTGATGAGGAACGATGTACGGTGCAATACGTTTTGTAGCGCTGGTAATTACAATGGTATGTGTACTGTGTTGTCCCAAGTTACACTGTATACCATGTATTTTGTGTGGTGTAGCATATGTATCATGTGACATTATGTGATGCTTCAGTTTTTTTCATGTATATCTTGTAAATAGCATGTTTGGATCTTGAGGAGACGATTCATACATTGTGTGGCATGTGGTGTTTTTGCAGATCCCTCAAGGCAAAGCAGTCAGTGCGGTAAGTGTCCCTCATTTGTAAACGCCAGATTTCCCAGTCATCGTGTATAGAAATGTTGCTTTCAGTTTACTGCCAGACTGTGCGTACACGAAGCCCATGAAAGGACTAATTGGATAGAAAGTGCGAGTTGTGTGCAGTTTATGATTACACTGACTAGTCACTTGTTAAACCTGTGTTAGGGGCGGCGAGTGGGTATGTGGGAGGAGGAGAAGGGAAAACGGAAGAAGGGGGGGGAGGGTGCACAGTCCATAACTATACTTAGCTATCACTAGGTTTGACCTGTATATGTATATATATATATATATGTGTGTGTGTGTGTGCGCCCGCGCGTGCGCGCGCGCGTGTGTGTGTGTGTGTGTGTGTGTGTGTGTGTGTGTGTGGTTCATTACTACATTGACCAGTAATCGGGACAACCTCAGTCTCTGCCACTCTGTCTCTGTTAGTTTTTCTTTTCTCTCTCTCTCTCTCTCTCTCTCTCTCTATATATATGTGTGTGTGTGTGTGTGTGTGTGTGTGTGTGTGTAACTCATGACTAAACTGACCAGAAACTAGGTTTGATCTCTATGTGTGTGCGTACGTGCGTGCGCGCGCGCTCATGTGTGTGTGTGTGTGTGTGTGTGTGTGTGCGTGCGTGCGTGCGTGCGTGCGTGCGTGCGTGTTGTAGTTCATTGCCACATCAACCAGTCACTAGGGACAGCCTCTCTCTCAGTCTCTGCCCCTCAGTCTCTGTCTCTATCTGTCTCTCTTTCTTTCTCTCTGTGTACGTGTGTGTGTGTGTGTGTGTGTGTGTGTGTGTGTGTGTGTGTGTCCTTTAGTTCATGACCACACCGGCAGGTCACTTGGTATGACTCGTGTGTGATAATCTATAGAGACACCAGTCAATAGATATGACATGTTATGCACAGTTTCGTGATGGCACGGGTCACCAGGTATGACCAGTGTGTGATGGTGTGACGAATATTACACAATTCATGATGACACCAGTCACAAGGTGTGACCTGTGTGTGATATATGTTCAATAGTCCACGATAACATCAGTTATTAGTTATGACATGTATGTGATACATATTGTACACTAAGGTACACCAGTCACAAGGTAGGGACTTTTGTGAGATATAATGTACAGTTCACAATGACACCAGTCACTAGGTGTGATGTGTGTGTGATGTTTATTGTACAGTTCATAATGACACCAGTAACTAGTTATGACCTATGTGATCTATATTGTACAGTTCACAATGACACCATACACGAGGTATGACCTATGTGATATATATTGTACAGTGCATGATGACACCAGTCACTAGTTATGACCTATGTGATCTATATTGTACAGTTCACAATGACACCAGTCACCAGGTATGACCTATGTGGTATATATTGTACAGGGCATGACACCAGTCACTAGTTATGACCTATGTGATCTATATTGTACAGTTCACAATGACACCAGTCACCAGGTATGACCTATGTGATATATATTGTACAGGGCATGACACCAGTCACTAGTTATGACCTATGTGATCTATATGTACAGTTCACAATGACACCAGTCACCAGGTATGACCTATGTGATATATATTGTACAGTGCATGATGACACCAGTCACTAGCTTTGACCTTGTGATCTACATTGTACAGTGTATGATGACACCAGTCACTAGCGATGACCTGTGTGATCTATATTGTACAGTGCATGATCACACAGTCACTAGCTGTGAAGTGTGTGTGATGTATATTGTACAGTGTATGATGACACCAGTCTCTAGTATGAACTGTGGTGCTGTATATTGTACCGTGCATGATGACACAAGTCACTAGCTATGACCTGTGTGATGTATATTGTACAGTGTATGATGACACAAGTCACTAGCTATGACCTGTGTGATGTATATTGTACTGTGCATGATGACACAAGTCACTAGCTATGACCTGTGTGATGTATATTGTACAGTGTATGATGACACAAGTCACTAGCTATGACCTGTGTGATGTATATTGTACTGTGCATGATGACACAAGTCACTACTATGACCTGTGTGATGTATATGAACAGTGCATGATGACACCAGTCATTGGCTGTGACCTGTGTGATGTACATTGTACATTTCATGATGACACCAGTCACTAGCTATGACCTGTGTGATGTTATTGTACGGTTCATAATAACACCAGTCACTAGCTATGACCAGTCCGATCATATTGTACAGTACATGATGACACCAGTCACTAGTATGACCTGTCCGACCCATATTGTACAGTTCATAATGACACCAGTCACTAGCTATGACCTGCGTGATCTATATTGTACAGTTCATAATGACACCAGTCACTAGCTATGACCTGCGTGATCTATATTGTACAGTTCATAATGACACCAGTCACTAGCTATGACCTGTGTGATCTATATTGTACAGTTCATAATGACACCAGTCACTAGCTATGACCTGTGTGATGTATGTTGTACAGTACATGATGTCACCAGTCACTGGTTATGACCTATGTGATGTATGTTGTACAGTACATGATGACACCAGTCACTAGTTATGACCTATGTGATGTATGTTGTACAGTACATGATGACACCAGTCACTAGCTATGACCTGTGTGATGTATGCTGTACAGTACATGATGACACCAATAACTAGCTATGACCTATGTGATGTATGTTGTACAGTACATGATGACACCAATAACTAGCTATGACCTATGTGATGTATGTTGTACAGTATATGATGACACCAATCACTAGCTATGACCTGTGTGATGTATGTTGTACAGTACATGATGACACCAATCACTAGCGATGACCTGTGTGATCAATTTTTTACAGTACATGATGGCACCAATCACTAGCTATGACCTGTGTGATCAATTTTGTACAGTGTATGATCACACCAGTCACTAGCTATGACCTGTGTGATCTATATTAGACAGTACATGATGACACCAATCACTAGCTATGACCTGTGTGATCTATATTGTACAGTGCATGATGACACCAGTCACTAGCTATGACCTGTGTGATCTATATTGTTTTACAGTTGATAATGACACCAGTCACTAGCTATGACCTGTGTGATCTATATTGTACAGTGCATGATGACAGCAATCACTAGTTATGACCTATGTGATCTATATTGTACAGTGCATGATCACACCAATCACTAGGTATGACCTGTGTGATCTATATTGTACAGTGCATTATGACACCAATTACTAGCTATGACCTGTGTGTGCCATGTAGTTCATGACGGCGGACGAAATGAAGGGCAATGTGGAGGCCTTGAGCACGCTGAACACCAATCTCAACGAGGCCCAGGAAGAGCTGGCCCGACTCAACGAAGAGGAGACATTCTTCCAGTGGGAACTGTCCCTCTTCCCCAAGCTGAATGAAATGTTTACTCTCAAGGAGCCCTTCGAGAAGTTGTGGAACATTGCCTGGAACTTCTATGAAAAGAGTGAAGTCTGGCTCAGTGGTACGTAATAGTCATTTCACCTGCCGTCGCCCAGGAATAGGATGACACTGGGTTAGCCAAAATGATGATCTCATGTTCGTGCTGAATATGAAGATGTCCTCCCCCCTCCCCCCCCTCCCCCCTCCCCCCCTCCCCCCCTCCCCCCCCCCCCCCCTCCCCCCCACAACACACACGCGCGCGTGCCTACACGTACACACGCACGCGTACACACACACACAAGTACACACACACACACGTACATGTACACACACACACGTACACGTACACGCACGCATACACACACACGCACGTGCACAAACACATACACACAGGCACATACGCATATCACACACGCACACAAAGACACACGCACATACACACACACACACGTACACACACATAATACACACACGCATGCACGCACACACAACAACACACACACACACGCGCGAGCGCACGCACACGTAGGCACACACACACACACACACACACACACACATAAACAAAACACACACACACAGATATGTATGTGCCCACTACATGGAATTCCCTAGGAACGATTTTACAGCTTTTCTTCATTTGTCAGCAATGTCTGTCACCTGTGAAGAACGTCCCCCCCGCCCCCCCTCCCCCCACATTTTAGTTTTTTTTTTGTGATTGTTTGTCACGCCTGTCCGTCGTCTTCTTGTGTTTGCCCCCCCCCCCCCCCCCCTCTCTCTCTTCTCTCTCTCTCTCTCTCTCTCTCTCTCTCTCTCTCTCTCTCTCTGTGACTCTATGTTTTGCTTAATAATGTTTTTTCTGTCTGTCTCTCTGTTCGTTTGTTGTGTTTCTCTCTCACTCAATAATAATGTACATTTTTCGACTCTCTGCCCGCTTTTCCCAATTTTTCTGTTCAACACACGATTCAACAAACGGCGCCACATGCATGAAGTGTGAAGTGAGGTTTCCCCCACCTCCCAGATCAACCCAGTGTAAGATCCTATTGTGGGTTGAATCCTCCGCCAGTGTATACATACACAGAAGATCGGATAGGCACATCAGAGATCCATTAACACATGTCAACTTGCGGGCGAGTAGTGGAAATACACAAATATTTGGCATGCACCGGAATATTTAGATTTGAAAAGGAGACAGCACAGCACAAACATCCTCCATTGCTTTTTTTTTTTTTTTTGAAATGTGGTGAACACTCAGCGACCACATGGTGTGTGTGTGTGTGTGTGTGTGTGTGTCTTTGTGGTGTGTATGTGTGGTGTGTATCTGTGTGTGGTGTGTATGTGTGATTGTGTGTGTGTGTGTGTGTGTGTGTGTGTGTGTGTGTGTGTGTGTGTTGCAGTACTAGAACTTGCTTGTTCACGGGAATAATAAACAAACAACAAAAAAAAAGCCAAAAAAGTAAGCAAACACACAGACACACACACACACACACACATAAACAAGCAGAACCCGGAAAATGCGGGTCCGAACTTTAACGGGCAACACGTATCTTTTGTGGCGCCACAGGCCGTTTCTTCGACTTGAACGCGGAGAGCATTGAACAGGACGTGACCGATATGTGGCGTACGCTGTATAAGCTGATCAAAGTCTTCTCCGACCAGACCGGGCCCCGCCGTATCGCGGAGAGCGTGAAGGGCAAGATCGACAAGTTTAAACACCACCTACCCATCATCCATGTCATCTGCAATCCCGGCATCCAGAACAGGCACTGGGCGGCTGTGAGTCTTGGACGGGGGGGGGGGGGGAGGCGGAACTTGGAATGACACTGGGGACAGGGCCAGTGTCGCATGCCAAATATTATACTATCACGTCAAGGAGTAATAGCCGGTTTGAATGAGTTAGAGAGAGAGAGAGAGGGTGAAGACTCTTGACTTCTGTATTGCTATTTTTGTGTGTTCCATTCTTTTGCGTTTCGAAGCACAATCTATATTCTCGTGCTCCCACACCAAGAGAAGTGTTGATCCTAACCAAGTCGATCACAGAGGCCAGGTCAAGACTGAAAGCTATATGTTATTTACTTTAGTCTCCTGACAGATCTATAGGGGCATAAAGTTTGTGGCCGTGGGCCTTTTTCATGGGAAAAAAAGTTATTGTATTACAGAAGGCACTAAACGCATGTGAAATTAAAAAGAAATATGATGTTTACTTGGCGGCGCAAACATGCACTTGCAAGTATACTCTTGAAAGTTGTAGCATGCGCCCAGCATACTCAGAGTTTCTTATGCGTGCGGAAAATATAACCAGAGGCGTTTGTTGTTGTCGCCATCGTCGTCATCGTCGTCGTCGTCGTTGTTGTTGTACACGAAATTTCCAACTTTCGTCACGTAGACTATGTTTCCTTTTATGTGTGAAATTATCCCCATGAAAAAAGGACACCCAACATAACAAGTATAGAAACAATTTGCTGAATAACGTTGACAATACGTTCCTCGAAAGAATAATTGAACAAAAATGGAAGCGTGGGGATACAAGTTCCATCAACAGCAAACTCGAATTCTGAAGTGATCTTGAACGAAGTTTTATGTATTGATCAGCTTCTTTTACTAAACGCTAAAGTCAGGTCTATAAGACTTGGCCCGTTGACATTCATGAACAGTTCATACTATCCATTTATTAACCACAACCGACTGAAATACTATGCAAGTTAGAAAAAAAAGGCCAGTCCTTTATTTTCTAGAGGGTGGTCTGATAACTGCGTTACACAGAAGCAGGTAGAGGTCACACAGAATACGATCTTTCGTCTAAAGCCTAAGTCAGCATAGCTGCAATACAAAGTTCCATTCCAGAATGCGCGTGTAGCATGTTTTATGCGCAGCCTTCAGATTCAGTTTCAAAGAAACACTTTTTTTAACTGTCCCATCTTCTGTTCCACGTCAGTGGCAGTGCACCCACGCCTCTCATTCCAACACCCCGTCCACAGCCGCAGCCCGGGCAGTCCCGCCGCAGCCTCAGCACTGGCAATCCATAGGGAGCAGCCAATGTCAAGTCGTCAAGAAGCAACCCAACGGAGGAGACACTGCACTGCTGCCGAGTCACTTCGGTGTTGTTCAATGGCGCCTGTTCTGATCCAATGTACGCAGGACGCCACCTACTAAGCTCCCTACTGACGACAATAATTGCTTAGTCGCGGAGCCGGCGTGAGTGAGCTGTCCCTCCGGAGGGCGCCACCACGCCTGTCCAAGACAGCCCCCATGGACTCGCCGATACCGGTGACCCCGACGGAACCAAACCAAGACCACAGACGTTGAGAGGACATCGAAACTGAGGTCACCATGAGAGCAGGGCATGAAGGGTCATAGAATTTGAGACTTTTAAAAAAATTTTTAATGCTGATCGATGTGAATGAGGATGATGAAGATGATGCTATGGATTTCCATCCCGGTCTGAGACTGCATGACAGGACTCTACTCTACGCTTCCTTTCATAATATATCCCGGCGTCAACCAGGCCCGAGAGATACAGACACCTGCAGTGTTGGTCAGCAACACTCTCAGAGACGCATCCACTAAGTGGATGAAACTCGACTGTGTGGTCCCAGTCTTCCCAACTGAGCCCGTAACAAACTCAACTCTGGGTAGGAGCCGATCGGGGCAGAAAAATCCCACATGACTCTGATGGAATCGAACCCGCGACCTCCCAGCCGGGAGACAAACATATTTCAAACCTTTTTTTTTCGAACAACCAGTAATTTCATATGCTTAGATTTTGCAAATTCTTGTTTCTTTGACAGTTCGCCCACCCCCTCCTCATGTCCTGCTCACTCTTCCGATGTCCATGGTTTCACGAGCCAATAAACCGCGCCGCATGCATATACGTGACCACATCTCGCTTGAAAACCAAGAAGCAGACGAGAACTCTGGACAAGCCCCATGTCAAAATTGGAACATGGTATAAGCTACAAATGATTTTATTCCAGGGCCACGATTTTCTTGAGCACTACAAAGTAAACGGCCGAATGAAACAGGGTACAGTACTAAACCGAATCGCTGAATCAAATCAACAAATTATTTTTTGCACCTGTCGTGCAGTTGGTGGAGCAGTGCAATAGCGCAGACCCAGGACTTTGCTGTGTACATTTCTTTTATTGCCTGAGAAGCTTCAAAATATTCGGTACTCTTAATCAAAGTGTAACGTTTCTTTGGAAAGTGCGTGTTACCCGGACATGTTTTTTTGTATGATGTAGGTATAAGAGATTAGGGTAAATGGAGTGATTTGCATTATGTTATTTATACTCACTGCTGTATCTTGTCTATGTGAGTATGCGAAGCGTGCTCGTGATCACAAATGTTTTATTTGATATGATGTGGTGTTTGTGTGTGGGGCATGAAAAGGAAGAGTGATATATTGAGGCTATCTATAGTGTAGAGCAGTGTAGTTTATTGTAGTGCAGTATTGTGCAATATGGTGTTCTATAATACATAGTAATGTAATGTCATGCACTATAATCTTGTTATAATGTACGTAATTTTGCATGACATGTAGGCCAAGTGTAGTTCACTATAAAGAGATGTGGTGTGCTGGAAAATAGCGTAGTGTAGCGTATGGCACATTTGTGTAGCATCGAATATGCATTTGTCTTGGCATTTAAGCTCAGACTCTGCCTCCAAGACGAGATCACACTGAACTGAAACCCATTACGGCCGTAATGAAGCGACAGACTTGTGCCGTTGCATACAGGCTACTCCTTTTACACCCATTCTTATCTTTCAACAGGCGAAGAAGCTCCGTGGTGCATCCTGTGTCATGTACCACTCACAGCGAAACATATTCTTAGAGAGTGTTGGGACTTGCATGATGTGAGACATAAGCATTTTACAGCAGACTCCATGAAAACCTTGTTCAGAGAAGTCCCAACTGGTGTGACCTTTGAATTTCCAAAAAGAGATCAACATTTTTCATGTAATTTAAGATTTTACAGAAGAAAGATAAAAAAAATATTCGGTGTGTTTTTAGAAGGTGTATTTTAATGGGCTGTGTGAATGAGTTTTGTTTCGTTTTGTAAATGACATTTGAATTCACTTGAACGCGGTGACAGCCCTGAAATGGCCCTGTGCGGTCGGCTGGGCTATAAGCAACATTTCCTTACCTCCAAGAACTGATGGTTTGCATTAAAAGAGAAGAATCACAAAGACCGGGGTTTCTCGCTAGACTTAGCAAGCCTGAAGACTTCTGCTATGATGAAACAGCTTCCGCTAGCTTCGGTTCACTCGCGCGCTGTGGAGGACCCAATACAAAGCAGTCTGCCTTTACAGGCGTTTCATTAATGAAAAATTGTAGCGTTTCCCTGTTTCTCAAGTTCAAAGTCAACTGTGAGCTTTTTTAAGTCTTTAACTTGATTTATAACGCAGCTTCTTAAAACGATAGACAAACCTGGAAACAGAGGAAGCATGTGTATTCACCTCCTTCTCTCTGTCCCTTTCCTTTCCGGTCCCCCTCCCAACAAAGTAGAGGTTAACGTAGAGGCGCCAGATGTCGATGTATTGATACTTAATACCGCTCCTGGTTGAGATGAAGGTGTATGGTCTGAATTGACTGATTCCGCATACAAGTACATGCATGGACGAGCGTGTGTGTGTACACCACACACACACCTCTCTCTCTCTCTCTCGCACGCACGCACGCACACACGCACGCACGCAGCGCACGCACGCACACACACACACACACACACACACACACACACACCACACACACAACACACACAATGTTTTCTGTTCAGGGATTCTCTCATCTCCTATTGGTGACAGCGGCATAGGCTGTGTATGATGTGATATTTCAGATGAGTGCCATCGTGGGCTTTGACATTACACACACACAACACACACACACACACACACACACACACACACACACACACACACACAATGTTTTCTGTTCAGGATTCTCTCGTCTCCCATTGGTGACAGCGGCTTAGGCTGTGTATGATGTGATATTTCAGATGAGCCATCGTGGGCTTTGACATTACACCCAGGAAGAAACGTGCCTGCAGACGATGCTGGAACTCGCCTTGGTAAACAGTTATCAAGTAAGTCCTCTGACCCAACACACAACCAAGCGAGTGATCCTTCCCATTGCAAACATCGACCCCAGTGAGTGTTCATTCCCTCATCAAAGTTTTCCGGCCGTGAGTCGGTGTCCATTCTTCAATCAAACACCTGTCCAGCTGCTTACTGAACCCCTCATCAGACACTGACTCAGTATCCATTCCATCGCCACAGATATGGTCAAGTGAGTGCCCGTCCCTTATCAAATATTCAACCCAGGGAGTTCTTATCCCCTAACCATATACCACTTCAACTGCTTTTCCAGTCCCTTAAAATTTACACAGCCCATATCCTTACCAAACACTTAACCTAATAAATGTTATTCCCTTGCCAAACACTTGTTAAAGTAAATGCCCGTCTCCGTACAATTCACCCCAGTGTTTAGCCCTTCCGTTAAAAACCAAACATTATCCAGGTTGAGATTATTCCGTTACAATACACTTGTCTGCAGGAGTGTCCATCATCTAACCAGATGTTTATCCACATGAATGCCAGTTCCCGAACAAAGACTAATCTAAATGAGTACTCCTCGTTTTACCAAACGCCCATCTACATTAGTGTGCCTCCCATGCCACACACTCATCCATGTAAGATGTTTATCCCTCACCATTTACTCAAGTGTGCATAATCTCATACTAAACACTTAAGCAGTGTATGCCCAACTCTTTGGCAATCACAGTTTAGTTGAGAGAGAGAGAGAAAGAGAGAGAGAGAGAGAGAGAGAGGGGGGGGAGGAGGGTGCCTGGAGGGTATGATCATAACCTGTTGTGTTACAGACTTGAGGAAATAGGAGCAGCTGCTACCAAAGAGTACTCCCTTCAGAAGGCCTTGGAGAAGATGAAGTTGGACTGGACGGACTTGTGTTTTGAGATGGTTCCCTACCGAGACACAGTCAGTTCTGGTGACACGCAGACACACTCATGCACACCTGAGCACTGGCATGGTCTGATTGTGTATGTTGTGTGGTGTCATTGTCGCGTTTCGTATTGAAGCGGTCTTCACTGGTGTACATTGTGTTATACATCTTTAAAAAAAAACTTACCTTACTAGAGCGCAGCATAAATGCATCAACAATAATTAGTGGTATTATGTGGCCCCATTGTGTATAATGTAACCTGATGAGAAGTTACATATTCAGAGCAGCGGACACTCTCTCCCCTTGTCTGTTTCTGTCTCTACCTCTGTCTGTGTGTCTCTGTCTCTCTATCTCTCGATCCTGTCTTTGTCTATGTCTCCCTCTCTCTTTCTCTCTCTGTGTCACTCTATCTCTCTTGATAATAGTAATAATAATAATAATGAGGACAATTTCTGTAGCGCCCATCCTAACAACGTAGGTTACAGGGCGCTTTGCAAGTTTTAACAATTCAACATCTAACAAATATAAGCAGGACACACACACACACACACACACCACACACACACACACACACACACACACACACACACGCACACTGCAGCACGCACACACGCACACACACACACACTCACACACACACACACGCCCGTGCGCACGCACACACACACGCACGCATGCACACAGCACACGCGCGTGCGCATACAACACACACACACACGCATGCACGCACGCACGCACGCACGCACACACGAACACGCACACACACACACACAGACACACACACACACACATGCACACACACACACACACACTGGAACATAATGTCGCATACATAAACACACTATATGACCGGTGAACAGCTCATTTTTACACGAGCAAAGTGTGCAAGTGACATGTAGTAATTTAGTAATATTTCAGGTGGTATTCTGCAACTGGCGTTTGAACAGATACATTTTAAGTGCAGGCTTGAAAGTCGGGAAGGAAAGGGCATGACGCAGATGGAAAAGCAGTGAATTCCAGAGTATTGCCGCAGAAAATGAGAATGCTCTAGAACCGTGCTGCTTTCGGTTATATGAGGGAATTTGAAAAATTCGGTCATCAGAGGAAGAACGGAGGGGACGTGTAGGAATATATATTTCAAAGCGATCAGAGAGATAGTTAGGCGCTTCACCTGTGAGAACCTTATAACATAGACACGCCGACTTATACTGAATTCTGTGCTCGATTTTGAGCCAGTGTAATTTCTTCAAGAGATCCGAAGTATGATGCTGTTTGGCACCTTGAAAATAAGGCGTGCGGCTGAATTTTGAACATGTTGTAGTGGCTGGAGTAAGGCTGCGGGTACACCAAGGAGAAGAGCATTACAATAATCTAGTCTTGACAGAATGCAGGAAGACGCCAACGTCTTCGTGGCCTGTTCTGTAAGGAAAGGTCTGATAGAGCTGATGCGACGGAGTTCAAGAAAGGATGCTTGGCAGATTTTGGCTCTGTGGTGATTCAGGGTGAGATCAGAGTCGAGATAGAAGCCAAGATCACGAACAAATGGCATAAATGAGATGTCAGTGGAGCGTAGGACTATTGACGGATGAAGACGGGGGTCTTGAGCTTGAGAGAGTTTTGTAAACCGAGTAGCTTCTGTTTTATTGTCATTTAATTTCAGCTTATTAATAGACATCCACTGTTTGATATCAAAGACACAGCCTTGAAGATTTTTGACGAGATTGTCATAGTTGTCTGCCGAGTCAGAATGTTCAAGCTGAGTGTCATCGGCGAACATTTCATGATGAACAGAATGGCTGTCAGTGATCTCAGTCAGGGGCGTTGTGTACATTATGAAAAGGACTGGATCCAGCACAGACCCCTGGGGAACGCCAAAGTTTGATGACATTTTAGAAGACCGCTGTTCGTTAATAAGGACGAACTGCTGTCTGTTTGACAAATACGATCTAAACCAGTTTAGTGCAATGTCACATATGCCAAAGTTTGTGCTCAGACGTGAAAGGAGTATTTCGTGATCAGTTGTGTCGAAAGCAGCAGACAGGTCGAGGAGAAGAAGAACAGATACTTTGTCGTCATCTAGAGATGTCAGAATATCATTCAAGATTCGGATGAGAGCAGTTTCTGTGCTATGTCCAGCTTCTTTCTGACTTCTGATTACTTGTCTGTCTATTTAAGTGTGTGTGTGTGTGTTTGTGTGTGTGTGTGTACGTGCGTGCATGCGTGCGTTGTGTGTTTCTCTGTGTGTGTGTGTGTGTGTGTGTGTGTGTGTGTGTGCACGCGCGCGCGTTTGTGAGTATGTGCGTGTTTGTGTGCTTGTGTGAGTCTGTTTGTATACATATTGGCGTGTGTGTGTGTGTGTGTGTGTGTGTGTGTGTGTGTGTGTGTGTGTGTGTGTGCATTTTCTGCGTGTATCCCTGCGTTGACATCCTCGGCATTGTGTTTGCATGCAGGGCGTTAGCATCCTTTCGGCGATCGACGACATCCAGGTGCTGTTGGATGACCACATAGTGAAGGCGCAAACCATGCGCGGTTCCCCCTTCATCAAACCCTTTGAAGACGAGATGAAACAGTGGGAGGAGAAGCTGGTCCTGATGCAGGATATTCTGGACGAGTGGCTCAAGGTCTCTGCCTGTTATTCCCTCACTTTTCCTCTCTCCCTCTCATTTTTGAGATTATAGTTTGTATTGCTTTTATTGATTCCTTAAACGGAAGTTCTCCATCGGTATAATGTGATAGGTTTGTATAGCTTTTATGTGGGTTTGTAAATGATGCATAAAGTGTATTAGCAGTGACGTGTGGTATAACAAGGACAACATACAGCAAGATTAGACTTCGGTGTAAATCTTCGTCATTCGATATCGAAGATTCACACATCCATTTATTAACCAGTCAATCAAGCAATCATTTAGAATAATCGGCCGGTCAATCTCCCCTTTGATTCTTGTGTGTGTGTGTGTGTGTGTGTGTGTGTGTGTGTGTGTGTGTGTGTGTGTGCGCGTGCGTGCGTGCGTGCATGCGTGCGTATGTGTGTGTGTGTGCGTGTATGTGTGAGTGTGTGTGTGTGTGTCTCCGCGCAGTGCCAAGCCACGTGGCTGTATCTGGAGCCCATCTTCAGTTCCGAAGACATCATGGCTCAGATGCCGGAGGAGGGCCGCAAGTTCGGCCTCGTGGACCACCACTGGCGGAGCATCATGGAGGAGGCGGTGAAGAACACCAACTGCCTGGTGGCCACGGACCAAGCCAACATGCTGCCCAGGCTCCGCGAGGCCAACGCCCTTCTGGAGGACATCACTAAGGGTCTCAACGCCTACCTCGAGAAGAAGCGACTCTTCTTCCCCAGGTCTCCCGCCTCTTGTTCATCTACCCTTTGCTGTGCGATAGGGGTTTCTCTATTTTAGAATGTCATTTTTGCGGGCGTCCTTCAGGCCTTGTCTGTTTTGATATGTGACTCCGGTTGTGTGTGTGTTTTTTTTTGTGCATGCCGCCTTGCGGTGTGCGTACTTCACCCATTATTATTAAAGGCATTACAGATTCCTCTAGTTCCTCTCTTTGGACAGGTAAGTAATGATGATGGTCCATGACTGGTTAGGTTTGTAGTTTGTTAACTCAAGCCACACACGCACATGCGCACACACACACACACACACACACACACACACATGCACTCTCTCTCTGTCTTTCTCTCTCCCTCTTCCTCCCCCTCCCTATGTCCGTCCGACCGTCTGTCTGTCTGTCTCTGTCCGTCTCTCTCTCTTATAAACAACATGACAAGACTTTCTTCCTCTTCTGTCTGTATTTTATATGATTTTTATGCTTAATGTTGTATGTTTAGAGCATTTACATTGACATATGTTTGTGCTGGTTATTCCCTGATAAAATAGGAGCTAGTCCTATTGAAATACATAATGTTCTGTTCTGTGTCTGTCAATGCCATGTGGGCTGAAGATTCTATTTTTAGTCTCCTG
The DNA here is from genome assembly GCA_033310375.1 of Conus canariensis. Taxonomy (NCBI): domain Eukaryota; kingdom Metazoa; phylum Mollusca; class Gastropoda; order Neogastropoda; family Conidae; genus Conus; species Conus canariensis. The sequence continues at coordinate 44,141,493 of CM065715.1, forward strand.
CCCTCCCCCACCTTACTCCCCCAAAACATTTAGCTTCTGTAAACCCAGCACAAAATTATATTTAAAAATTATATGTAAATTTACCATTCTGTAAATGTGATGCGTTCACGGTCATTTTAATAAATGAAACTTCTCAGTCAAGATCTTCGAATTAAGGCCTACATTAAATTCTCAGAATGCAGATAACTTTTTTAATGTCATACTAACGAATTGTGTAATAGGCATCTACTGTCGACAGACGATATTTAGGAGCCCTGTCATTCTGAATCTCTCGCTTCTCTCTCTCTCTCTCTCTTTCTCTCTCTCTCTCTCTCTCTCTCTCTCTCTCTCTCTCTCTCTCACACACACACACACATGCGCGCATGCATGCATGCACACACTCGCGCACCCATATATACATACAGTCTTGTCAGATGTACCACAGGGAACTGTTCTGGGGCCCTTGTTTTTTTAATTTATATAAATGACATAAATAGAAATCTCTCTCCTGGAACTACTATAAGGCTTTTTGCAGATGACAGCTTAGTATACAGAACAATCAGAAGCAAGAATGATACACGCATTCTACAAGAAGATCTAAACGCTTTACAAGAGTGGGAAAGAACTTGGAAAATGGAATTTCATCCCCAGAAGTGCCAAGTGTTGCGTATATGTAATAAACGCTCACCAACTAGATCAGAATATTATATGCACAATACTATTCTTAAAGAAACCAATGTTGCAAAATATTTAGGCGTGATTATAGATAGTCGTCTCAAATGGAAAGAACATTACAATTTAGTATGTAAGAAAGCAAACAACATCTTGGCTTTCTTATACAGGAATATCAACGACTGCCCCCAAAAGGTTGAGGACGACTGCTACAAAACACTGATTAGACCAGTACTGGAATATGGTTGCTCAGTCTGGGATCCTTACAATCTAAAGGACATTGTTAACCTGGAAAAGATTCAGAAGAGAGCAGCACAGTTCGTAACAGGGAACCATATCAGAGAGAAAGGGAATACTAGGAAGAACATGAGGAAATTAGAATGGAAACCCTTAGAAGAGAGAAGAGCTTTTATTTAACTTAATACCTTCTTCAAAGGCAGAGCTAAACTAATTGATATCCCAATGGAACAACTAGTATTGAATAAAAGTAGCACCAGGAGTGGCGGTCAATCTTATGCCATACCTGCATCAAATATTGACATTTACATTCATTTTGTCCTAGTTCTGTACGGCTGTGGAACTCACTGCCGGGTGCCATCAAGATTGCCACAATGCAGTCTCATTTAAAAATCAAATTGACACGACAGTCTTGAGATCTGCATATTGACTGATTTTTCTATTTTAACTTCCCCAGGTATTTTATGGTTACCTAGGCCTGAACCTGGCCATTGCTTTTAACTTTTTAAATATCGTGTGCGACCCCTTGTTGCCAAATTTTGCTCCAGGGCCAACAGGCTGAGTCGCACTTCATTTTTTTAACATGCGCGCTGGTGACCTACTTATTTTTGAGTGAACCAGTTTTTTTAGGAAGAAGAAGAAGAGAGACGCGCACACAAACGAACACACACACACACACACACACACACACACACACACACACACACACGCACGCAGAGGCAGACACACACACACACACACGCGTGCACACACACATGCACACACACACACACACACACACACACACACACACACGTTTAAAAATTCTAATAAAAAATGGCTGGTTGGTGGAGACTTTAATGCCCACTCTCCATTTTGGGATAAAGACTGCTCAACTATAACCAGCAATCGCTTCATTGAAAATGTGGTGGACTCATCTTTGTGCTTGCTAAATGATGGTAGCATCACTCGAATACCAGATATTTCTACCCACAGAGCAAGTGCCATTGACTTGTCCTTGATTTCTCCACAATTAGCTTTTGACTGCATCTGGCAAACGTATCAAGACACTCTTGGAAGTGATCACTTTCCGCTAAAGATTGAATTAAATAAACATTCTGAAATAACAAATTTTCCAGTAGATAAAATACCAAAATACAATTACAAATTTGCGGACTGGAATAAATTTTCAGCTATTCTTTTTCACGTTGATGCAGATGATGTTTTTGACAGTGAAGATGATATAAATGTTTTATACAGTAAATTCAATAAAATGATTCTCCCTGCCGCAAATGAAACTATTCCTAAATGTAGAATCAATAGAAAAACAAATCGTACTGGAAATGTGTGGTGGACAAAAGATTGCGAAGAAGCCGTGAATAACAAATAAATGAAATATAAAGCATACTTCAAAATTAAGTCTGAGGAAGTGAAAAAAGAAAAACATCAAATATGGACTGATTCAAGTGTACGTTCCTATAGGATAGAAAAGGCACATGAAGAAATGAAGGAAGCCAACGCATATTCAAACAGAGTTGTAGCCAAAGCCAAACGATTATATTGGTCATCTTTCTATGCCAAGGAGGTTTCTCAACATAAAGATGTTCAGAAAGTGTGGAAAAAATTTCGGGACATGAGACATGGGTTTAATCTTCCTCAATGTCCCATTAAACTGGATAATAACAAATTTCCAACTTCAGCGGAAAAGGCAGAAGCATTTGCTGATATATTCTCAAGGACAATGCGAATGGAAAGTCTTTCACCAGAATGTAGACAGCATCGAGAAGAGGAAGAAAAGAAATATCCCTATGATGAGCCACATGCAAATAGTGACCTTTTTGTCAATGCACCTATTACAGTATGTGAGTTGAATGATGCTGTTTTTTCATTAACTAACAAAACATCATCTGTAGGGTTAGACGCAATTTCAAATGATATGTTGAAACACTTACCAACTAATTTCATAAAATTTTTGCAATTAACATTTCAAAAGATTTGGTCAGAGGGTATTATGCCAGGAATATGGAAGCAGTCAGTAATAATTCCCATATTAAAAGAAGATAAATTTGCAACAAATATAAATAGTTATCGACCAATAGTTTTAACCTCTCATGTCTCAAAACTAATGGAAAAACTAGTTCTGAATAGATTGGTTTATTATTGTGATAAATATGATGTAATTCCACCCAATCAAGCCGGTTTTCGAAAAGGAAGATCAGTCACTGATCATATAGTTAAAATAACGAAACAAATTAAAAACCAATTTGCAAAACGAAAAAGCGTTTTGGCTACATTTTTTTTTTTTTATGTCAAAAGAGCTTTCGATAGTGTTTGGCATGCCAGACTGTTATTCAAATTAAAAAAACATAGGTCTATCTGGCAATCTTTATTATTATATCAGAGAATTTGCTCAAGACAGAAAGTTACAAGTTAAAGTAGAAAATACGTACTCAGAATTTAAATCATTACAAATGGGAATTCTACAAGGTTCTGTAATAGATCCAATGTTGTTTAACATTTTACTCTGTGATCTTTCTAAACATGTAAGTGAAAATATCACAGCTGTGCAGTATGCTGACGATCTGTGCATATGGATGAATGCTTGAATAAGGAAAAATACTCCTAAAAGAACACTTAACTATTACAAGAAAATTTACCAATCTGAATTAGACAGTCTTGATAGATACATGTTTCAGAATGGTCTATTATTTTCTTGTGAGAAAACACATATGGTGTTATTTAACAATGGCGCCGAAACAAGCAATTTGCCCTCTTTTAAAATGGATGCAGTCACACTTGATTACAAACCTTTAGTTAAATTTCTGGGAGTATATTTAACATCTGAATTAACGTGGAACTTTCATATTCAGTACCTTCTGAACAAAGCTAGAAAAAACACTAAACTTTTTGAAAATTATCAGTAAACAAAGTTGGTGTCAGGATATAAACACTTTAAAACATTTAGCCACATCACTGATCCAATAAAAATTATGCTATACGCAAGAGGCTTTCTTCAGTGCCCCTAAACACCTATTACAAAAGCTGCAAAGCATAGATTGTAAAGCCTATAAATTATGCCTTGGTCTTCCGTTCCCTGCTTCAACTTACCGAACTTATAAGGAAATTAATATTTTACCATTAGACGAACATAGGAAGTTAACACTTGCCAAATATGTAATGAAATGTTCAACGCTCATAAGTGTGAATGAAAATGAGATTGCTGTAAAACCTGAATCTCATTATTCAAAAAAGTTCAATCTATTTTGTCATATTCTACAATTGGTTCTTATACAGAAAGTCTTTTGAAAGAGTCAACAGTCAGTTCTGAGACATTAGCGAAGGTGGCCTTGATTTCTCCTCCAGCTTGGGAAAGAAACAGGACACATTTTGATCTTGACCACACTGATGTGAGCAAAACTGACCAACCAAATATTTTATCGTATTCTGTAAAGATGTATATACAAGACAAATAACCTCAACATCCTAAAGTTTACACAGATGGTTCAGTATTGTCTAATAATCAGTCTGGTTCTGCTTTTGTTATACCATCACAAAAGGTTGAAAAGATATATTCATTAGGAAAAGGCAGATCAATATTTGTCGCTGAAATGATAGCTATTATTATGTCGTTGTCATATTTAATTGACTTGCCACAATCAATATTAAAAGTAGTTATTTGTGTGGATTCAATGTCTGTTCTACAATGCATAAAATTTTCAATTACCATTTCGAATAACTTTCTTGTAAATGAAATATGCCATCTCATTCATGTTATGATATGTAAAGGAACTGATGTCACCTTCTGTTGGATTCCATCGCATTGTGGTATTTTTGGGTAATGAGCTCGCTGATAGATGCGCAAAGAGAGGAGCCAGAAATGAAAAGTGCGCCACGGTATTGAATATACCCTTTTCTTTACCTGAAGACAATCAATTATTAAAGGAAACCGTCAGGTGCCGATTCAGAAAACGCTTCAAAAATACGTTGCTTGGTGTGGCTGATAAAAATACTCATTTCATTAATTATGAACATGTAAACAGCATTCCTCATTTACAAGTGGAAACTATGTATCAATACAGAAATTTCATTTCAATATTTTATAAATTAAAACTTGATGCCATAAAAACAAAATATATGAGCGAAGCAAAATGTATTTGTGGAGAACGAAGAATAACCAGCAAGCATCTGTTGTTTGACTGTTTACCCCTTCAAGCACATTGACCACTGTTATCAGGCATGTCTTTATGTGATGTCTTTTCAGATTTAAAGTTTGCCTTTAGTGTTGTTTTTTCTTTAATTTGTAGTCCAGTTAAGCATTTGCTGTAAGATTATTTGCAGGTATTTTGTAGGGATGTAAAAGGGGACATTTATATGCACTTACATAACCAGATTATGTATAAACTTGCATAGTCACAGACATTTCTCTCTCTCTCTCTCTCTCTCTCTCTCTCTCTCTCTTCGTCTAATATGACAGATGTGAAAAGACGGAAAACTAAAGTACTACTACTACTACTACACACACACACAAACAGACGCGCGCGCGCGCGCGTAGAGGTTGTGCCTCATCCTGCCCTTGTTTCCTAAGGTTTTTCTTCTTGTCCAACGACGAGTTACTGGAGATCCTGTCAGAGACCAAGGACCCTCTACGGGTGCAGCCCCACCTGAAGAAGTGCTTCGAAGGCATCAGCCGTCTGCAGTTCGTGGACGACAGGGAGATCGTTGGCATGATTTCTGCGGAAAAGGAGATCGTTCCTTTCTCCAACACTATCATTCCCGCCAAGGCCAAGGTTGGTAGCTCCTCGATTCATTCTCACATATGGAGAGGATAGATGGGAGGCTTTTGGCAACAAGGCCAACTGTTTATCTTGAAAACATCCATTTTTGTGAAAGAGTTTGAATGTACAGCTTTTTTGTGTACAATTACTTTTTCTTTCGAACAGAAATGAAAGTATCAAGTGTGCGCAATAGAAGCGTCACAGAAGAGATGACAGTTTTCTGATATCGATCATCACCAGGTGTTTGAACGTCTGATATATGAAAGTCTGATGTATGTTAATACGGCTGATAACAGTGACGACTGTTACAGTGGATGTGTTTTAGACCATAGCTGAAGCCTGGGTATGCCCGTAGTACTGATTAAAAAACCAGCACGAGACAACCGTAGTGATAACAGTGACGATGATTAGACCGGAATGCTCTGGCTGATCCAGGCAGCGAAGGGGCTGCGGAGCCAGGCTAGCTGGACTGTGAAGACCACTCGATTTTTATGAGAAGATAGAAATGTAGGGAGGAAGCTGATTCGACCAGCCATGTAGGAATAAGTACCCGGAGGAGTTGTTGAGTGAAGAAAAAGGTGGAAGGTGTGTGTGTGTCTGTAGTGGGGAGGGGGGGGGGGGGGTGGTTAGTGAGGAGGACATTGGGTTATAGAATAAGGGTCACGAATCAGAGTTACTGGAAGAAGAAGAGAACGACAATAATTGTGGTGGTCTTGATTTGTTAATCGGCCGCAGCTTGCTTGGTTACAGGTAGTGATGGTGGATATGATGATAAACTTGATGATGATGACGATGATGATAACGATGTTGTGAACGATGATGATGGTATTGACGATATTGATGATGATGATGATGGTGGTGATGATGGTGATGATGATGATGATGATGAAGAGGCGATGGTGTGTGCAGGGCATGGTGGAGAAGTGGCTGTTCGAAGTGGAGCGGACCATGATCAGCAGTGTGCGCGAGGTGGTGCAGAAAGCTATTGAGGCCTACCGCAACAACCCACGACAGCAATGGGTGATCGAATGGCCAGGCCAGGTCACGCTCTGCGTCTCCTGCATATTCTGGACGGCAGAGGTCATAGAGGCCATGAAAGACCTCGAGGGATTGCAGGTGTGTGTGTGTGTGGGTGTGCGTGTGTGTGTGTGTGTGTGTGTGTGTGTGCCCGCGCGCTTGCGTATGTATATGTGCATGAGTTTGTTTTTGTATGTGCGCAGGTGTGTGTGTGTATGTGTGAAAATTTGTAATACTTATATGCAGTTTTAGAAATGAAGTGCAACGTAAGCGCTTATTATTGTGATAAGTCGAACTGCTTCGACAAATTAAATGACTGCTTGCAACACAATATTGAAAAGTGTCGTAACGACAAAAATAATCACATTCTATTCTGTCTAATCACAGATTCCTTTCATCATCTTAAAAAAAGAAAGAAAGAAAAGAAAAAAGGATGAATAGTCGCCAAGAGTGTTTAAAGAAATGTCTGAAAATGATTTGGAGGATATGGCACTTTTCATCGCTCAGGCAAGAAATGCGACTGTCAGACGTTTCAATAACCATTCCCATCATTGTGTCAACACTGAAAAATAGACTAACAGGATGTAGCAGTGTTTATAAATGTGTGATAAAAATACTCCACGATTACCACACAGCATTTTTATAACCTTTTATTGGTAGCTGAACACCAACTGAATAGAAGAAGAAAACTAACGGGATGTAACAGTTTTAATGACTGTGAAGAAGAAAACCCCACTGTTTTTACACAACTTTTCAGTAACTATTCGCACTGTCATTTCAATAAAAAGGAAATCGCAAACCAAAAATCCTCTAAAGCGCAGAAAATACAACATCAACATTCTTCAGGCCTGTGTGGAATGACAGTAACATCTCAACGAAAAAGGTGATAAGGCTCCTGCGAGTACTGGTAATTCCAGCCTCATGTATGCATGCAAGACTTGGACCTTCACGGCGGATCAGGAAACAAGAAAATGGAAATGAGATATTGCTGCAAGATGCTTGTAACGGGTCTTCCGACGTCCCCCCTCGTTAATAAGATGTGATTATCAAGTACAGGGATGCATAGTGGTACGGACAGATGCATTGATATCTACAAACTGTGCTTTCGCATGGGCACATGCACTCTGTCACACATATTGGGCCAATACAAAGGTGACGGGTAATCAGTGACATACAAAAAGAAATTAAAAATTATTAGACTCGGCTCCAAGCCCACACCCCTCACTACATAACACATTCATCTGTATCATACAAAAGCATAACCAGCATACAGATAATCCAATGATCACATCTCCTTTTCCTCTGTAACTCCTAATCACCCGGGAAAGGCAACATTCTACTATTTATCTAGCCATGCACATATGCAAATAGAGAGAAAAACAAAAGAATCATTTGCAACTTTCCAGCTGTTTTCCTTACTTCAACTGTTCGGCTCCGTCACCAGCCAATTATCGCAACGGTTGCGTTGACCTCCCGTAACTGCTTCACTGTTCATGTCGTCCTGACTGGCCAAATCCCATTTGGGGAATACTGGCAGTGTAGCTGTAGTCTTGGACCTTGGATCGAGTCCCTCGGACTCCGCTGCAATTTGCCCTCTCCACTGAAAGGGCTTCTGTTGCCCTCACCCATAGGTCTTCTGTTGCTGTGGACACCCTCACTGGCTGGAAGCTCCCTGTCTAGGACCCAACAGGTTGATGCGTCTTGCTGCCTTCAGGCCCCCCCCCCCCTTCCCCCCAGGTAGACAATTCTCTAAACGAGCATCCCCTAGACTTAGGCTCCGAGGCCACAGCAAATCTCCGATTTACGTGAAGTCTTTTAGTCTTGACTTCACCTCACTGTGTATTCCTGAGCTCTCAGCAAGACAGGATAATTTCTCTTTTTCCGAGTGAATCATGCTTTTACTGTTTTTTTCGTGTATCTTATAACTGTTTCTCGAACAAAGAAAAACCGAGTGATGCTGGTTCAACCACTGGAATCACTGGTCACCTACACACCACACGCATCACGACTTACACAACAACAGTGAAAATCTAACCAGTGAGTCTCCGAATTATTTGGTTCAATGAATGGAATCATTAGTGCACCCCTGAACATGCACAGCAAAGAGTTGGATGCCGTGTAGTTTATGCATAACTTCTAATTCTCGTGTTTGATTCCCCTAAACTACCCATTTTATCAACCGCGCAGACCTCTCTACTGTCCATGACCTGAGGCTTTAAGTGTTTGATCCATAGCCAACAAGATGCAATCCATCCAATAGGTTGAAGCCTTCCCGAAGAAGGCAGGCTCAGCAAGCGTGAACGGTCATCGAGACCTACTAGCAGGCTAACGGTCACTTAACTGATTCGTCGATGCCCAGCCCCAATATCCTCTTCCAAAGTCCCCTTTAGAACAGAGTGACTAGCCGTTGGTGGAGGTGAGGCGTCTTCGCCCAGGACTGCCAGTTTGATATCTACTTGTCACTACGCCCCTGGATACGCGAATTACTTCCCAATTACTCTTCATCCTTCAGCATCTAACTAATTGTATCACCACTTGACCAAAGGAAACTAATCTCAATATCAGCAAAATTGTCCTTAATTTGCTTATCGTCCGACCCATCATGATGCTAAACTTTACATACACTGAACATATCACCATTGAACAAGTGTGTCAAACCATTAAGCATCACACTGACCACACAGAGATCTGTTGACATCCTTTAAGAAAAGAAGATGATGTTGGTATGGCCGTGTAACTAGATCCAACGGTCTTAATGAAACAATCATCCAGGGAACTGTTGAAGGAGGGAATGGACCTAAAAAATGTTTACAGAGACCCCCTTGGCACAATGGTGAACTATTTTTCAGTGTGATACCCCAGTAAATCCTCCACCCCACCTCTCTCCTCACAATACCCCATCCCCTCAGTGTTAAGGGAAACGAAAAAAAGAAGAAGAAGAAGAAGAAGAGGAGGAGGAGGAGGAAGATATACAAAAATAACAAGATAGAACAATTTTCTTGATTGTGGGAAAGAACATCTCATGGTTGTTACATAATCTTTCAGTTGTACCTGGAGAAGAGCAACAAGCAGATAGAGGGGATCGTGGAGCTGGTGCGGGGCAAGCTGAACTCTGGAGCTCGCATCACACTGGGGGCTCTTACTGTTCTGGATGTCCATGGTGAGTGCCCTGTGTATATGATATAACTATCAGGCATTTGCACTTGATTTTGCTTGGAAGAGTTTTAAGATTTAAAGAGAGAAGAAACCAGGCATATAAGAAAGAAAGTGTTTCCAGTAGTAATAAATGAAGGAATAAGCTGGAAATGTGATAAGACACAGAAGACGTTTTCAGGTTAGCAGGAGGATGTTGTTTCAACAGATGTCAAATTCAGGTTGTTCTTCCTCGGGGAGCTAATTTCCGTAATTCGGTATCGGTTTTATTTGTATAATTATCGGAATTCGGCATCGGCCGGTTTTACTTTTATCACAGTATTCACACACACACACACACCACACACACACACACACACACACGCATATATATATATATATATATATATATATATAATGCCGAACAATTAAGTAGTGGGGGAAAACAAGTGCAGGCTAACAATTCTTCCGTCATTATAGTGATGACTTGGCAAAGATTTCAACTAAAATAAAAAATGAATAAACACACACACACACACACACACACACACACACACACACACACACACACACACACACACACTATATTCTTCTTTTTTTGCTGCCTGCATAACCATGTGATGCCTTCACTGTGTTATATACAGGATTCAGTTGGACTTAAGTTTGATGTCTCAGTTTGTTTGACAAAGCCTCAGATAGCAGAAACACATTTGGAAGAATTAGCCAGAAAACAGGCAGGAACATAACAGACGAACGGGATGGAAACATATGTGTGAAACAGCCAGGGTAGCAAGAAAGGAACAGGTGTCAGGACAAACCAGTGGAAACAGCAGGGGAAATAGCCTATAGGAGGAAAGCGTTCATAAATTGAGAAAAAAAAAAAAAAACCTGAAAAAAAAATTAACAAACAACGAACAGAACTTTCTGAAAGCAACAATGCAACAATTACAGCCAGAACTTGGAGACAGCTGTCAGAAAGGATAGCCAGATATGACACAGTTAAATAGACATGTCGAAATCTAGGCAGAAAATGAACACAAATATAATCAGTGAGGTCAAGAAAAGAGATATCGCCGGGAACGGAACTGGACAGAAAGACCAGACAAGGAAGAAATGGAATGCCTGGCATAGAAGCCTAGTGGATGTAGATAATGCATTCAATTCGGAAGCAAAAAATTGCAGATATGTGGATCGGGTCTCACTTGGGATATTCACTGTCTTCTCTGCTTTATTTGCGTGTCGGCTTTGGCAGGCCAGACACACAGAGAATGCTAAAAGATGTTTCAGCAGCAAGGGAGTTGTCTCTGATAATTTTTTTTTCATTTAGGACATACATTTTACAAAAAAATGGAGAATGTTATGGCGTCTGTCAGCACTGGAGTGCCCAAATTTTATACATAGAAATCTGTTGTGACGAAAAAGACATTCAGTAAAACAAAATGATTCTGTATTTGCACAATATAACATAGATTAATACGATACGATCAACACAGTGCCAGATGTTACGAAACAGTACAATGCAATTGATAACGAATCAATGCAACGTAATGCAACACAGCACAATGCAATACAGCATAATGTAAAACATAATGCAACACAGCACAACGTGACACAACTTAACACATCGCAATAGCACAGCACAGCACAGCGCAGGTCAGCTCAGCTCAGCACGACACAACACAACACATTGCAGCACTACATCAACCGTACTAAATTACAATACAAAGGTAACCAAAAATGATGCACTAGCCTGAGAAGCCAGGAAATTACAAGACAGAGGTGACCAGACCAAAATGATAATGCGCTGGCTTGAGAAGCCAGGAAATTACAAGACAGAGGTGACCAGACCAAAATGATAATGCGCTGGCTTGAGAAGCCAGGGAAATTACAAGACAGAGGTGACCAGACCAAAATGATAATGCGCTGGCCTGAGAAGCCAGGGAAATTACAAGACAGAGGTGACCAGACCAAAATGATAATGCGCTGGCTTGAGAAGCCAGGGAAATTACAAGACAGAGGTGACCAGACCAAAATGATAATGCGCTGGCTTGAGAAGCCAGGAAATTACAAGACAGAGGTGACCAGACCAAAATGATAATGCGCTGGCTTGAGAAGCCAGGGAAAGTACAAGACAGAGGTGACCAGACCAAAATGATAATGCGCTGGCCTGAGAAGCCAGAGAAATTACAAGACAGAGGTGACCAGACCAGAATGATAATGCGCTGGCTTGAGAAGCCAGGGAAATTACAAGACAGAGGTGACCAGACCAAAATGCTAATGCGCTGGCTTGAGAAGCCAGAGAAATTACAAGACAGAGGTGACCAGACCAGAATGATAATGCGCTGGCTTGAGAAGCCAGGGAAATTACAAGACAGAGGTGACCAGACCAGAATGATAATGCGCTGGCCTGAGAAGCCAGGGAAATTACAAGACAGAGGTGACCAGACCAGAATGATAATGCGCTGGCCTGAGAAGCCAGGGAAATTACAAGACAGAGGTGACCAGACCAGAATGATAATGCGCTGGCTTGAGAAGCCAGGGAAATTACAAGACAGAGGTGACCAGACCAAAATGATAATGCGCTGGCTTGAGAAGCCAGAGAAATTACAAGACAGAGGTGACCAGACCAAAATGATAATGCGCTGGCCAGAGAAGCCAGGAAATTACAATACGATAGGTGACCAAAAAGATAGACCAAAAAGATAATGCACTGGCGTAAGAAGCCAGGCAAATAACAATACAAAGTTGAGATAGAAAATTATGAACCGGCTGGAGACGCCAGAGAAATTACAACACATGCGTGACCAGAAAGATAATGCACTGGCCTGAGAAGCCAGAGACTCTTTGGTCCAAAGTTCGAGCCTTACACTGAGCGGATTTCTTTTTTCCTTTTACCTGTAGATAGCAAGCGGTGATCAGAGGTCTGGTCTTTTAGAGGGGACGATGAATGAGTACCCTCATGTAGCATGTGTTTACGCAACGTAGAAGAACTCGTCGGCAAATATGGGATTATTGTGTAGAAAAATCCACTTCAATAAGCAAAGCAAGAACATATCAAGGCAGACAAAAAATAGAAGAAATGTAAGCAACATTGAGCTATGAAGACGCACTCTCTCCGGGAAGAGCAGACACGATTTAATAGAGAGAAATCTGTTGTAGCTCTGACGTTATGCTTCACAACACAATAACAATATCATGTTTACTCCACACAAAACTGTGAGTACAGCCCGAGACGTGGTGGCCCAGATGGCCAAAGACAGAATACGCAGTCCGGAGGACTTCAGCTGGCTGGCCCAGCTGCGCTACTACTGGGAGGAGGACGTCAAGGTGCGCATGATCACAACTACCATCAAGTACGGTTACGAGTACCTGGGCAACACCCCTCGCCTCGTCATCACGCCTCTCACAGACAGGTGCTACAGGTGAGAGAAAGTAGTCTAGTTTAACCTGCTACAGCGGTATGCATGTTTCCGTCTCCGATTTCCGATTGGCACATAATCTGAATGGTCTTCATCTCCGATTGTTAGGGAATTTCATTAAGAGCTAGATTTGTTACAGATGTTTTTGTAACATTTCAATGACTGAAACGGAGATCTGTGAGTGTCCAAGCCTTCAGTCGTGGCATTCCGACGACCAGCTCCCATGGGATGATAAAGTTACCTACAGATTGCTGCGTCCAGATGTATTCTACCATCGTTTGAACACATGCTCGGTGATTGGAAATTCGAGCGCAGGGAAAAGAAATCACAGTTTTCAAACTGAGTTCCATACTGTCTTCAGTACGTCATTTTGAAGAATGCATTTGGATATCCCCATTGTCATTTTAATACGTCGAAACTGGTAGCACAAACTATCTTCTGATCTGACCATAAAATAAAGATCACAGGCACGTGCCAAACATAACACACAAAAGACGTACCATCTGATGCGTGCAAGGCTTAAGAACTTTAGCACAGGTTTTAAGTAGCACAAAGTGGAGGGAGAACGCTGAGGAGTGCAGTGAGAAAAAAATGAGAAGAAAGAGCAGAGAGAATGAAGAGCAGGGCTGCAAAGGTAACAGGCAGTCTGGCGTGGGGCAATGGAATATAACACGCAACAGTTTGGGGAAGGGAATGAAAGAAATCTTAAAATTCAGATGGAGGGAGTGTGAATATACTGATGAGAAATAGAAACATGGGGCAAGGGTTTTGCAGTGATGATACAGATGAGCGGGGAGGAGGGGGGATGAGGAAGCGAAAATACAGGTGATAAACAGAAACGTTGGGTTAGAAGGGATAAAAAGGCGGCATTAGAGGCTGGGAATCAAATCGGGGTGTAGAGGACAGGGGAAAATAATAACAGGGGCAGAAGGACAGGAATGGAAAAAGGTTGCGGGCAGAAGGAAGGTTAATAGGACTGGAGAAGCGGGAGTGTATACCCGGAAGACGGAAGAAGTGGAACAGAGTAAAGAGAGTACATGAAGGAATTGAAAAAGGACAAGACAAATTGACGCTACAGAGTTATGTGGTCAGACAAAGCCAAAGTGACACACGCAGTTAGTGTTTCAACACTTTTGAAATTACGGACAAGGAATATATTGAATCCGTTTTACTTGGGTGGATGGTACTTTCTTGATTTCTGTTCACATGAAAGATGATGGTGCTCTTCACATAATTCTTTTTTTTTCAGAACCCTGATGGGAGCTCTGAAGCTGAACTTGGGGGGCGCTCCGGAAGGCCCAGCTGGCACTGGCAAGACAGAAACTAGTAAAGATTTGGCCAAGGCTGTTGCCAAACAGGTCAGCCTTTTAGAAAACACTATCATGGAAACACTGTGACTGCTGTAGGACGGAAGGGGGCTGTGACTGGGGGTGAACGGCCGGAAGTCCTAATGTGATAAGATGAAAGTGCGTTTAACAGAAGGAAACGTTGCCTTCAGATACCGAATAATCAATGATAATAATAAAAAAAAGAAAACATTTTTAAGAACAGTGTTATTAGGCGAGACAAAGACCATTTTACCATTAAAAAGATTGACCTGTAATCACAGAGTTTGCCCAGTATACAGTGGAATAGCATTGTCAGTGACTTAGGAAAAGAAACCAGTGAAAAGTAAGTGTTTTAAGCCATCTTGTGATCACCGTGCTGTTGTAAACACCAAGGTCACGTTGCAAGATGTCAGTTAATAACAAGACCAATGCACAGCCACATTTTTTAAACAAACAAAAAAAAGATGCGTCATATGTTAAGGCATTGCTGCCAAGTGATCAGAGCATTAGGGCATGTTTTAGTAGTGATATTCCTTGCTGGATTGCAACACCTGAGTGATGTTATAACGATACTCTCATGCAGCAGGTGCTTTTGTCAGGCACCTCACTTGCGTAATAACAATACTGCCGTCATGATAATGAATTGATAATTTGGTGAGTCGCCTTGGCTAAAGGCTGTGTCAGACCAATTGACAGAGGCTAGAACACCAAGGCTACATCAAAATGTTATGTTCTGCATATTTATGCGGGATTGTCTTCAGTCGTGACAAGCGCCTAGCATAACAGTATCAGTCTCCAAAATCCCTCGAAGTCGGAATGTAGTTGCCCATGTAGCGGGGTAATCAAAAACGGTCACACACGTAATGTTCTCACCCCTAGCTAATGCATTTGTACCATAGCGTTCAAGTATTTCGGCTGTTTGGATGATCCCTGGAGTCTTTTAGCCAGGGTACGACAACAACAACAACAACAACATAATTTGGTGAGGAATAGATATTCAAGGCAAAGGGTAAAGGAGGTGATAATACAGGTGAGTATTAGAGCCGTGGGAGGGGTAGAAAGCGGGGAAAGGGGAAGGAATCGTTCAACACATACATGGCCGTCATCTGGAAGCTACACTATCATCATCTGGTAACTCAAGTATCATTGTGCTGTGTGAACATTGTTGTCATATTGTACTCACACGGTTGTCATGGTACGTGCAGTGTCAGAGGAAAATCAACACAACCCATGTTGTTTGAGAAAACCTGACCTGACAAACCTGACTGAAATAAAGATGAAAGCGGATTGTAACTTCTACCAGACAGAATAAAGATAGACACCGGTAAGATGTTTGAAGTCTGTACCTCTAGCGGAAGATTCGCGGTGTTAATCGTCTAATGACCGTTAAAACGGTCCGAAAACGGAGATGCGACTTCCGATTCCAGCACTGTTTATAGATTGGTTAACAAAAAAACCCCAAAAAACCCCTGCCATTTTCACTTATTGTTTTTAAATCCAATATTCTGAAAAGTGATGTAGTATTAGCATTGCGAATGCTTGGAAACTGTTGATCTTCTTTTCGAACGCATTGGTCTACACGGTCAGTCCGGCCCTTGATATGAACAGTGCCGTTTCACCAGCTCTTGTAGATTGCCGTAGACCTTCGTCATTAGAGCTGTGGAAACTCTTGATAACAGGCATGAAAAGATACAACTGTTAGAGCTTGCTGGGAGCCTCTGGCACTTTCGCACTTTCGTCTTCATTACGTAAACAAACGCGAACGAATTCCTAATGCTTTCAAAGCAAATTGTAATGATGTCAGTCCGAGTGTGCCAGATGTTTTATAACAATCAGACACTCCTTGCTTGACAATAATGAAGATACCTGTCAGTAAATCTTTTTTTGTAGATATTACAGGGCTGTCCAGTGTCGCATGACCGGTTCTTTCAGGTGGTACTCTGGTCTATGTCAGGAAATTTATT
>CM065715.1:44160494-44167994 GCA_033310375.1 Conus canariensis
CACACACACACACACACACACACACACTCACGACCCCACTCTTTACTCTCTTCGATCTGCAAAAATGCTTTTGCATTTTAAATTCAACTCTGTCAGTCTTGGCCCGGTTCTTGTATTTCTGGTCTCACACGTTCAAATCTGTTTCAAGACCGTCACAGACATACATTCAACGCGCACACGCACTCACGCACACGGACACACACACGTACATACACGTACACACAACCACACACACACACACACACACACACACACACACCACACACGCATGCACGCACGCACGCGCGCGCGTGCGCGCGCACTGTCATTTGTCTGCTGCCCTCTGTATTGAGGATCTTCCAGCAGCATGATATTGCCTGCATTGCGTTAAGCGACATGTCACTGTGTTAACATGACGGACAACGGTGTGGGCAGTCTTTCCAACAAGATCGTGGCCACCTACACCCTGTGCTCGGAGCAGCTATCCTCTCAGCATCACTACGACTACGGCATGCGAGCTGTCAAGTCGGTGCTGACCGCTGCCGGCAATCTCAAGCTGAAGTACACAGAGGAGGAAGAGTCGGTGCTGTTGCTGAAAGCCATCAATGATGTGAACCTGCCCAAATTCCTCTTCCAGGTATGCCGAACCACGGCTCCGTTCCTGAGCTAGATATACAGGCAAAGCGGCCAGATGCCATCATTCAAATGTTCTACAGTCGTAAAGAATGCCGCATACAGCTGGCGAAATTGTCTAATTTGGCGACAAGAAGCCAGGAAAGTAGTTTCAAGAAAATGGTGCTGTTGAAAAAAAAAGAAGGAAAAAAAAAACAACAAAAAACGAAGACGGCAATAGATTGTTTGACATTGTTTTGTAGATGGTCCGACATTGTTTTGTAAATGGTCCAGTATAATACTACGATATTGCTGTGATAGAAAGCCACACTTAACATTTTGCGGTTGAACAAGTATTTTCTTTAGTATTTTGTGTCACTCTGATGACAATTATCATTATTATTGACTTCTTTCCTTTTCGGTATGTAAAATCTAACTAATAAACAGCGAAGATTCAGTTCTGTTGTTTGGAAACAAAATCAAAATATTCACAATACGGATCATCCTGCTCTTTTGGTGCAATTATGGAGATAAATGGTTAAAATCAGATGATGCTAATAAACAGATGGCGATGAGAAATCGTAATATGCTAGTACATCAGGTAAATGATAGTGTTATAGTGATAGAAGCATGCCTAATCAATGCTTTTCGGATGTATAGCAATATTTTTTTGTATTAATTTGATGATGATTTGGCGATTTATGAGAGCAGTAAGAACATGACAGCAATATCTTAATAGCAGAAAGATAGCTGGACATTTAGCGACAGACTGATGATTTTAGAAAGATAGAAGAGTACCATCGAGGTGGTTCCTTACATAATGTCTGTGTCCATTGCTGGTGACCATTCAGTAATCTTAGGATGCTGGAGGGAGTTGATATTCGTTTTAGAGTGTATAATTCTTGCAATAATGAGACAGGACAGGGGAGGGAGGATCATGGAGGGAAGCGATGGATGACGGAAGTTCCATCCCTCCAACCTCCTTCCTTTCAACTGTGATCTTCCCAGTTCAGTTCCGAAATAAATTGACTTCCATACAGAACCTGTAGTGTGAGACACGTGTGTTCAGGACGTGCCTCTCTTCAACGGCATCATCTCAGACCTGTTTCCCGGCGTGGCGCTGCCCAAGCCGGATTATGGCGTGTTCATGGAGGCGCTGAAGAGCAACTGCACCAAGAGACAGCTGCAGCCGGTGCCTTGGTTCCTGGAGAAGATTATCCAGGTGACCCTTTGTCGAGTAGAGAGCCCCCAGTAGGGATGCCGGGGGACCATTTGATAATCCTGCCTCATTAACATCCTTTGCTTTGATTTCCTCTTTCCTGTCACTGTCTTTGACCGTGCTTTTTGAAAAGATTCAGTCTCCACTGTCGTGCACTGTTTTTCGTCTGTCTTTGCAACCCACACACCTGGTTTTGTTTTAAAAAATTCTGTACACTTTTTATGTCCGTTATACAATTGGTGACTATGCTGCTGTTTTATCGTAGTCTGGGGGCTGTGTCTTCCAAACGTAAACACTGTTCAGAGTGGACAACAGCTGTCCGTTGTGTATAGTTTTTTTTTGAATTCGTCTGTATAGTTTTTAAATGTAGGGTTTTTTTGTTTTTTTTTTTTTACATTTAATTAATCATTTTTAAGCTTTTTAAGCTGTACGCAGTGAATTCAACACAGTTACTGGCATACTTCACACGCTCTCGTCTTATCTGCCTTGTGGACGTTAGTACAGCCTCTATCATGCTATGAATTTTATACATTTGAATTTTATACATATGCACGCACACATGTACATATACATACATAAATAGACATATATATATATATATATATATATATATATATATATTATACACGCACACATAAACACACACACACACACACACACACACACACACATTAGCAATCACACACACACACAAACAACACACACACACACACACACACAAAATATATATAATATATATATAATATATATATATATATATATAATATTATATATATAGCTAGCTAGTAGCTAGCTCTGCCCAGAAGTCACGTTGATGTTTATCAGGTCTGTTGATTCTTTCAGAGTGGCCATTCACCTCAGAAGTGCTTTTCAGGCATAGGCATTCAGATCCCGCAAACACCCATGCACGGGTACTTCTTATAATGGACATATGCCAGTGGACTCCACACGCGGGCTTTCTTGATGGCTGTTGTGGGTTTGTGCAGGTGTACGAGATGATCTTGGTGCGGCATGGTCTGATGATCGTGGGGGAGCCCATGGGAGGCAAGACGATGAGCTACCAGGTGCTGGCCGAGGCCTTGGGGGACCTGCAAGCGGCGGGGACCTTTGAGGAGAACCGCACCATGTATCGGATCATCAACCCCAAGGCCATCACCATGGGCCAGCTGTACGGCTGCTTTGACCCAGTGTCTCATGAGTGGACTGACGGTGGGTGGAGTGGAGTGGAGTGTAGTGTGATGTTGTAGAGTGTAGTGTGATGTATAGTGTGGTGTGGAATGGTGTGGGTGTGGTGTAGTGTAGTGTAGTGTAGTGTAGTGTAGTGTAGTGTGCTGTGGCGTGGTGTAATGTGGTGTAGTGTAGTGTCCTGTGGTATGTTGTGTGGTGCGGTGCAGTGCGGTGTATTCTTGTGTAGGTGTAGTGAGGCGTAGTGTTGTGTTGTGTAGTGTAGTACAGTGCTCTGAAATGCAGTAAATTGCAGTCTAGCTAGCGTTGTGCACTGATATGCAGCAGAGTGTCTTGAGACCATTAATATAGTGCCGTGTAACATAGTGCAGTGTACTTTAGTGGAGTATTGTGAAGTATACCGTAGTGCACTGTAAGATATATATGTGTGGTGTGGTGCGCACGCGCGTGTATGTGTGTGTGTGTGTGTGTGTGTGATTGCGCACGTGTGTGTGTGCATGTGTGTGTGTGTGTAGTGTGTGTGTGTGTGTGTGTGCGTGCACGCATATGTGTTGATAATGATAATTATGTGTGTGTGTACAGTCAGTAGCCTACAACCATTAACATCGGACACAACGAAGTGATTTCAGTAAATGAGTGGTTTGGATCACGGTGACATTCTCCTGGTCATAGTCACGATATCTTTTCATCTGTTTCTTCATCCATCCTTCGATTAGTTGGTCGTTGAAGCGTTCTGCGACTAACGTGCTTGCTGGCTTGCAGTTACGCACGCTTGCACATTAATGTGCATGCTTGTCCAAGTACATGCATTCACGCATTCAGCGTCACTCATTGTTTCATTTTTTTCGTGTTCCTCACAAAAGCTCGAAATAATTACATTGTCCAGCACCTGCTTATGAATAGATAGAGTCAGGATCTTATTAGAGCGCATGCTTGTCCGAATACACACAGTTGCATATTCACTGTCACTCATCGCCTCATTCTGTCGTGCTCTTGATAAAATCTTCAAATAATTGTACGGTCCAGCATCTGCTACTAAATCATAGAATTGGGATGTCATAAACCTTTGACGCAAAATGTTCAGATTATACCCAGAAAAGTTTGAAGCGACGTGAAGTTTTACATTTGTAAAGCATAATGATGTTTCCTGGCACAGCCTGAATTGACACAAGTGAATGTCTGTTGTCATAGTGGAAAACAGTTCTTTTTTTCCCCCCTCAACTCATGGTGTAATCGGCATAGTGTATTTATATGTGTAGTTTGACACTACCCGTGCAGTGTAATCAGTACAGTGTTTTCATATGTGTAGTTTGACCATACCCGTGTGTGGATTATTGCTATGGTGTATAGGTGTGCTGGCTAACACGTTCCGTGAGTATGCCAGTAACCCCAATGAAGACCGCAAGTGGATCCTGTTTGACGGGCCCGTGGATGCTGTGTGGATTGAGAACATGAACACTGTGCTGGACGACAACAAAAAGGTTAGGCCTTTTTTGTGAAATATTTTTTGTTGTTGTTGGTTGTTGCTGTCAGTCTCAAGGCTTCAGCCTCCAGAAGGTGATGCTTTGTGTGCATGATTGACCTCACAATGCTCTCTCCAGTCAGCAGGGTCAATACATTTTTTCAACTTTTTTTTTCCTGAGGCCTCTCAACAGAAGAGAGACGAAGAGGAGAAGAGTCAGGTTCAAAAGAATTACTCTATACCACTTAGACACACACACGCACGCACGCACGCACGCACGCACGCTTGCGCGCATGTGCCTGCGTTCGCGAATTCGTGTTGACCTGTTTACCCATACGATGTCGCAGTATTTTGTACACATGTTTGGTGAAAATACGATGAATACGACGAACCAGAAAAAATACATCGAATAAAAAATCTCGAGACGAAGTTCTTGAGCGGCAGTGGCATTTGCGGTGTATAACCATTGAGTTTGAACGCTGCAACCAAAGAGCAACAATTCTCACATCGTGCGCACAAACTCGCGTCTGGATGACGTTGGAACAATAGGAGGGACCTTCTGCTTTTACAAAAAATCACAAATTTGGTAGATATGTACACACATTTTTTGGAAAATACGCTCGTTTCAATGGAGAAATACACCAATAGCCGTTTTAGGGTAAACATAGTATATATCTATCTACCTATACGTTGTGTATGTGTGAGTGTGTGTAGGGTGTATTGACGGAGGTACACACTTAGATTTATGTGTGTGAGTTTCTCTCTGTCTGCCTGCTTGCACACTTGCCTGTCTGTCTGTCTCGTTCTCTGTGTGTGTGTGTGTGATTCTTTTTTTTTGTCATGAACTCCGATGCAAGCCCACCCCCTCCTCCTTGTCTCTCTGTCCCGCTTGCTCGTATGCAGTCTGTGTTGTATTGCAGAAACGCTCCATCTTTACAGGTCATGTATTGATCATGGACTAAATCATGATGTCGTACGCACTTTGAGCCAGGGGAAGTAACTGCAGTTTAGCTCGGCCCTCAGTCTTTTTCTCGGTTCTTTTCCTTGGCACTACTGCTAACCTTGCACATTATTTTACATTCTCCGCGACCGGAACTGCATTTTGGAAATTTGGATTTCGGAGGGGTGCCTCTGAAAGTTGCTACGTTTATGGGCCCTTTTAAAACTTTCTCTTGGAACTATCAAAACGCTGGGTCTACCATACACCCATGCTTTACCTTGCATGCAGCATCATCAACTGTAGCTTGCCGCTTTGCAGCAGGCTTTTAACTAACCATCCCAGTTCATCTAACAAGTGTGCACCTCTCTGCGGGTGCACCATTTCCCCCCTCCACCCCATTCTCCTACCCCTCCCAACCGCATTCGCGCAGACTATCCATTCTACAGAGGGCTTTGAGCAGTTGCACGCATATGGGCGGCGAATCACTTCAACATATCTTGGCCGCGGGAATTATAGGCAACGCTTCGGCGTCAGTACCAGTTCCTTATGCCCAGTGGATCCAAATTCCATGTTGGTTAATATTTTTCATTGGCTATAGAGGATACCCTTTCTCTCTTCGGGGAGCACATGGGTTGTACAGATCGAGGTGTTATACATGTGAATTGCACTTTTGTGTGTGTGTGTGTGTATGTGTGTGTGTGAGCGTGTGTGTGTGTGTGTGTGTGTGTGTGTGTGTGTGTGTGTGTGTGAGATTGCGCACGCTAAAAAAGGCATTGGACATTTTGTTTGTAAATCAAACACAATGTTTTGCTTAGCGCCCCACACAAGAACCTTTTCTTCCAGAGTCTATTCGCCTTATAACGCCAGTTTTGTCTTTCCGATAAAACCTTGTAGGAGTGGGAGTGCATCTCTTGTCTGGGCATACAATCTGTGTCCATTATGGACAGCTGGTGGCTTGGTAAAGTCCTCAAGTCCAGCGGTCACTTCGAAATTTGAACTGGACCCTATGTAGTCATATTTTGCGTGTGCCATTTCAAGTTAGAACCTGTGCTACGCAGCTTCTTCACCGTCCAAGCTCTGTGTGAATAGCATTGTGTGAAAGGATGCTTTACTAGGTAACTTTTTTGCACTCATAGGCACTTCAAGCCTCCATATGTCTCTACCTCTTTCAAATATTGCAGAAACACAATGTATAGAAGTCGTCGATTGATTAGGGACAAAATTAGAAAGTCAGAAATGACAACCGTTTGTAGCACTTATATGCTATGCTTTGGTATTCTTAAATGTCTGAACATCTTGGGAATGAAGTGATGTTAAAAAAGAATCTTAGTACAACCTTGTCTCTGATTTAGCATCATCCCGTTTTTGTCACTCCAACACAAACAGAATAAACAAACACAAAAAACCCCAACAGAAATTAGAAAGGGAACATTTCAAAATCGTGTATTTTATTCACGGTGTGTCACATATAACAACGATCGTTTACCGGTGTTCATTGTGTGTACAAGCGCAACCAGTTCTTACACACTTTAGCATGGCGGTGAAGTTCTGGGGAGACCGTTTCACTGACAATGGAAACAACTCCGGTTTAGTTTGGCCCTCAGTTTATCGCCGGTTCTTTCCCTTTGATATGACCAGCTGGTACCCTCATTTTCGCTCGGCAGCAGCAGCAGCAGATTGTAAAACACCTCCTTTTGGAATTGATTTCAGCTGCAAAGTGTGTGGCCAGGTCCACTTTGTACGACTTGGGTGCCCAACTTGCTACATATAAGGGCCCTCTTAAAACCATCTAAAATCCTGGACCTACCTTCTGCTTAAGCTTTGCCTTTCACGCAGCAGCGAATGCAGCTAACCACTCTCCCATCCCAGTTTACCTGGCAGGTGCAAATCCCTCTTTGGGTATACAGTCCTCCGCCACCATAACTCCACTGCCCGTGCCCCTCCTATTCACTCTCATGCAGGCTTTTGCTTAAAAAAAAAAGGGCTTTCAGCAATCGCAGATGGGCGGCGAATCACTTCAACATCTCTTTGCCTAGGGAATTGCAGTTAAATGATCCGGCGTCAGTACCTGTTCCGTGTGTGCAGTGGACCAGCATTTCACTG
>CM065715.1:44172994-44185494 GCA_033310375.1 Conus canariensis
ATTCGGAACGATGTCATACGAAAAGCAAACGGGGCAACATCATAAACTCAGGCTTTTTTTTTTATTAATCATAATTGCCCCACAGTCAAATGGTCGTATCGCGAGGGACATTTTTTTTCGTCACATGGACGAGTGTTTAAATTCATGGTAAATTACCTTGCGGGTTACGAAAGAATTTTATATAACCAGTTACATGGGAATGAGTTTAGGTTTAGACGCCCTGTTCACATGTTCTGAAGCGAGAACTGTGAGACTGATGTGGGCACTGTTTTACTGGTCAGAAAATCTGGATGACACGCTGTGTTTTACGTAAAAGAAGCATACGAAAAAGAAAAAAAAAGTGTTTCATTGAACGTGGTTTGATTACTGCGATTCACTGGTGCAAGAAAAGAAAAACCTTTGTCAGCAAAAAATGAAAATCTCCCTTTTTTCCCGTTGTTTTTTTTCTCCCCCCCCCCCTTCTTTATTACCTCATTATGTAAAGCACAAAGAGCTTCATGTTCCACACAAATATTCACTCTAATCACTCATCATTATCATCACACAGTAAATGAAGAGCTGATGACTGCATTCTGGCGATCTAGTCTCTTCTGTATTAAGTTTTCAAGTGTTGTTGAGAGCAAGTAGGGCGTAGTGGCGTCAGTGAGGGGTGGGACAGGGGTGGAGGGGCAAGTGAGACTGATGTGGGCATTGTCATATCGGTCGGAAAAGCTGGATGACACGCTGTGTAGACATTTCGCCATGAATTGTTTTCTGTCAGGTTAACAAGAAACCACGACAAATCACAGACAGAATACCCCCATTTAGCAGTAAAAGGATGTTTAAAAACTGCCACAGAGACCGCTTGACTGATGAAGAGAAACACTTGGATATAATCAGCAAATTCAGAAAATGATCTTGTGAAACGGTTTTACTTTTTTTTTTTAATTTGGGAAAATTATCGTGATAGGTTTGACATACCTGTTATAAGGCTTGTGGGATATGAAAAAGAATGTAGACTGGTCAATTTTCATAATGATTTTAGTTTGAGGGAATTCATTGTGTGACATTCATTAAGTTTTATTGGTTCATGATTAGGGCGTCTTCATCTGTCTCGCCTTCAAGTGTCTCGAGATCTGACAGAAATAAGAATGTGTGTGTGTGTGTGTGTGTGTGTGTGTGCACGCACACACTTGCATTTTTGATTGCATTCAAGGAATGTGTGTGTGTGTGTGTGTGTGTGTGTGCTGTATTTGTGCGTGCACTCACATATGTGGGTGTTGTGAAAAGGTGAGTACATGTGTATTTGCTCATGTGTGTGCCAGGCCAATGCGTTTCCTGAGCGGGGGACAGTGTTCGACTTTTGCTTCGAGAAGAAGGCCAGTGGTCACTGGGTGAACTGGATGGACCTGCTGGACACCAAGAAGGTCAAAGAGGACGCGAGCCATATAAAGGTAACCCCTAAAAGATACTGCTTGGCTGTGAGTAGACATGAGAGGCAGCAAGGAAGAAGTAATTGTTCGCATCCTGTCTCTGAGAGTGTGGAAAGGAAGGAAGTTTTTAGCGTTATCATGCAATCGCCATTAGTATCAGAAGCGTGTGTCAAGACGTCAGCAGAGTGTGTGAAGATGCAACCGGATGACCAGCCGCTGTGGCCAAGTGGTTAGCATCGCGGACTCTCGGCTGGGTCGTGGGTTCGACTCCCATCAGAGCCATGTGGGATTTTTCTTCCCCGATCGGCTTCTACCCAGAGTTGAGTTTGCTACAAGCCCAATTGGGGAAGACTGGGACCAGACAGTTGAGTTTCACCCACTTACTGAAAGCGTCTCTGAGAGTGGTGCCCAGATTTCCTGACCAACACTGCAGGTGTCGGTAATTCTCGGGCCTGGTTGATGCCGGGATATGTTATGAAAGTAAGCGTGGAGTACAGCCCTGTCGTGCAGTCTCAGACCGGAATGGAAATCCTAAGTATCATCTTCATCATCCTCATTCTCATCGATCATCATGAAAAAAAATGCCCCCAATTCTGTGACACTTCATGCCCTGCTTTCATCGTGATCTAAGTTTCGATGTCTTCACGTCTGTGGCCCACTCATGCCGGCTCCACGACTAAGCGATTATTGTCGTCAGTAGGGGGCTTAGTAGGTAGTTTCCTGCGTATGTTGGATCAGAACAGGTGCCACTGAACACAACTGAAGTGACTCGGCAGCAGGGCAGTGTCTCATCCGGTGGGTTGCCTCTTGACATTGACTGCATCCAATGGGATTGCCGGTGCTGGAGTTGTGGCGGGCCAGGCCGGGCTGTAGCTGTGGACGGGATGTCGGAATCAGCGGCATGGGTGCACTGCCACAGAAGTGGTACAGGATGAGACAGCAAAAAACAAAAAAACAAAAGAAAAGAAAAGAAAAAGACGCATCCGGATTTTCATGCTCGTTGTGCCTTGTCGTCCATTTGCCCCAGAACAAACATTTTTCATGTCTTGGCTGCCCGCATTGTAGGTTATGTTTGGAAGATCCCGGTCATGACGATCACATTAAAAATTTATATATGTCATAGCAAACGGGCACGTTGTGATTCTGCATGTTCCCTTGTCATTTGCTCAATTCTTTTATACAACACATTTCATGTTTATGTAGGTTTGGCCTCTTCCTGTGCACTGCTGCTTACGTATGAACGTAGTGCTCCATGCTTTTTATGCTTGATAAAGGTTTTATAAATAAACCGAAAATTTGCAATATGCTTATTGAGTGTCGGTGGTTTTCACTATTCAGTATTCAATAGCGATCCATGTTTGATTGATTGCGATGTACAGGGTGGCTACATGTATTGACATGGCTGCCCCTCAGTCGTGGACTGAAGTCATTCAAATTTACGGACCCCATGCAAGCCCCGATAGTGTGAAGGATGACGTGGGAATGATGTACATGTTCACTGACATGGCGTGGAAGGATGGTTACATTCACTGACAAGTGTGAAGGATGGTTATATATATTTCCTGACATGGCATGTGAAGGATGGTTATATTCACTGACAGACGTCGTGTGAGGGATGATTGTGCTCATTGACGGGACATCGTATAGATTATAACGACATTTAACAAAATGTCGTGGAGAAAACAATGGCTGTATTCGCCGACCAGATAACCGTTCAAAAGATGGATTCATTCACTGATGCTGTGTATTGTTGAAGATGATTACAGTAAGCAACGTGACATGTTGTTGACGATGGGTGTATCCACAGTAGGCTTACACGTAAATTGTCAACCGTGTTTAGCCCAGTGACATGATGGTAGAAACATCAGCGACGTTACGCCAGGAGTATTTTCTTCACGTGTACCTGTCGCACCGCATCCCCATCCTGCTTGTGGGTCCTACCGGCACCGGCAAATCTGCCATCACCAACAACTACCTCATCCACCTGCCCAAGGATGCGTGAGTCTTGTCTCTGTCTTCCCTCGCACCGCTCACCACCCACCCCATCTCCCTTACATCTTGCTTCATTTTTTTCTGCTGCTATTAGAACGATAAATGTGTTCGGGCTTGTCTTATTATCTGCAAGTTCACCAGTGATTTGAATTCGTTTGTGCAATGGACATGTAAGTGTCGTATGTATGTCGGGTGTACATCTCCTCAACATTGCCTTCCTAATGTGTCCAAGAGCGATTATTAATTGATCAGGTGGTAAGGCTTCTGGGCTGAATTCTTGAAGGTCGGAAGTAATTTCGGTTACAACAGATATAACCCTGATAATTTCTCATTTGATATGATAAAATATGTCTGATTCTGATTCAGTCGCTACTGATCTTATTTTCATTTTTTCCTCCCTTCATGATATTGTTAATTATAATCATCATATCATCATATAGCTGTTCCCAAAATTTAAAGAAATGGATGACTTTGAATAAGTTGCAGTTGAATGACGACAAAACTGAAGTTCTTCTCCTTGCTACTCCCAAACTCCAAGATCATTCCTCCCTTTCTTCTTCTATCAGTATCGGAAGTTCTGATATATTCAACTCTCATCCCAAGCTGGTAACCTTGGTGTGACTTTTGATTCCACCCTTTCTTTCAAGCACCACGTGTCTAATGTTTGTAAGGCAGCATATCAGGAAATACGTACGATCAGTTCAATCAGACACTTCCTTTCCACTGAAGCCACAAAAACTCTGGTTTGTTCCCTAGTTCTCTCAAGGCTGGACTACTGCAACAGTCTCTTGGCTGCTTCACCAAAGTACCTACTCAATATACTACAGAAGGTTCAGAATAGCGCTGCCAGGCTTGTTTGCAAAGCATCTGAACGTCCACATGTCACTCCTCTGTTGCAGTCCCTCCACTGGATTCCAATCCAGAGTCGAATTGACTATAAGCTGGCTTCTGTCTGTTTGTCTTCTGCTTCTGGTACTGGAGCACAATATCTCTCAGACATCCTCCACATCTACACCCCATTCCGTCAACTTCGTTGCCGACAGCCGCCTCTTGCGCATTCCTTCTGTCAGATCAAAACCTTTTGGTCAACGTTCTCTCTCGTTCCGAGGACCAACTGTCTGGAATACACTTCCCATCAGTGTCAGACAACTACCTTCACCCTTTACAAATCTTCCGTGAAAACAAACTTCTTTCAACGGTCGTAACCTTCCCTCCCCCCCCCCCTCCCCACCGTGGGTGTGCACGTGTGAGTACCTGGTGGTTGTGTCACTTGTGCGTGCAAGCTGTGGTATATTTGCACTATGTTCCTTGCTATTGCTTTTGTGTAAATTAACTCAGGAACAAGTGTCTTTTGGATCTTCTGAGCGAAAAATATTCGTGGTGGTTCCATGATGTGATGTATGAGATTCCTTCAAATGCCGCGTGTTGCTGCTGGAGTACTTGTTGCGCCCATGTGTTGAATTCTGTTTCTTCTTGCTTTGATAAAAACCACCATTTCCCAGATCGTTCAGCTTTGAATCTGGGCAACAACTGTCCAAACATGACATGTTCCACTCCGAATCTGCCTTTCAATAAAGAGGCCAAAGCCAACATATCCATAGCTAAGTCCTCATGTGTTGTCCAAAGCCTGAAATCGTTGCCTCCTATCTGAAGAAAGATGATGTTGGGTTGGTGTTTAAGATTATTCAGTATGCCAGGGAGTGTTTTGTTATCGCGCAGAAGACCGTGTACCGTGAGTCCGCTCTGCCGACTATCTCCACTGAGCAAGTGTCTTGCAACTTAATATTTGCGTTCAAACGCGCATCATCTGTATCATAAATATGCTCCGCAAAACGTTTGATTATGGAATGACCAAGTAGCAAGGCATGAGGCATGTTAGACACGGTGTAGGCTTTGATGGATGAGGATCTTACCTTGCAACTGTTCAGAATTTTTTCGGCGAGCAGAGAGTCCAATTTTTTCGGAGAGCAGAGAGTACGTCTTCACTGCTAGCGTGTTACTTCGAAAAGGAAGCGCTTATCCGCGTGCCCGACCTGCATTAAGAATTTTGTCTTACCGGAAGATACCGGAGTGCTTTTACGCATGCCTGGCCTGCTTTAAGAATTTTGTCTTACCGGAAAATACTGGAATAATCGCATTCCGCCACAAATTCCCTTATATCCCATAAGAACTTTTGTGTAAATTAAGTCTCTGTCTTGTTTTTAGCTTGTAATGTCTCATCGTTATTATGTGTTGGTTATGTAAAGCGCTTAGAGCCCAATCTTTTAAGATAATAGGCGCTATGTAAATTAACATTATCATTATTATTATTATTATTATTATATCGCAGTCCTCACCAAAATCGTCATTACAACAATGATCATCATCATGAGGATCATCTGCTCCGTTGTTGGTTTGTACAGTATAATCATGTTTCCCTTATTCATTCTTCACCTCCTACAGTATCTCATGGTCAGTTCTACTGTTACCAGCAATTGCTAACATAACATCTTGCGTAAATAATCGCCAAAATGTTCGACTGGGGTGCGTGTCACATTATGTTCTCTTCGGGTTTTAGTCTAAACTGTTCAAGTGACGTTGGTTGGGCTGTTTCGAAGCTGACAGTAATGTGGCGAATATTTTTTCATGCATTTTTTAATGTCTGTTATTTATTTATGTCTGAGGAAGACATATTTTTCGAAAACGTACTCGTTTGTTTCGTTTTGCATATTAAGATAAACCTTACGTGACACCATCTTTTGTGTGTCTAAGTGTATTTTGCCTTCTGTTCAGTAACTGTGCAATCTGTTCCGGTCTCCTTTCCTGTCCCAGTAATGCTCAATAAATCCATCGGCATACCCTGCTTCCAAGGAGTGTGTAGGTGAGAATTTCCGACTGCCACCATTGA
This sequence comes from Conus canariensis, assembly GCA_033310375.1. Taxonomy (NCBI): domain Eukaryota; kingdom Metazoa; phylum Mollusca; class Gastropoda; order Neogastropoda; family Conidae; genus Conus; species Conus canariensis. Next base: position 44,179,286 of record CM065715.1, read on the forward strand.
TGTTTTGTGGACGGAGATGGTGTGAATAAATAACACAGTTAAATACGTGTATATTTATGCTCTTATTTGCACCAAAATCGTGTTACTGTACACGTATTGCAGGCATCTGTGTCAAAACATTGATTTTGTTTCATATGAATGTATGAACTGTTAGTAAAGTTTCTTTCCATTTAGAATTTGCATGTCATACACTGGCAGATATTCGGAATTTCTGTTGTTCTAATAAGAGACAGGCTGGGGTTTTTTCCCGTAAATGCCCATACGTAAATTGGTATTTAGACGCGGGTAGCGGCCCGCATTTTTCTTATTCTTGACAAATTGTTGATACAGTGTGTTGCCAAACTGCTGTGTATGCGAGTGAAGTGCTGTCTGTGTGTGATTTCAGCTACATCCCCAACTGTATCAACTTCTCGGCCAGGACGTCCGCCAACCAGACCCAGGACATCATCATGTCTAAACTGGACAGGTAAGTGCATTTGGTGCTTGTGATGCACGCACACGCGTCGAAACCATTGGCACAGTACACTTCTGTCAGAACAAACAGGATCATTGACCTCTCCGCTCTCCACTCTGCAGAACAGGCAATGTGTGCCATTTGTTATGATGAGGTAGTATAGCTTACTATAGTGTAGTGTAGTGTAGTGTAGTGTTGTGCGTCGTGTCGTGTCGTGTCATGTCGTGAAGTGTAGTGCAGTGTAGTATAGTGTAGTGAAGTGTAGGGTAATGTAGTGCAGGGCATCCAATTGTTTTATGTCGTACCGTATTGTACTGCATTGCATGATATTGTATGGTGTGTGTGTGCGTGTGTGTGTGTGTGTGTGTGTGTGTGTGTGTGTGTTTTACATTGCATTGCTTTGAATAATGTGGTGCTATATTTCACTGCAATGTATTGTATTGTATTGCATCGGTTTATGTAATTTTGTATAACTACTTTGCTGCATGGTATTCTGCTGCTATGTTTGATATGGTACTGAACTGTTATACATTGGATTCTGTTGTAATGTGTCGCATGTTATAACATTGCATTGGATGGTATTGTCTTTCTTGTCACGGTAGATTTCTGTGGGTGAAACGATATCGTCAAACTAAGACACCATCCACATTTTACTTTTTTATGTATGTGTTATTCAGTATGGTGATTTTAATGACTTCCATGTGACAAGGTACGGGCACATGCATGGCAAGACTGGGTCACAATAAACTTCAGACATCGTCAACTTCGTCACCACTGACTGAATAACTTCAAGAATGCTGGCCATCGCGTCTGCCAACAATCGTATTCTGAATATTGTGTTGTACTTGAATTAATGAGCGACTTATAGCTCACACTTTTCTTCTTTAATAAGCACAACCAAGACATTGTTCTTGGTTTCCGCTGTACATTCAAAACTTGAAAAGGGGTTTGAAATAAACCGAAAGTTTGCCATGTTCATTGAATGTTTGTTGCCTGTACTATTCACTGTATGCTTATCAGGTCATGTTTGTTTTATTCGTTGAAAACCCCAGGGTTAAAATGCCTTGAATCTTTTTTTTTTTTTTTTTTTTCCCGTTTCATTAGTTTAGCAGTGTAATAACACAGTATCTATTTCTTTTCCTTTTTTTTTTTCTAAAAGAAGGTCTAAAATAAGCAACACATCATGCGCAGACGGCGTAAAGGGGTGTACGGTCCCCCAATGAACAAGATATCGGTTGTGTTTGTGGACGATCTGAGCATGCCGGCTAAGGAGAAGTACGGGGCCCAACCGCCCATTGAACTGCTGAGACAGTGGATCAACCACGGCCACTGGTATGACAGGAAAGACACCTCCAAGATCTTCCTCCTCGACGTGGTCAGTCTCATTCAGTCTGCATCTGCCTCTGTCTCCGTCATTGTATCTATTTTTTTTTTCTCGCTCAGTGGGTGAGTGGGTGGATGGCTGCCTGGATGGATACACGGACGGATGAATGGATGTTCAGCCCCCCTCCTACTCCAAAAAGTAATTCATTGCAAGAGAGAGAGAGAGAGAGAGAGAGAGAATATCAGATTAGGTAAGTATTGTGGGCAATATAAAAATGGGGGTAAAGTGTGATCAGAAGTACCCAAGTAAGAAGAATGTAGGATCACAATCTGCCAGAATCCTAAATGTAATCATCCACATCACCTCAGGCTGTTGGGGTAAAATCTAACCTCACGTGAATTTGGACACTTCAGTGAAAGACTGTCACATTTTGTTTTGCCTGAAAGTGTCGGTGTCCAACGGATCACAGGCTTATACTTGTGTTTGTCTGGGTCAGATATACCACTGTGACATCTGTGCCTTCAAAATTGAAGTGCGACTGTGATGTATGTTCCTTGTCACCAAATATCTTTGTCCCAGTTATGCTGAATGCATGATGTGTATACTTCACTGTGTAACCCCCACCCCCCCCAAAAAAAAACAAACAGAACAAAAAAAACCCCACTCCCCATCCCCACCGCCTGGCACACGCCGCCCTTCCCGTAGTCATATGCAGTTATTAGACTCGGCTTTACATTTCCTCACTGTTCACCTTCTCCCGGTCCTCAGTCTGTTATTGTCCTGCTGCAGCTGTTTGTGTCGGCGATGGGACCTCCCGGTGGAGGACGGAACGACATCTCCAGCCGCCTTACCCGTCACTTGAACATCATCACACTGGATGAGTTTGACGACTCTACCATGTCCCGCATCTTCAGCAACATCTGTGACCTGCACTTCCACCAGGGCTTCGAGGGCCCAGTCATCCGGGCCAGCAAGGTCAGTGGATCAGCCAAGGTATCCTGACCATGTCGTCATTGTCCCATAGTAGGAGGCAGTCGAAACGTACTTCAAGCACCACAAAGACAAGCTGAAACTTTACAATTTTCCGATTGAAGTTACTGCCATTTGTTGACTCGCCTGACACATAACGTGTGTATGCTCTTTGTGCTTTGTGACGTCAGTGCAGAAGTACAAATCTGTCAATGTACTGCGTATTGTCTCTTTGTTTTCATTTGTTTCTGCCATTGATCAGATTATGTCAGAAACTATTTCACCGTTTTAATCCACACCGTCGGCATCGACGGTTTCCCATCTCGTAATTACATCACATAGTAAGATCAGGTAACACAACGCCTATGCAGCAGCAGTTGCCCCAAACGTCTCTAGTACTCCTGTAGCAGGTAACGATGGTTCAAAATTGATACTTACATCCAATGAGCGATAGCTCAAGATGTATTTACATCCAGTGGCGATCAGTTTGGTCACTTGAATTCGCACAATTTTGCAAATCGGTGAAGTTATATAACTTAGCACGGCAGGTGTTAAGGCCTGTGGCAAAACAAAGCTCTTAAGAAAAGCTTCAGACGTACTTTTCCCTGCCACCTGCAACGGTAAGTGAGTGCATAATTTCATAATGCAACCTGCATTGATCTTAAGATGAAAATCAGTGAGGGAAGGAGGGGGGGGGGGAGGTAAACATTTTTCAAAGGCGCATTAAGTCAGTTCGATGCTTCTTGGAATCACAGTTCCAACTTAGACTGCAGGACAGAGATAAGGTGGTAAAGGGGACTAAGGAAGCGGTATGCTTATGGAGGGAGAGGGAGAGAGTGTATGTGTGTACATATGTAGTGTACAGTAAAGGATATAACGTGCATGCAGAAGCAGAACGTCGCCCTATGGGTAGAGGGGATGATTTGGTTGAGAAAGGGGTAGAGTGCGTGAGAAGGGAACCGCAGGAATGTGTGTGGCAGAGAAAGTAAGAGTGGAGGAGGATGGTGAAGGCGTGGGGGGGGGGGGGGGGGGTAGAGAAATGGAAAGGAGGACGTGAGTATGTGGACAGAGGGAGTGAGAGTGGAGGACGATGTTGAGAGTTGAGACGGGGATAGAGAGAGACAGAGACAGAGAGACAGACAGAGAGAGACAGAGAGAGAAAACAGCAATATTGTGAAGGTAGATGCGTGAGAGAAAGGAAGAGAACAATGTCAGTGTGTGGACAGATGGAAAGTGAGAGAAAGGAAGAGAACAATGTCAGTGTGTGGGCAGAGGAAGAGTGAGAGAAAGGAAGAGAACAATGTCAGTGTGTGGGCAGAGGAAGAGTGAGAGAAAGGAAGAGAACAACGTCAGTGTGTGGGCAGAGGAAGAGTGAGAGAAAGGAAGAGAACAATGTCAGTGTGTGGGCAGATGGAAAGTGAGAGAAAGGAAGAGAACGACGTCAGTGTGTGGGCAGATGGAAAGTGAGAGAAAGGAAGAGAACAACGTCAGTGTGTGGGCAGATGGAAAGTGAGAGAAAGGAAGAGAATGACGTCAGTGTGTGGGGAGATGGAAAGTGAGAGAAAGGAAGAGAACAATGTCAGTGTGTGGGGAGATGGAGAGTGAGAGAAAGGAAGAGAACAATGTCAGTGTGTGGGCAGAGGAAGAGTGAGAGAAAGGAAGAGAACAACGTCAGTGTGTGGGCAGATGGAAAGTGAGAGAAAGGAAGAGAACAATGTCAGTGTGTGGGCAGAGGAAGAGTGAGAGAAAGGAAGAGAACAATGTCAGTGTGTGGGGAGATGGAAAGTGAGAGAAAGGAAGAGAACAAGTCAGTGTGTGGGCAGAGGAAGAGTGAGAGAAAGGAAGAGAACAAGTCAGTGTGTGGGGAGATGGAAAGTGAGAGAAAGGAAGAGAAAACGTCAGTGTGTGGGGAGATGGAAAGTGAGAGAAAGGAAGAGAACAAGTCAGTGTGTGGGCAGAGGAAGAGTGAGAGAAAGGAAGAGAACAATGTCAGTGTGTGGGCAGATGAAGAGTGAGAGAAAGGAAGAGAACAACGTCAGTGTGTGGGCAGAGGAAGTGAGAGAAAGGAAGAGAACAACGTCAGTGTGTGGGGAGATGGAAAGTGAGAGAAAGGAAGAGAACAATGTCAGTGTGTGGGGAGATGGAAAGTGAGAGAAAGGAAGAGAACAACGTCAGTGTGTGGGCAGATGGAAAGTGAGAGAAAGGAAAGAAACAAGTCAGTGTGTGGGGAATGGAAAGTGAGAGAAAGGAAGAGAACAACGTCAGTGGTGGGGAGATGGAAAGTGAGAGAAAGGAAGAGAACAAGTCAGTGTGTGGGGCAGATGGAAGAGTGAGAGAAAGGAAGAGAACAACGTCAGTGGTGGGGCAGATGGAAAGTGAGAGAAAGGAAGAGAACAAGTCAGTGTGTGGGAGATGGAAAGTGAGAGAAAGGAAGAGAACAACGTCAGTGTGTGGGGAGATGGAAAGTGAGAGAAAGGAAGAGAACAACGTCAGTGTGTGGGAGATGAAGAGTGAGAGAAAGGAAGAGAACAAGTCAGTGTGTGGGAGATGGAAAGTGAGAGAAAGGAAGAGAACAAGTCAGTGTGTGGGGAGATGGAAAGTGAGAGAAAGGAAGAGAACAAGTCAGTGTGTGGGAGATGGAAAGTGAGAGAAAGGAAAGAACAAGTCAGTGTGTGGGGAGATGAAGAGTGAGAGAAAGGAAGAGAACAAGTCAGTGTGTGGCAGATGAAGAGTGAGAGAAAAGGAAGAGAACAGTCAGTGTGTGGAGATGAAGAGTGAGAGAAAGGAAGAGAACAACGTCAGTGTGTGGGGAGATGGAAGTGAGAGAAAGGAAGAGAACAAGTCAGTGTGTGGGAGATGGAAAGTGAGAGAAAGGAAGAGAACAATGTCAGTGTGTGGGGCAGATGGAAAGTGGAGAGAAGGAAGAGAACAAGTCAGTGTGTGGGAGAGGAAATGGAGAAAGGAAGAGAACAAGTCAGTGTGTGGGCAGAGAAGAGTGAGAGAAAGGAAGAGAACAAGTCAGTGTGTGGGAGAGGAAAGTGAGAGAAAGGAAGAGAACAAGTCAGTGTGTGGGGAGATGGAAAGTGAGAGAAAGGAAGAGAACAATGTCAGTGTGTGGGAGAGGAAAGTGAGAGAAAGGAAGAGAACAAGTCAGTGTGTGGAGATGAAGAGGAGAGAAGGAAGAGAACAAGCAGTGTGTGGGAGAGGAAAGTGAGAGAAAGGAAGAGAACAAGTCAGTGTGTGGGGAGATGAAAGTGAGAGAAAGGAAGAGAACAATGTCAGTGTGTGGGGATGGAAAGTGAGAGAAAGGAAGAGAACAAGTCAGTGTGTGGCAGAGAAAGTGAGAGAAAGGAAGAGAACAAGTCAGTGTGTGGGGAGATGAAAGTGAGAGAAAGGAAGAGAACAAGTCAGTGTGTGGGAAGGAGAGTGAGAGAAAGGAAGAAACAAGTCAGTGTGTGGGGA